>SIJG01000023.1:1219381-1604491 GCA_023374025.1 Heterodera schachtii
TTGGTTGTCTGATGGCATTTCGTCGTGGCAAATTGTTATGACAGTTTCCGGCACTTTCTCAATTGTTATGACAGTTTCCGACATTTTCTCAATTTTGCGATGGCCTCGTTATTGTTTTGGTGGTTTTTTAAAGCGGTCCCAATACTTCAAAAGAATGGCACAACAAATGACAAACATTGGCACAGCGATCAGACTAAAAAATGAGAAGGAAAATGGTAAATGTCGAAGAGAAATAACGAAAAACGTACAGAATAACTTTTAAAGACATTGTCAGGGCGAAAAGATCGAACAGAGACGAAAAATATAATAAGGGGCGAATGAATAATAATGAAAGTGGCGGAGGAAAAGCAACCACTTTTATACTAATTTTTTAACAATTTTTGATGCCTGGCAAACAAAAACAAAAAGATTTACCTAGTTCCAACCCAATCCCATGGGTCGGGGTCGTTTTCGTACGGGCCGTTTTCGTACGAGCGCAAGTTTTTGGCTATAACTTTTTTCTTTGCCAACCCAATCCAACATTATTGGTATCATTCGATAGCCCTGTTTATCCTCTATTAGCCTGCAGAATTTCGAAAAATTTCGTTAAGGTTCAAAAAAGTTATGGCCAGAAGAATTCAAAAAACCGGATTCTCGAAAAATTTTTGCCGTAACTTTTTTGAACCTTAACGAAATTTTTCTTTATTTCGCAGGCTAATAGAGGATACATAGGCGTACGAAAACGGCCCGTACGAAAACGGCCTGGTCCGCAATCCCATTGAATTACCGTATTTATTGTAATATAGCAAATAAATGGAAAAGAAGAAAATAATGAAATACATATGGCGGATGACCAATCACTTTTACCGTATATGCTCTAATTATAGCCCATGGGGGATTATTTTTCAACCTCCTCAGAAAAGGGGGGATAATTAGAGACTGGGGGATTATGATAGAGGGAATATTTTTCAAAACACCTCGTAGACTGGGGGATAATTGGAAACTGCAGGATTAATAGAGACTGGGCTATAATTAGAGCATATACGGTATATTAATTTTTTTGCCATTTTTACACGATTTATTAAACGGTCATTCGTATCCGATGCCTTACTATAAAAGCACTTAGTTCTCTTCCATTTTCTTTCATTCGCCTCACCTTTTCCTTCGCCTTTTGCTTCTGCAAAGGATTTCCTTGCTTCTCTCGGTTTTCTTTTTCAACGGAAACTACTAATCATTTAACAAAATTA
Source organism: Heterodera schachtii (assembly GCA_023374025.1). NCBI lineage: Eukaryota > Metazoa > Nematoda > Chromadorea > Rhabditida > Heteroderidae > Heterodera > Heterodera schachtii. The sequence goes on from SIJG01000023.1 coordinate 1,220,608, forward strand.
TTTAATAAAGTCCATTTAAGTGTAAAATTACCGGAAACAGTCTTAATAATTTGCCACCAACAAAATGTCCGACCGCCGAAAAGAAGCGGAGGAAAAAATGGCAAAAGCAATGTAAAATTAAAATTAAAATGCCAATTTCAATTTTTTTTCCTTATTGTTTTCCTTTTTTTTTCAGTTTCATTTCCGCCGATTGTTGGCTTTGTGTCTTCGATTTGCTCCCTCCGCGTCAACTTGGCCTCGGAATTGCGCTGATAAGCCACCGTTTTGACATTTATGTGGACGAACACTTCAAAACGCGCAAATGGGCATTGTCGGCATTTATTCAAATCCGAAGCAAAATTGGAGAGAATGGCACAAAACAAATGAAAATTGCCGATTTCTATTTGAATCCATTGCCAATTCCGCAAATTCAATTGCCACGCAAAGTCATCGGATTCAAACGGATCAGAATCTCGTAAAAAATTGGCGATTATGTAAAAATTTATACAACATTTCCCATTCTTTTTCAGTTTCATCGACCGAAATGCCATCGCTTTTTTCCGCCGTTTTCATCCAATTTTCGCCGCCCATCCAATTAATTTGACCATCGATACGTACGACAATGATCGCATTTTGGACTTCATTTTTCGCAACATTTTGCCAATGCTCGGACAAAACATTTGCGGAATGTTTCTGTCTGAGTATGTTTTCCGCCGTTTGCGACAATTCGTCCCGTCAATTCTCAACGATTGTCCATCACTTCGTGTTGTCTTTTTCGACTTTGACGAACTCTTCACCGAATTTCCGTGTGATGACAGTGCCATGGCATCGGATGGACAAGCGTTGGCTAAATGGCTTTTCACTCCACTTCAAAACGATGTGCCAAAGTTGTTCGAATGAAAAATCAAATTGAATGCCGTCCAAAATATTTTTGTCAGCGACCCCCCAAAGACCGTAAAAATGCCAAATAAAATAAAATAAATGGAATTAACCATTTTGAAGGCTTCAATGCTTGACTCCAAATGCACGACATTCGCAAACCGCAGCCAACATTTGTGTCCGGACGGGGAGTGAAAAGCCATTTGGCCACCGTTTGTCCATTCGAAGCATTGGCACTGTCATCGCATGGAAATTGGGTGAAGAAATAATGAATCGTTTTACAAACTGAAAACCCCAAAAAAATCATTCGCTTCACCTTATTGTAATGTCTAGGGTTTGTAATTATATGGAAATCCATATTTTTTTCCTGGACTGTGGGAGGCTTGAAACGCACGAAAAACATGTTTTTAGCTTGTTTTGAAGCTTCTAGGATGATTTTCCATATCCATATTTTCCATATTTTTCCATATTTCGCGATTTATGTCCATATTTCCATATTTTGGCATTTTTATCCATATTTTATGTCCATATTTTGGTATATTTCAAAAAACCTCTATTAGAACGGCCCCCATCAACTAAATTGGAATTTTTGACCCCTAAAGACCGAAAAAATTTCCGAAAAAATCATTTTTTAGCAGAATTTGTCGAAAAAATTGATGAAATTTAAATTTTCTTAAAAAATTGGTTAATTTATTTCAAAAATAAGCAAAAAATGGAAAATTTCGATTTTTGGTCGATTTTCTCAAGAAATAGCTTATTTTTTCTCTAAAACGAGTTTTTATACAATATTTAGCCATTTCTGAAAGTTTTACTTTGCGTTTAATGAATTTGAAGAAATTTTGAGAAATCATACCCTACATTTGGAAAAATTTATGTCCATATTTTTGCCATAGCTTTTTGCGGAATTTGCATCGGATACCAACGGGAATTGACAATTTGCATTTCCTGTGTGCCATCCGCTTCAAATTTAAAAAAAATTCAGCCATATTTAGCGGATGGCAAAACAAACAAAAATTTCTATTTCAAATATTTTTAAAAAGATTTTCCGGCTGAGTTTCGGCGGCTGAGTTTTGTCCTGCTCCGAGAAAAATATACACGCCCTAAGAATTAAAAAATGAAATGCCAAGGCCAAGTTGATAAGCCGGAAGCAGATCGAAGACACAAAGCCAACAGTCGGCGGAGATGAAGCTGAAAAAAAAAGAAAATGGAATTTAAAATTGATATTTGGCATTTTAGTTTCACATTGCTTTTGCCATCTTTTCCGTAATTTCGTCGAGGCAAATTGTTATGACAGTTTCCGGCACTCTTTCAATTTTGTGTTGGTTTTCTGGCATTTCGTCATGGCAAATTGTTATCACAGTTTCCGGCACTCTTTCAATTGTTATGACAGTTTCCGGCACTTTTTCAATTTCGTGATGGCCTTGTTGTTGTTTTGGTGGTTTTTTGAGGCGGTCCAAATACTTCAAAAGAATGGCACAACAGATCATAAACAATGGCACAGCGATGAGACTAAAAAATGAGAAGGAAAATGGTAAATGTCGAGAAGAAATGCAAAAAACGTACAGAATCACTTTTAAAGACATTGTCAGGACGAAAAGTCGGAGAGAGAGAGACAAAAGTATAATAAGTGGCGAATGAATAATAATAATAATGAAAGTCGCGCAGGAAAAGCAACCACTTTTATACTAATTTTTACCAACTTTTGATGATTTCCAACCCAATCCAACCGTTTAATAGGCCCGGTTTTTTTCTTCAAAAATTTGTATAAAAGACAGAGAGAAATAGCCAATGACTGTCATTTTTCTGCAAATATTATTTTTGGCTAACAATTTCAGACGAATGCCATGCGAATGCTTTTCATTCTTTTGATCCCCTCCTCCATATTATTTGCTTCTCTAAAATTCCAATTGTTCTTTTTCATTTGTTATTTTTGTTGTTTAATTGGAACGAATTAAAAAAGGTGTTTTGTTTTCACACACAAAAATCAAAAAAACAAACAAACAATTCCATTTAAATTGACCATTTATACAGTTTTTTTTTCTCTTAATTTTTTTTTAGTTTTACTAAGCTAAATTAAATCCGTCGAAAACTGTCTTAATAATTTAACATCAACAAAATGTCAGACCGCCGAAAAGAAGCGGAGGAAAAAATGGCAAAAGCAATGTAAAATTAAAATTAAAAATGCCAATTTTAAATTTCAATTTTAAATTTTGTTTTCCTTTTTTTTCAGTTTTATCTCCAACGATTGTTGGCTTTGTGTGTTTGATTTGCTTACACCGTCACAACTTGGCCTTGGCATTTCAATGATCAGTCACCGTTTTGACTATTACGTGGACGAACACTTCAAGACGCGAAAATGGACATTGGCACTTATTCGAATTCGAAGCAAAATTGGGAAGAATGGCACCAAGGAAATGAAAATTGTCAATTTGGATGAAGAAACATTGCCAATTCCGAAAATGCAATTGCCACGCAAAGTCATCGGATTCCGACTGATCGACATCAAGTAAAACTGGCGATTATACAAATTAAGCAAATTTCCCATTCATTTTCAGTTACATCGACCAAAATGCCATCGCTTTTCTCCGCCATTTTTGCCAACTTTTCGCAAAATGTCCAATTAATTTGGGTATTTATACGACGAGTGATCGCATTTCGGAGTTCATTTTGCACAACATTTGGCCAATGATTGGCAAAAACATTGATGGCATTGAATTGTCCGTTGGAATTTTCCCCCGTTTGCGACAAATCGCCCCGTCAATTCTCAACGATTGTCCATCTCTTCGCTTTGTCTCTTTTGGCTATTGCGATCTCTTTGCCGAATTCCCATGCGATGACAGTGCCGCGGCATCGGATGGACAAGCGGTGGCCAAATGGCTTTTCACTCCACTTCAAAGCAATGTGCCAAAGATGTTCAACTGCTGGTTGCACACGGATGATCGGAATTGGTCGTCGAAGATTGAAGCATTCAAAGCGGTGCTTATTATTTAGTACTCATTATGTGGTTGTCATTTACTACTTAACCAATTTTTCCACATTTTAGGCATTTGCCTTCGGCTTCATCTCCCGTCAATTTCATTGCCATCATTTCGTTTCATTGGCATTTTGCTGACTCAGTTGTGCCATTTGATCTGACCAATGAATTGACTCGTGAACAATTGGCATTGAAAAGCACTAACCATTACCGTCGTTTTCTGTTCGTCCGTTGTCCAATTGCGCGAGACGAAAGCAAATGGACAAAATGGGAAGAAGAAGCGATTGGATGGAGAATTTCTTATCTATGGAACAGAATTGATATTACTATTAATGATGAGCGTCAAATCGGAGATGGGTAAGTGAATGCTTTGCTTTTTCAAAAATTCAAATTTATTTGCGTTTTTTTTTTTTTTTCTTTCTTCAAATTTATTTGCGTTTCTGTTTTTAGGCTTCTCGACGCAACTCCCGGCCCAAGTGATCAGCACCAGGAATGAATGAATGATTTGTTGAGAAATGACCGATCAATTTGAATTGCGGCGTTGGATAATTAATTTGACGTTTATAAAATTGTTCTTTTTTTTTTGTTGTGGTGACAAATTGTATTGTTAAGAAGTGATCAAGCTAATTGAATTTTGGTAATTGCCAAATGAATTTGATGCTATTTTGACCTATGATCATAAAAATTGTTTTCTTTTTATTGGAATGTTCAACATAATAATCTTTGTTAAGCCCTGAGGGTAATTTAGTGTTTTTTTCATTAAAAAATTTTCCGGTGGCGTTTGTCTGATAACGCAGAGCAGAAATGTTGCCAATCAAAAAGTGGCACTTTTACCGATCAAAAAGCAAGCTTCCCTTGGCTTATGGCACCGTCTTACGCTATTTTCGGCGCTTTTACAGATTTTTGGTATTATTTGAAAACCCTAAGTGTCCTTTATTAGTCCACAAAGATTCCCTACCAAAAAGTTTCATATCTCAAGCACAGCAGGAGTTTCATCCCGCAAAAATTCCTTACAGTTGGAATGTTTTCGTTTATTTCTTAAATCTGTCTCCCGAACTCGATTTTTATTCGCTAACTCATTTTTTGGGTCGAAATGCGAAAATGGAGGTTGAATTTTAGGTCGATTCTTAGGCTGTTTTTTTTCGTGTTTATTGCATGGAAATTTTCCAAAAAATGCCAAAATAGTGGCAAAAATAGTGACGAAACGCCAAAATATCGAATTCGAAGCAAAATTGGAGAGAATGGCACAAAGGAAATGGAAATTGTCAATATAGATGGAGAAGCATTGCCAATTCCGCAAATCGAATTGCCACGCAAAGTCATCGGATTCGAATGCATAATCATCTCGTAAAATTGGCCCGATGTCTAATTTTGTTTTACCAACATTTCCCATTCATTTTTAGTTACATCGACCAAAATGCCATCGCTTTTCTCCGCCGTTTTCGCCAGCTTTTCGCCGCTTGTCAAATTAATTTGGCCATCAATACAAAAAGTGACTGCATTTCGGAGTTTATTTTGCGCAACATTTGGCCAATGCTCGGACAAAACATTCATGGCTTGGAAATGTCTACCAGAAATTTCCATCATTTGCGACAATTTGTCCCGTCAATTCTCAACGAATGTACATCGCTTCGCCTTATCGATGCCTATTACTATGATTTCTTCGCCAAATTCCCATGCGATGACAGTGCCACGGCATCGGATAGACAAGCGGTGGCCAAATGGCTTTTTACTCCTCGTCCGGACAATGTGCCAAAGGTGTTGTTCTGCTCGTTGCACACGATGATGGTAATTGGTCATCGAATCTTGAAGCATTCAAAGCGGTGCTTTCTTTTATTATTTCATATTTCTTTAATCATTTTCCTCTATTTTAGGCTTTTGCCTCGGCTTCATCTCCCGCCAATTTCATCATTGTCATTTGGTTTCATTATTCTGCTGAATTCGTTGTGCCATTTGAACTGATCAACAAATTGACTCGGGAACAATTGACACTGAAAGCGACTGACTACAGCAACCGTTTTCTTTTCGTCCGTTCTCCGATTGCGCGAGATGAAAGCAATTGGGCCAAATGGGAAAAGGAAGCGATTGGATGGGAATGTTTTGATCAGTGCAATCAAATTGACATTCTAATGATTGATGAGGACCAAATCGGGGACGGGTCAGTGAATGTTTTTTTTCTAACATTCAATTTATATATAATTTTTCGATTTTTAGGCTTCTCGACGCAACTCCCGGGCCAAGTGATCAACAGCAGAAGTGAATTAATGAATGAATTGTAGAGAAGTGATCGATCATTTTAATAATTAAGGAATTATTGAGGTGCTCATATAATTGTCCTTTTTTCCATTGAAATGATCAACACTTGGATTTGTGTTATGCCATTGTAATATTTTGTCGTTTTGTGAAATGAAAAAAATGTGTTAACTCACTTATAACACCTCGTAACCATAGTTTTTGTTGATATTTTTGGCAAAAACTATTTTGGAAGGCATTCAAATCGTTTTTGTCTAAATTTTTGGGGGCATTCAAATTGTGGATTTTTAAGGGTCGGGGTCAGTTCGGCGCGGATTGTTTCGGCGCCGACAATTTTGAAATGTTATAACTTTTTTCTTAGTCAGTTAAAGTTAGCAAATCTGGCATTCATGTCAAAATAGAAATGAATGATTCAAAATTAAAAAAGTTATGGCACGCGGCGCCGAAAAAGCCAAGAAAAAGTCAATTTTTGAGGTTTTTTGGCCATAACTTTTTTGTAAACTGACAAAATTTTTTGAAATTTTGCACGCTAATAGAGAATCTCAAGAGCTATCAAATGATAACAAAAATATTTAATTTAGTTGATAATGAAAACAGTTGTTAGCAATGGCGCCGAAAGGGTCGGCGCCGAACTGGGCGGTTCCCATTTTTAATGCTTAAAACCGCTGAGGACCTTTCGAATGTTTATAAATTTAGCTCGCAAATTCTGTTTGTGTTTTTCCGATCTTTGGTGTACCGAAATTGCTGCCTTTCCCATCGATTCCAAATTAATATCAAAACTGCACGGCACACAATACGCATATTCATAAATTAAAATAAAAACGCTTCATAAAATTTTTTATTTCAAAATAGACATTCAAAATTGAATTTTCTCTTAAATCTCAAAAAATAAGACAAAAATAAGTACATTGAAATCAAATCAGTACATTTCTTAAAATAAGTGCATTTTATACGTGGTGAGTCGAAGTGTCAAAAGTATCGATGTGGGCGAAGTGTCAAAAGTATCAATGTGGGTGATCAGAAGAGGCGGGTCATTTCAGTACGGAATAATTTATTTTAATTAATTAATAATATAATTATTTAAATTTTAATTGAATAATAGCTAATAATAATAATATGTTTAGCTCTATTTCAGTTTACACAACCACCAAAAAAGACACTACCATGTAATATTTTGATAAATTTCATGAACCATAACTTTTAGTAGAAGCATCCAAATTAAACAATCTTGGTATCCTTTGATAGCTCTAAGTGTCCTCAATTCACCTGTAAAATTTCAAAAAATTTGGTTGTCTTTAAAAAAAGTTGTGGCTTGTAAATTACAAAAATTGATTTGGTAAATTTTTTTGGCCATAACTTTTTTTAAACATAAACAAATTTTTTGAAATTTTACAGGTAAATAGAGGACACTTAGGGCTATCAAAAAATACCAAAATTATTTAATTTGGATGCTTCTACAAAAAGTTATAGCACTGATCAAAAATTGATCATTTTTATGGTGATCAAATATTCAACCAAGTATATCTTTTTATGTACAAATCTTAGAACTACCATTCCAAAAGCAATTCGGTAGCAATTTTTGTGCTCTTGTCATTGGGCTTGCCCATTTTTTCTATAAAAAATTTCCCAACCCCCTAGGAATTTCGAAAATTTCCCCGATTTTCAGTGTATTTTGGGTGTCCCGGTCACTAGGAAGGAGTGATCTGATCAGGTTGGTGTAAGAGCCTTTTTTGATCAGCACAAAAAGTTATGCAAGCATGAATTGTTTCAGGTTTTTAAATGAACTATAAGATAGTTTTTCAGGTTTGGGTCAAGTCTTTTTTGGGACACTGTATTTCCCTCAAAAAATATATTGTTTGGGAAATATTAAATAATAAATCTAAATTATAATTATGGTCAGCAAATCTATTACTAGTAATAGATTAAAATAATTATATTATTAATTAATTAAAATAATTTATTCCGTACTGAAATGACCCGCCTCTTCTGATCACCCACATCGATACTTTTGACACTTCGCCCACATCGATACTTTTGACACTTCGTCCTAGCACCATTTTATATTCTTAAGATTCGATCCCTCCAAATCAGTACATTTCTTAAAAATAGGTACAAATGCGATCTCTGGCCTAAACGTATCTCATATTAAAAGCCCGCCCAGAGATGAGATAAGAGCATGGGATTCATTTATTGTAATTTTGGCACTTTTTAACAAACTATAAATCGTATCTCTAGTAAAAAGCAAGAGATTTATTGAAAATTAAATTCTTTTTCTCAAAAGTCCTTAAAAATTACAATTTTACCCGTTAACGCTGACCAATTAAAAATTAAAAAAAACTGGGGCTTTCAGTTTCACCCCACCCTAATTAGGTAATTATTACGGTGTTTTTGTCAAATTGTGCTATTATTGCTGATCACGGATCTGCCATTTTTCAATTTTACTTTGATTTTACCGATGGATTTCGGTTTCAGGAAATCACAAAAATTTATTCCTAAAATACACAACAGTCACAAATCCAAGTCTGATCATTCAAACAAACAAAAAAGAACAATTTCTATGAGCATTTGTCAACTTCCAACTCCATAATTCAAATTGACCGATCACTTCTTAGCAAATCCATTCATTCATTCACTTCTAGTGCTGATCACTTGGGCCGGGATTTGCGTCAAGAAGTCTAAAAATAACAAATAAAATCGGATTTTTGAAAAAGCATTCGCTTACCCATCTCCGATTTCGTCCTTATTATTGATATGAATGTCAATTCTGTTCCATTGATCAACAAAATCCCAGCCAATCGCCTCATTTTCCCATTTTGTCCATTTGCTTTCGTCTCGATCAATTGGGCAACGGACGAACACAGAAAAACGGCCATCGGAAGTTCTTTTCAACACCAATTGTTCCCGAGTCAATTCATTGGTCAGCGCAAATGGCACAACGGACGATGAAAGAAGCATGACGATGATGAAATTGACGGAAGATGAAGCCGAGGCAAAAGCCTAAAATGAGGGGAAAAGTCGACGAAACGGGCGAATGGAAAATAATAATAATAATGAAAATGGCGGAGGAAAGAGCAACCACTTTATACTAATTTTTACCAACTTTTGATGCCTGGCAAACAAAAACAAAAAAATTTACTTAGTTCCAACCCAATCCCATTGATTTATCGTATTTATTGTAATATAGCCCCCGGTGGCTCTATTTTACAACCCCAAGTTCATAAATAAAATATTTTCAATGGTCTGAAAATAGTGAAAATGATCACAAAATAATATTGTTTTTCAATTTTACTTTGATTTTACCGATGGATTTCGGTTTCAGGAAATCACAAAAATTTATTCCTAAAATACACAACAGTCACAAATCCAAGTCTGATCATTCAAACAAACAAAAAAGAACAATTTCTATGAGCATTTGTCAACTTCCAACTCCATAATTCAAATTGATCGATCACTTCTTAAATATTTATTAATTTTCATAAAATAAATTTTAATTGCTTTTTTTAATCTTTTTGGACTAAACGAATTTAATTAGAAATTCAGATTTGCTTTTCACATCATCTGCCATTTTTCAATTTTACTTTGATTTTACCGATGGATTTTGGTTTCAGGAAATCACAACAATTTATTCCTAAAATATACAACAGTCACAAATCCAAGTCTGATCATTCAAACAAACAAAAAAGAACAATTTCTATGAGCATTTGTCAACTTCCAACTCCATAATTCAAATTGATCGATCACTTCTTAGCAAATCCATTCATTCATTCACTTCTAGTGCTGATCACTTGGGCCGGGATTTGCGTCAAGAAGTCTAAAAATAACAAATAAAATTGGGTTTTTGAAAAAGCATTCGCTTACCCATCTCCGATTTCGTCCTTATTATTGATATGAATGTCAATTTTGTTCCATTGATCAACAAATTCCAAGCCAATCGCCTCATTTTCCCATTTTGTCCATTTGCTTTCGTCTCGCGAAATTGGGCAACGGATGAACACAGAAAAACGGCCATCGGAAGTTATTTTCAACACCAATTGTTCACGAGTCAATTTGTTGGTCAGCGCAAAGAGCAAAACGGACGAAGGAAGAAGCATGACGATGATGAAATTGACGGGAGATGAAGCCGAGGCAAAAGCCTAAAATGAGGGGAAAAGTCGACGAAACGGGCGAATGGAAAATAATAATAATAATGAAAATGGCGGAGGAAAGAGCAACCACTTTATACTAATTTTTACCAACTTTTGATGCCTGGCAAACAAAAACAAAAAAATTTACTTAGTTCCAACCCAATCCCATTGATTTATCGTATTTATTGTAATATAGCCCCCGGTGGCTCTATTTTACAACCCCAAGTTCATAAATAAAATATTTTCAATGGTCTGAAAATAGTGAAAATGATCACAAAATAATATTGTTTTTCAATTTTACTTTGATTTTACCGATGGATTTCGGTTTCAGGAAATCACAAAAATTTATTCCTAAAATATACAACAGTCACAAATCAAAATTATTTTTGACTTCATACATAAAATATAACACAAATCCATGCTGAGCAGTGATCACTCCAACAACGAAAAAAAAGAATATTGAATTAAACACATCAAAACAGAATTTCATTTTCCAATTCCATAATTCAAATTGATCGATCACTTTTCTCAGCAAATCCATTCATTCATTCACTTCTGCTGCTGATCACTTGGGCCGGGAGTTGCGCTGAGAAGCCTAAAAACAGAAACAAATAAAAATTTGCATTTTGAGTAAGCATTATTCGTCTTACCCGTCGCCGATGTCATCATAATCATGAATTTCAATGTCAATTCTGTTCCATTGATCACAAATTCGCCAATTAAACGCTTCCTTCTCCCATTTTGCCCATTTGTCCGCGTCACGCAAAATTGGACAACGAATTAGCAGAAAACGATTGTTATTGTTAATCCTTTCCAATGTCAATTGTTCATGAGTAAATTCGTTGGTCACAACAAATGGCAGATCGGAGACAGCAAAAGACGAACGGAACCAAATGTGAACAATGAAATTGGCAGGGGAAGAAGCATTGATAAATGCCTAAAATATGGTGGAAAAATTGATTAAGAAATACGAAAACAATTGCATTTTTTCGGTTGGGGGAGGGGGGCACGAAGGTACTTCCGGGTTATGCTGCCCCCCCCCCCTCAAAAAAATTCCAAAATTCGTAATTTGGGGTTTACAAGGTTGTCAAATCTATGATTAAAACTCGTCAGATGTTAAAATAAATATCATATTCGTGATCAGCGACCTTGGAAACCCCAAATTACGAATTTTGGATTTTTTGAGGGCGGGGGGGGGGGGGGCAGCATAACCCGGAAGTACCGGCACGAAAACTTAGAAGGAAAGCGACTGTTTGAGTACCAAGTTTTTTTTTTCTTTGGGCAAAAACAAGATTGTCAGCGAACCCGAAAAACTGTAAAAGTGCCAAACAAAATCAATCAATTCGAAATCACCGCTTTGAAGGCTTCAATCTTCGACTTCGCATGCCTGCCACCGCATTCCAACGCGCATTTCAACATCTTTGGCATATTGTCAGGACGGGCAGTGAAAAGCCAATTGACCACCGATTGTCCATCCAATGCCATGGCATTGTGATCAAATGGAAAAATGGGGAAAAGGTCGTCCAAAATCAACGAGACAACGCGAAGCGATGGCAAATCGTTGAGCATTGACGGGACAAATTGTCGCACATGGCGGAAAATTGCGGCGGACAATTTCATTCCACAAATGTTTTTTCCGAGCATTGGCCAAATGTTGCGCAAAACGAACTCCGCAATGCGATCATTACTGCCTGTAGTGATGGTCAAATTAATCGGACATTTGGTGAAAAGCGAAGCAAAACGGTGGAGAAAAGCGATGGAATTGCGGTCGATGTAACTGAAAAATGGATGGGATGAGATGTGTTGTTTAAACTTTTGCATAATCTCAAATTTTACGAGATGGTGATGCATTTGAACCCGCTGACTTTTCGTGGCAATTGAACTGGCGGAATTGGCATTGGTTTTCCATCCAAATTGGTAATTGCCATTTCCTTGGTGCCATTCTTTCCAATTTTGCGTCGAATTCGAATATGTTTCAATGTCCATTTGCGCGTTTTGAAGTGTTCATCAACGTAAAAGTCGAAACGGTGGCTGATCAGCGCAATTCCGTGGCCAAGTTGATAAGCCGGAAGCAGATCAAACACACAAAGCCAACAGTCGGCGGGGATGAAACTTAAAATTAAATTTACATTTAAAAAAAAAATTTTTTTTTTTTTTGGGGGTTTTACATTTTCTTTTTGCGAAGGCCTCGTGGTTTGGATGGTTTTTTGAGACGGTCCCAATAAATCCAAAGAATGGCGCAACAGCCAATAAACATTGGCACACCGAAGAGACTAAAAAAATGTGAAGGAAAGGTGTAAAATTGTGGAAAAAATGTGAAAAACGCACAAATTCACTTTTGAAGGCATTGTCAGCGAGAAAAAGTCGACGAAACGGGCGAATGAAATAATAATAATAATAATAATAATGAATGTGGCGGAGGAAGAGCAACCACTTTTATACTAATTTTTTTTTGCCAATTTTTGCGCGATTTTATTAAACGGTCCTTCATTGACGCATTGCTTTAAAAGTTCTTTCCTTCCTCTCCCATTTGTTCCTTTTTCGCACTTTATAATTTTTGGGTTATTTCGCCATTTTTGGCGCCTGTTTTCAATTTTCGGAAAAATCATTAACAAAAATGCAATAAAAAAGAAAAAAGACGCTCCCTAAGAATTGAAAATTTTCTCTTAATTGATCATTAGGGCTGGGAATTTAAGTCAAATGACTTTTTTATTTCGATCGATAAAAAGGCAATGAAGCATTGATGAATTTTTTCTCAATTGTTGGAAGAATCTCTTTTTATGCCTATTTTAGGTACCTATTTATAAAATAAAGTGCCTAAAAATATGATCAAAATGTTATTCTATAAGTTATTAAAAATGGGATGGGATTATTTTAACTTTCGCCTAATTTTTTAGGACTTTTTTGCATTTTTTTTCGTGCTTTTTTGATTTTTTTTTTTTTTTTTTTGTGACGGCTATTTTTTCAGGAATTTTTCCATTTTCGTGACTTTTTTGCGTTTATTATGACTTTTTTTAGTCGACTTTTTGAAGGTTTTTAGTGACTTAAATTCCCAGCCCTATTGATCATCAAAATTTATGGTTTAAATCAGGGCTACCCTTTGTTCTTATTTGTAAGATTTGTTCTTATTTCGGGCTATTGTTCTTATTTTGTTCTTATTTTTTGGATTCAGAGAGAAATTTAGATTTTAAATGATAATTTTTGAAGCGAATATATCCAAAGCCTTAATTTTGCTTAATTTATTTACTTATATGCGTGGTCAAGTTGGTTGTGATCTTAGTTATTTCTTCATTTTATCATTGGATCAGTTCCCCTCCAAGCAATATTTTTTTTCTAATTTTTCAAAATTATTCCTTTATCGATGGGAATTCAATAATAATTTTAACATTTAATATCAAAAATTTTGTCTTTTTTGGACTAAATCTATTAACAAAATGCACTAAAATTTTAAATTTTTTCCCGGCGGCGCCTATCGGCACCGCCGGCGGACTTCCCCCCGCCTAAAAAAGAAAGTTTTTTGAAAAAATGCCGCAAAAAAAAAGACTTTTGAATATAAAAACCGCAAAAATTGACCATTTTTTGATGAAAATATGTTAACAATCAGAAAGAAATTCAAATTTTTTTTCCGGCGGCGCCTATCGGCACCGCCTCGACCCCATCCCTTCGCCCATTCCTCAAAATTTTTTGGAAAAGCACGCCGCAGAAAAATTGTTAAAAATCTGCTTTTTTGATCCCGAATGAACTGAAAATAATTTGCTTATGTTTTCCACAAAATTATTAAATTCCATTTTCTGAAATGTATGTATAATTTTCTCATTTCTAAGCCGAAATTGCTCAGAAAATAGTTGGCGGCGAGAAATATGTTGCTAATGCTTGATTTTATTGAATAAAAATGCGATTTAGTTTTGGAAGCGTGTTTTAAAAAATGTTCTTATTTTTGACCCTAAAATCTTATTTTTGGCCAGCGATGTTCTTATTTCGGGAAATTTTCAAGGGTAGCCCTGGTTTAAATATGTTCTTCGAATAAAAAAGTTAAAAATATTTATTAATAATGGCCCTGATTTTTCTTTTTTTTTGAATGGATATCTGCCATTCAGCAGCAAAAGCCCACACATTTTAAAAAGGAAATGCCGATTTCACATAATTTTTTCATCTTTGCTAAGCGAATTCAAATCCAGCGAAAACTGTCTTAATAAATTGCCTTATCAAAAATGTCCGACCGCCGAAAAGAAGCAGAGGAAAAAATGGAAAAAGCAATGTAAAATTAAATTAAATGCCAAATTTCAATTTCCATTTTAAATTTTGTTTTTCTTTTTCTTCAGCTTCATCTCCGCCGATTGTTGGCTTTGTGTGTTCGAATTGCTTCCGACTTCACAACTTGGCCTTGGAATTGCGATGATCAGCCACCGTTTCGACTTTTACGTCGACGAACACTTCAAAACGCGAAAATGGACATTGGCATTTATTCGAATTCGAAGCAAAATTGGAGAGAATGTCACCAAGGAAATGGAAATTGTCAATTATGATGGAGAACCATTGCCAATTCCGCAAATTCAAATGCCACGAAAAGTCATCGGATTCGAACGCATCATCATCTCGTAAATTGGCAATACTGCAAAATTTTAGACAATAATTCCCCATTTATTTTCAGTTTCATCGACCAAAATCTCATCGCTTTTCTTCGCCATTTTCGCCAACTTTTCGCTTCAAATTGTCCAATTAATTTGTTCATCCACACGTTCAGTGACCGCATTTTGGAGTTGTTTTTGCACAACACTTGGCCAATGATCGAAAAAAACATTCATGGCTTGCGATTGTCCACCACTTTTTTCCACCGTTTGCGACAATTCATCCCAACAATTCTCAACGATTGTCCATCACTCCATGTTGTCTTTTCCTACTTTGGCGATCTCTTCACCGAATTCCCATGCGATGACAGTGCCAGGGCATCGGATGGACAAGCGGTGGCCAAATGGCTTTTTACTCCGCTTCAAAACGGTGTGCCAAAGTTGTTCAAATGTTCGTTGCACATGGATGGTGTGAATTGGCCGTTGCATATCGAACCGTTCAAAGCGGTGCTTTTATTTCGTATTTCTTTAATCTAGTTTTCCATATTTCAGGCTTTTGCTAATGCTTCTTCCTCCGCCAATTTTATCGTTTCCATTTGGTTTCGTTATTTTCCTGACTTCGTTGTGCCCTTCGATCTGATCAACGAATTGACTCGTGAACAATTGACGTTGATAAGGACTAACAGTAGCCATCGTTTTTTGCTGATCCGTCGTCCAACTGCGCGAGATGAAAGCAAATGGACAAAATGTGAAAAGGAAGCGATTGTTTGGCAAACTTATGATCAACGGAATCAGATTGACATTCATACTTATCGTGAGGATGAAGTCGAACGTGGGTCAGTAGTGAATGATTATTCAAATATCCAAATTTATTGCGTTTCGATTTTTAGGCTTCTCGACGAAACTCCTGGCCCAAGTGATCAGCAACAGAAATGAATGAATGATTTGTTGAGAAGTGATCGATCAATTTGAATTGCGGTGTTGGAATATTGAATTTGACGTTTATTTTTCTTGTAGTGATCGACCAATTAAATTGTATTATATGTAGGTATATGCCTTTAAGATAAATTAAGTGTTTTTCTAAAGCCGTAATTGACTTTTTATTTGAATGAACGGAGTGTTAAATGCATGAAAACATTTCAATTTTCCGGGTGGTTTGGTATTATTTGATTACCCTAAAAACTCCCAAAAAAAGCGAATCAATCATCCATCCCCCGTTGGAATGTTTTCGTTCAATTCTCAAATTTGTCCCTAAGCCAATGACTCACTCAATGCTTTTCATTTGCCATACTGTACACACCTTTTTTGTAGTCAAAGTGTAATGGCATCCAACTCGTTTTGGAAAAATTTGAAGGAAAAGACAAAAACAAATAAATGGCGAAGAGGAAAATAATGAAAAGGGGGCGGAAGACTAACCACTTTTATACTAATTTTTTCAATTTTTACACGATGTTTTTGTCTCTCTCTCTCCAACTTTTTCTCTGACAATGCCTTCAAAAATGACTTTGTAAAGTTTTTCGCATATTAAATTTGATCGAAAATGGGCGAGAAAAAACCGAGTTTGCTGTTTATTTGATCATTTTTTGTTGGCAAAAGACCGCTGCTATTTGGGGGGGGGGGGGAGTGACTGGTACCATTCAGGAAACTGCGAAATTTATCCCAAGTTACAAAGACAAAAAAAAAATTAAAGTTATTTATGATCACGACAATAAATCCATACAATGATTCCGATCGGCATGCCGGATCTCTGAAATCTTTTCTTAAACATATTTTAAAATCAATTACAGTTTCAGGAAATCGCTTAATTTATCCTAAAGGCAATATATACATATAATACAAATTGTGATCACCGCAACAAAAGAACAATTTTATATACATCAAATTCATCGAATATACTTAGGTCACTTCTCGATAAATCATTAGTCATTTTCTGCTTCTGATCACTTGGGGCCGATCATTGCATCACGAAATATGAATGTCGATTCTGTTCCATTGATCATAAAATTGCCATCCAATCGCTTCCTTTTCCCATTTTGTCCATTTGCTTTCGTCGCGCACAATTGGACAACGGATCAGCAGAAAACGGCCGATATCGTTCATCCATGTCAACGTCAATTGTTCATGCGTAAATCCATTGGTCAGATTGAAGAGCAAAACGGAGTCAGCAAAATTCGGCGGAAAGCGAATGATGGCAATGAAATTGACGGGAGATGAAGCATTGGTAAATTCCTAAAATGAGGAAAAAACAGTTAAAAATTTAAAAGCATTCTCTGACAAATGGAATTCACCCTTTTGAAGGCTTCAATGCTTGACTCCAAATGCACGCCATTCACCAACTGCAACCAACATTTGAACACCTTTGGCACATTGTCCGGACGAGGAGTGAAAAGTCATTTGGCCACCGGTTGTCCATTCGATGCCGCGGCACTGTCATCGCATGGAAATTCGGCGAAGAAACCATTATAATAGGCATCGATAACGCGAAGCGATGGACATTCGTCGAGAATTGACGGCACAAAATGTCGCAAACGGCTGAACGTTGCGGCGGACAATTGAATGGCGCAAATGTTTGTCGCGATCATTGGCCAAATGTTGCGCAAAATGGAATCCAAAGTGTGGACAATGAACGGAAGGGTATCGACGATGGCCAAATTGATTTGACAGGCGGCAAAAAGTGGACGAAAAAGGTGGAGAAAAGTGATCAAATTGTCATTGATGTATCTGTGTTAAAATAAGGAATCGTTTTACAAACAGAAAATACCAAAAAACCATTCGGTTCACCTTATTGTGATGGCTTCGAATCCGACGACTTTCTTTGGCAACGGATTTTGCGGAATTTGCATCGTATACCAATTAGCATTGAGAATTTGCATTTCCTGTGTGCCATCCGCTTCAAATTTGGGCCAAATTTGCATGTATTTCAGCGCCCAGCGCCGCGTCTTGAAATGTTCATCGACGTAAAAGTCAAATCGGTGACTGATCATTGAAATGCCAAAGCCAAGTTGAGAAAGCGGCAGCAAATCGAAGACACAAAGCCAACAGTCGGCGGAAATAAAACTGAAAAAAGGGAAAAGCAAAATTTAAAAATGAAAATTGGCATTTTAGTTTCACATTGCTTTTGCCATCTTTTCCGTAATTTCGTCGAGGCAAATTGTTAAGACAGTTTCCGGCACTTCTTCAATTGTTATGACAGTTTCCGGCACTCTTTCAATTTTGTGTTGGTTTTCTGGCATTTCGTCATGGCAAATTGTTATGACAGTTTCCGGCACTCTTTCAATTTTGTGATGGCCTCGTTGTTGTTTTAGTGGTTTTTTTAAGCAGTCCCAATACTTCAAGAAAATGGCACAACTGATAATGGCACAAAAGCCGATAAACATTGGCACAGCGATCAGACTAAAAAATGAGAAGAAAAGGGGCAAATGTCAAAAAGAAATAACGAAAAACGTACAGAATCACTTTTAAAGCCATTGTCAGGACGAAAAGGTCGAACAGAGAGAGACGAACACAAATAAATGGCGAATGGAAAATAATAATAATGAAAGTGGCGGTGGAAGAGCAACCACTTTTATACTAATTTTTACCAATTTTTTGATGCCTTGCAAACAAAAAAAAAAGATTTACCTAGTTCCAACGCAATCCCATTGATTTACCGTATTTATTGTAATATAGCCCCTGGGGGGCTCTATTTTTAACTCCCTCAAAGGGGCCGGGATTTTTGGTACTTATGCAGTTTAGGCCACACAAAAATTTTTTGTTTTTAAAATAAAAACATGTTTCCAGGGGTATTCGTGGCCACTGATCACGGATATGACATCCTTTTCGACCAATTCCGAACCTCGGACCCGGATTCGAACAAAAAATCGAAAAACAAAATTTATTTTTCAAATTTCGCATTTGTTTGGGTTGAATTCTAAGTTATTTTATATGTTAGGTGTGATCTTTATTGAATTTATGGACTGTTGCATTAGCTCTGAAAACACGTTTTTATAAATAAAAACCAAAAAAATTTGTTATGTGGCCTAAACTGCATAAGTACCGGATTTTTTTTGTCAAAAATAACAAATTAATTAATTATCCAGTTCTTTTAATTAAAAATGATTTTTTTTTTTTTCAATTTCGGCAAAGAATTCATAAATAAAATACCTCAAAAACCGAAAAATTGTTCTATTCTCGAATCATTTTTTGGGTTGTAATTCCGATTTTCGAAATTTTTGATGAAAAATCAGAAAATTTTTTAAATTTTTTCAAATAATTAGTAATTTTTGTACAATTCCTTATTCCCCAAATGAACAGATAAATTCTAGAATGCCCAGGAATTAGTTGTCAGTCCACCCCCCACCACCACCTAATTAGGGGTGTTTTTGTCAAATTGTGCAATTATCGCTGATCATGAATCTGCCATTTTTCAATTTTACTTTGATTTTACCGATGGATTTCGGTTTCAGGAAATCACAACAATTTATTCCTAAAATATACAACAGTCACAAATCAAAATCTGATCATTCAAACAAACAAAAAAGAACAATTTTCCAACTCCATAATTCAAATTGACCGATCACTTCTTAGCAAATCCATTCATTCATTCACTTCTAGTGCTGATCACTTGGGCCTGCGTCAAGAAGTCTAAAAATAAAAATGAAATAAAATCGGATTTTTGAAAAAGCATTCGCTTACCCTTTCCCGATTTCGTCCTCATTATTGATATGAATGTCAATTCTGTTCCACTGATCAACAAATTCCAATCCAATCGCTTCTTCTTCCCATTTTGTCCATTTGCTTTCGTCTCGATCAATTGGGCAACGGATGAACACAAAAAGACGGCCATCAGAAGTTTTTTTCAACACCAATTGTTCCCGAGTCAATTCATTGGTCAGCGCAAATGGCACAACGGACATGGCAAAAGACCAAGGAAATCGAATGACAAAGATGAAATTGACGGCGGAAGAAGCATTGGTAAAAGCCTAAAAGATGGGTGAAAAAATTGAACAAATATTAAATGAAAATTAATAAAACTTTATGATTGGGGAACGGCATAAAAACGCAAAGATTGGCACGGCACTTGGCCATAAATGGGACATGAAATACTTTTTTTTTTGTGAGCGAATCTCAAAAAGCGTAAAAGTGCCGGATTAAACAATTCAAAATCACCTCTTTGAAGTCTTCAATGTCCGACTCCAAATTGCCATCATTCTTGTCCAATGAGCATTTCAACATCTTCGGCACATTGTCAGGGAGGGCAGTGAAAAGCCATTTGGCCACCACTTGTCCATCCGATGCCGTGGCATTGTCATCAAATGGAAATTCGGCGAAGAGCTTGTCAAAAGTGAAACTGACAAAGCGGAGTGATGGACAGTCGTCGAGAATTGTTGGGACAAATTGTCGCAAACGGCGGAAAATTCCGGCGGATAGTTGCAGGACATCAATGTTTTTGACCATCATTGGCCAAATGTTGCGCAAAATGAACACCAAAATGCGGTCATTCGTCGTGTCGATGGCCAAATTGATTGGGCAATTTGTGGCGAAAAGTTGGCGAAAACGGTGGAGAAAAGCGATGACATTTTGGTCGATAAAACTGAAAATGGATGAAAATATTGCCTAAATTTTTACATAATTGCCAATTTTACGAGATGGTGATGCTTCTGAAGCCGATGATTTTACGAGGCATTTGAATTTGCGCGGTTGGCAATTGTTTTCCATCGGAATTGACAATTTCGATTTTCTTCGTGCCATTCTTTCCAATTTTGCGTCCAATTTGAATCTTTCCCAATGTCCATTTGCGAGTTTTGAAATGTTCATCGACATAAAAGTCAAATCGGTGGCTGATCTGCGCAATTCCAAGGCCAAGTTGATAAGCCGGAAGCAGATCAAACACACAAAGCCAACAATCGGCGGAGATGAAACTGAAAATTAAATTAAATTTTTGAATTTTTTTTGGGATTTTTTACATTTTCTTTTTGCGAAGGCCTCGTGGTTTGGATGGTTTTTTGAGGCGATCCCAATAATTCCAAAGAATGGCGCAACAGCCGACAAACATTGGCACACCAAACAGACTAAAAAAATGTGAAGGAAAAGGGTAAAATTGTGAAAAAACAAATGTAAAAAACGTACAAATTCATTTTTGAAGGCATTGTCAGCGAGAAAAAGTCGACGAAATGGCGAATGAATAATAATAATGAATGTGGCGGAGGAAGAGCAACCACTTTTATACTAATTTTTTTTTGCCAATTTTTCCACAATTTATTTAAACGGTCGTTTAGTTACGCTTTTTTGCTTTAAAAGCTCTTTGCTTCCTCTCCCATTCTCTTTGATTCGCCCACTTTTTCCTGAGAGCTCACAAATCAGCAAAAAAAGAAATGGCTAACATTTTTGCGCACTTAAAAAATTGACAATGACCGGGCCAGCCGAGTTTTTAAATAATTATTACTTTTTTTTCATTGCCAACCAAATCCAACTTTCTTGGTGTCATTCGATAGCCCTAAACATAACTTTTTTGAACCTAAACGTAATTTTTCGCAATTTTGCAGGCTAATAGATAGCATTTTCCTCGTCACATTTCTTAGCATTTTTTCATCTTTTCTTGTTTTGTTTTTAGCATTTTCCTCATCCTATTCATTCGCAATTTATTTATATATTTTTTCGTCTCTTTGTTCGACTGTTTTTCCTTTGGATGGAAAACCATTGCCAATTCCGCAAAATCAAATGCCGCCCAAAGTCATCGGATTCGAGTGCATCACCATTTCGTAAAATTGGGCATTATGCAAAAAAATTTACGCGTTTTTTCCAGTTCATTTTCAGTTACATCGACGGCAATGTCATCACTTTTCTTCTCCATTTTCGCCAATTCTTCGGCAAATGTCAAATCAATTTGTGCATCCGTACGCTCACTTTTAGCGCTGCGACCGTTTTGATATTTACGTCGACGAACATTTCAAGACTCGCAAATGGACATTGAAATTCTTTGGAATTTGGCCCAATGGCGCCAATGGAATGGAAATTGTCAAATCTTTTTATGGAAAACCAATCGCCAATTCCGCAAATGCCATTGCCACGCAAAGTCGTCGGATTCGAGCGTATTGTCATCGGGTAGATTGGCTAAATAAAAAATTTTAGACAACACTTTCCATCCATTTTCACAGATACATCGACAAAAAATGGGAAAATGAAGCGATTGGATGGAATTTTAGTGATCAATGGAACAAAATTGTTATTCAACTGAATGAGGACGAAATCCTGGAAGAGTCAGTGAAAGATTACTCAAAAATGTAAATTTATTTCACTTCTTTTTCAGACACAACGATACTCCCGACCCAAATGATGATCATCGGGAATGTGAATGAATGTTGAATTGTGGAGAAGTGAACGACATATGTATATGAATTGAGGAATTAAATTAATTTTAATGTTATGTAGGTATTTTGACTTGTATCATAGCAATAAAAGCTTGACTCGTTCCAACTCGAAAAGATTGTTGTGTAGAGCAGAAAATAATTAAATAAAAAGTAAATGTAAAAAAGATCACTTGTATTACTTTATAACGGAACGGGCGAACTGCGTCTGGCCAACTGCGTCTGAGACACTTGTATGAAGCCATAACTTATTTCTGTGTTGGCCAAATTAAACGGTCTTGGTATCATTCTGAAGCTCTTCATAAGCTCTATCAGCTTAACCAAAATTCGAAGTGATTCGTACAGAAATAAAACAGTTAAAAATAGAAATATACAAAAATTCGGGCTTTTTTGCAGTTTTCAAGCTTTGACTTTTTTGTGGGTTGCTTAATCGCTTAGAAAATGCTTACAAATATCTTCTAAACATGTAGAGCTTCAGAATAATATTAAGATTGTTTGATTTGACCAACATAGAAAATGTTCAGTAAAAATTTTGTAATTTTAAAGTCCCGAAATCAGAAAAGAGTGGTGGAATTAAAATACCAAAAAAATATGTTTATCAACAAGAAAAGGGGGTTCACAATTATTAAAAAGGAATGTCGAAAAGGGAAAATAAATCATTAAACAAAACAATAAAAACAAGAGAAAAGTGACGAAAAAATATTATGATGGATTTGAACAAAATTTCCTACTTAAATCAATCAATCAGCAACAATAATAATAATCTATGGCATGATCAAGAAGAATTGGCAAATATTCGGGCACACTGATCACTGGCCAGACGCATGATCGTCGCCGCCTCTCCACGCTCTTTTGGCCAACGCTGAATTTTGTCCACCTGAGAACGGAACGCATGGAACTCATCCATCTGTGTGTGGAAAAATAGAGAAAATCTAATTTAAAAAAAGAGATTTCTTTCACGTAAAACCATGCTTTTTCCCTCTCAATTATAATTTAAAAAATAGCAAATATATTGTGAAATTTTAAAATTTGTAAAAAAAAATTCCAATTGCGGCACTAATCGGTAGAGTTTTTAAATTTTAAAAGAATAATTGGTTAAATTTATTTATTTTTAATGGTTATTTTGTGTTAAAAATCAGAAAAAAGGTGGTGGAAATGTCGCTTTTTAGACTTTTTTTTCACAAAAATTAAATTTATTTCCATTTTTTTTTGCCATTTTATGTCTAGATCTGCGCCTAAACTCACACGAATGTGATCGCCACGGTCAGTGAGCGACAACAGAACGCCGTCCTTGAACGCCTTGGTGTCCCGCGGTGGCATAAACAAATAAGAACCACTAAATACGGTATAGGAATTACGATACTGTCATATTAATGAGGGGGAAGGAGGCAAACGAAGAGAGTAAAAGAGAGACAGTAAGAAAGTGTGAGAAAATAAGGGAGCAGATTGTTAGAGAAGCGCCGAGAGAAATTTGACTACCCTCAAGTTAATAGAGAAAGTGTGTGAGAATAAAAACTGACAGTTAGAGGACCAATAAGAGATGTTGCCTCCACAAAATAAAGAAAGAGAGAGAGAGAGAAACAGCGAAAGTGTGTGGTAAACAAGAAGGCAGACGGTTAGAGAATTACCCACAAAAAAATTCAAATTTTTTTTGTTTTGTTCATTACCGTTTTTCGTTGAAGAGCAAATTCCATTTTGTCGCAACATGCCTCATTTCTTTCTCACACTGTGCCAATTCGAACAATTTTGCCGGCGGGGGAGACGGCGTCTGTTCGGCAGAATTTTGAATTTTGGCGCCACCAGCAGCGTCAGCAGAGGACGTTGTTGGCGTTGTGTCGTCAATTTCTGCGGCATTTTGTCGGGTTTCGGCCAACAATTTGGCCTGAAAATTTTAAAATTAAATGTGTATAAATTTTTCATTTAAATTTACGGGAAGGCTTCCGCCGCTTACTTTTTGCTTTTGCTTGCGTTTTCGGCATGATATTGTCCGATTGGAACAATTTTGTGATTGTGCGCATTTTTGTCGTACACAACCCATTCTTGGCGTTCTGTTAAGAGAATAACTAACATACATGGGGTAAACAATTTTTTTTCGTGATAAAATTAAGAAATGCTAAAAAAAATTTTGTGAATTTTCTGAGACTAAAAACGGAACCAAAAATTATATCCAAAAAAGTTTATACATGAAAATCGCGAAAAAAGTCGACATTTTTAAAGTTTTTTTTTAATAAAATTTTTTCCAGGCTTGAAAACCTATTTGATTTTTGTATGGCTAATAGAGTATGGATATGAGCTTTCGAATGATACCAAGAAAAGATTTCTCCAAAAATCTGAAACTAATTTTCTTTACAAATTTAATTGCTAAATCCGCCGCAAAAAGAAAGGTCGCCGCCGAAGAAAATTTTGGCCTTCGTTTCGGTCCCCAGAACCGGTGCACCCCAAAACTCCGCCGGCCGAAACTCCGCCGAGACATAACTCCGCCGGGGAAAAAATTTTCTAACTTAGAAATTTTTCAAGAAAAAAATCTTAGAAAATTCGAAGAAAAAAATAATTTTAAAAAAATTTCAGGCGATTTTTTTGAAAATTTTTTCAAAAATCTTAGTTTTTCATCATTAAGTTTTGAAAAAATCGCTTGAAATTTTTTGAAATTACTTTTTTCTTCGAATTTTCTAAGAAAAAATTATTCTAAATTTTTTTCTTGAAAAATTTCTAAGTTAGAAAATTTTTTTCCCCGGCGGAGTTTCGGCCGGCGGAGTTTTGTCCTGCTCCGCCCCAGAACAACCGACCATTTTTGATGGCTGTCATTTTGTACGGACATTTCGTCGTTGAACAGTCAAAGTAAATTCGGCCATCTTTCTTCCGGTGTTGGCGCAGTCCGTTGGCCCTTCTGTACTGCTCCAACTCGGCATCCGAACCAAGTTGGCGCACAAATGTTGAACGGTAACGGCGAGGAGTTGCGTCAATTTCTGCGGCATTTTGGCGAGTTTCGGCCGAGAATTTGCCCTGAAAATTGAAATTTCCCATTTTTTTAAAAATTTAAATGAGTAAATTTTTCATTTAAATTTACGCGAAGGCTTCCGCCACTTGCCTTTTCCTTCTGTTCGCGACTTTTGAAATTGTATGGTCGGAATGGAACAATTTTGTGATTGTGCGCATTTTTGTCGTACACAGCCCATTCTTGGCGTTCTGTTAAAAGAATTAGCATAAATCATAAAATTCCAAATAAATCGTTGAAAATTTTTCAAAAATTTCTTTTCATTAATTTTCTTATAAAAATTTTTTCTAAGATTTTTTTCTTAAAAAATTCTGTTTGAAAATTTTTTTAAACTTTCTAGCGGCATGTTCGACCGGCGTGATTTTTTTTGTACGGTTCCCATTGGTGGGACCCTCAGAAAAAAAAACCGAAAAACAACCGACCATTTTTGATGGCTGTCATTTTGTACGGACATTTCGTCCTTGAACAGTCAAAGTAAACTCGGTCATCCTTCAACAAGTGTTGGTTCAGTGCGTTGGCCTTTCTGTACTGCTCCAACTCGGCATCCGAACCAAGTTGGCGTACAAGTTTTGAATAGAAACGGGGATTGTACAAAAATTTGGGAGGCGTACCACGGAGCATGGCTAAATTTGGTGGGCGAAAAAATCAGATGCAATTGTTTAACATCACTAACCGTTTCGAGAAATTTGGCTTGATAAAATTAAATGATTGATGGATGTGACCAACAAAAAAACGCTAGAACTTTTCGAGTGTATAAAAATAAAATTTTTTTTTTTTTTTAGGCCTAGTTAAAATTCTTGTCTGAAAGGGGAAGAGACATTCGTTTCGTTATCGCAAATTTGTTTTGTATCGATTCATTTTTTTGTATTTGTATTTGTGTAGGAGTGTAGATAGCGAGAGGTTAGACACTCATATTCATAAAACCGGTTTACCTCAGTTCGGCCGTCACGGTTCGGCCCCAGCGTGTTTTTCCAATATAACTTTCTATAACTTTTTTTCTTTGTAATCCAAATCCAACATTGTTGGTATCATACGAAAGCTTAACATGTTTAGAAGCTTTTTCTAAGCTATTGCTTAGCGATTAGACAATTATCAAAAAAGTTATACATGAAAATTGCGAAAAAGTCGAAATTTTTAAAGTTTTTTCTTAATAAATTTTTTCCAGGCTTGAAAATCTATCCGCTTTTTGTAAGGCTAATAGAGCATGTGAAGAGCTTTCGAATGATACCATGATTATTGGATTTGGATTACAAATAAAAAAGCTATCATGGAAAAACACGCTTGGGCCGAATCGTGACGGCCGAACCGTGAGGGCCGAACTGAGCGAGTCCGTCATAAAACACGTAAAAAGGAAAAGGGACAACGATAATTTGTGCAAAAACGAATCTCAAAATTGGGTTAGGGGGTTAAAATTCTGAGGAAAAAAAGAAGTGATTTTTGTGATCATTAACGCAAACAATTCAAAAACTTCGGTGTTATATTTCCCGTCTCCCCGGATATTCAATTTTTCTACCTTTTTTGTTGTTGGCATTTGCCGTGGCACCGTGACCAACGCCATTCTTCAAAGATTTTTTGTTGTTGCTGGCATTCATAATGATTGCGTATTTAGATGAATCTTAATTTTTTTTTTTTTTTTAATGTAAATGACAGCAAAGTTCGAGGGGGTGGAGGCCTCAAAAATGAAGAATTTCTGGTAATCGTACGCTTTACTGGTCCCACAAAAAAAAAGGTGAAAAAAGGAATTTCAGCTTTTAAGTGGTGCACTTCGGAGGTTTTCAGGGGCACTGATCACGAACATAAGAACAGTTTTGATCAATTCCGAACCCCGGACCTTTTTTCGAACAAAAGTCGAAAATTAATTTTTTTTTACCAAAATTCATATTTATGGTCCAAAATCGGGGCAGATACATGGAATATAATAGGAAATAAGGATTCAAGGTCATTTAGTGCATTTGAATTGATTTTGGATAATACAGGTGAATTTTGGTGAAAAATTAATTTCCGACTTTTGTTCGAATTCGGGTTCGGGATTCGAAATAGGTCGAAATGGATGTCATATTCGTGATCAGCGCCTGCGAAAACCCCTGAGTGCACAACAAAAAAAGCTCGGAATTCTTTTTTTCGACCTTTTTTTTGTGGGACCAGTAAAGCGTACGATTACCGAATTTCTGGGTCATTTCAGAGTGTGTTTTTTTTTTTTTAATTTTCATGTTTTGTTTGTTTTCGAGTTCGTGATAAAATTAGCCTGAATTGGTCTCATATGCATGGTTTGCAAGGTCGAAAAGCATCGAATATTTCAAAAGAACTTTAAGAAATATGTGTATTTAAATGTTCATTTTGAAAATTTGGCGTAATGTGTTATAGTCAAATAAAACAAAAACATAATTTACTAAAAATTGTGGACATTTAAAAGCACAAAATGGCTTTAAATTTATCAAAAGAAGTGAAACCCCATTTTGACCACGAAAAATTCAAAAAAAAAAAAAAAGCAAAAATAAATAATACACATACAGTCACGGACAAAACTATGGAAATAAATTTTAAAAAATTTTTCAAACCGGGTTTCCAAAAGATGAGTGTTTGAACGAAAAAATTTTGTATGCCAAAATAAAGCCCTAAAATATTACTCTAGTTAAAAGGTCAATTGACATCCCGTCACTCAATCCATCAAAAAGTTACGGGTGCGTAACCAAAGTGACCCCACTTTTGGCTTAACAAAAGTATGGAAACAAAGTTTTACTCGATGAAAAAACATTTTATGCAGAGAAAAAATTCTGGAAAAGTTTTTGCTAAGCTAACTTTTGGTCCTGATCAAAAAGGTCTTTTACACCAACTTAGTCAGATCACTCCTTCATGGTGATCTAGAAAGTCAAAAATAGCTTGAAATCTGGGAAATTTTCGAAAAATTTTTTTAGAGCCGTGCTGGGTCGTTTCGTAAAATCCGCCATTTTTGCGAATTTTTCGACAAAACATGGCATAACTTTGCATAAAAACAATCAAATTTTACCTTCTTGGTACCATTCGATAGCCAAGCTTTTTCTCTATAAACATGCAAAATTTAAAAAAATTTTGGTCAATATAAAAAAAAGTTGTATGAAAATAAGTACCATTTCTGCTATAACTTATGTTAAATTGGATAATTTTACTTGAAGTTTGGCATGCTAATAGAGAAAAAGCTTGGCTATCTAATGGTACCAAGAATGCAAAATTTGGTTGCGTTTAAGCAAAGTTATGCCGTGTTTTGTCGAAATTCGCTAAAATGGCGGATTTTATAAAGCGCCCAAGGTGGCGGATTTTACGAAACGACCTAGTACCCTTTAGAGCAGGTTAGCCAGATGTGATGATTTCTCGTGTATAATATTAGTCCGATAAAAAGAAACCGCCCGATTTTAATCCAAGCCTTTTCTGTGTGCTGATTTGATTCAGCAATTTGTCGAAATTTTCCCTAAATTTTCTTTGGATAAAGCGCGCCGCAAAAAAAGGGTGGTTGTAACTGTCCCAAAAAAAATTCCAAAAATTTTTGGCCTCGAAATTCATCCCTGATACTTACCCCATTTCTCTCCCATCTTTCTCCCTCACCTCTCTCTCTCTCTCTCTCCTCTTTTCTCTCTCTCTCCGTTTTTCACTATCTCTATTTTCCTACTTATCCCTTTCTCTTTCTCTATTTCTCGCTCTCACTTCTTTCTCGGTCTGTTCAGATAAATACACCCATAAATGCCGAAATTTTCAGGGAATTGGTCAAAAAAAATTGCACAATTATTATTTTATGAGGGGGACAAAATTGGGTGCTACACACAAAACGTGGGGTGGTGGTGGGTGATTAATCAATTATAATGAATGGATCAATCACTTTTTTTGTTTTTGATCAGTCCGTCTCTTTGGCTCGGCTGATCACTTTGAGTGATCAGCTCTTGCTCCATTCCACCTTGATCTTGTCATCTTTCTGAAGTTGGTGGTTGAATAATGTGTTGGTGTGTTGGCAATTTTCAACTCATTCTCCGCCTGCCGCTCTCACTCACCTCGTCGTCCAGCGTAAATTGCTTCTTTTCAACCTGTGTGTACATATATGTGGCGAAATGTGATAGAAATATTTTTTTGAATTTCGAAATTTTAAAATCGGTCCGAAAACTATTATTTTTGGCAAAAAATTGGATAATTTTTGTGGAATTCCATTAAAAATTAAATGGTAATTAATGGTGATAAGGATAGGTATCGGATTTTTTTCTAGGTAAATTCCATAGCCGGAGGCTCAAAAATTTTCTGGATTTAGGCCTCCCAAAGAATTCCGAAAAATAATATCGATTTGGTAATTTGCAATCATTTCACTTATGGTTGAAAATTTCGAAATTTTTAGAAATTTAACCCATTAAACTTTGCCCCTTAAAGATTTCTCCGCATTTTTTTTGAAAACCCTAAAATCACAGTAGCTCTCTTTCATATACTGCTGTGTGGGTACTGTACCGTCTTCAGATTGTTTCGGAAGTCCAGCTTCTGTCCCTCCTTGGTCTTCAGCTTGGCGAACTGTTCAAAGGGTTCAAGGGGAGGGGATCAATTGAACTATTTTGATCAGAACAACTCTGATCAGAAAGAGTGAGTGTGATCTGATCAGTTTTTGGATGTCCCACCTGTCCTTCAGTTTTGGACACTTTCTTCAGTGTTGGCTTCACACTTAAAATTTTGGGGCATTTTTAAGCTAGAAAAAGCGGATATACAGCGGACATACAATTTGCCGCGCAAATCGTTCACAGCGATCGTCAATTCGTTGATCTGTGCCGAAATTTGAGCGTCAAAAAGTGATCAAAAGTCGGGAGAGGATGATTCCCTAACCTCAAAGTCCTTTTGTCGCACCTTAAATTTACATTTTATTTTTGATTTTGTTATTTTTTGCGTTGACCTACCGTATAGCTCAGATCGTATTTCTCGGATTCCAACTAAAAAACAAATATTGTAAAATTTTGATTAATTCACAGTAATAAATTTGAATTGTTAATACGCATTAATTACGCTACCAAGACAGAGACATTGCTGATCAATCAGATCAAAAGATTTAAAAAATATTTGTTTGGGTGAGAAAATTTCAATTTTTTTGGTATTTGTCATTAATTTAAAATATTTTTTTAAATTTAATTATTGATATTTACATACATCCACAATACGGTCGGCGAACTCTTTGCCGGTCCGTTGGAGATCAGCTAAAAGGCATGGAAAATGGGCATTTGATGGCATTTTGCACACAGCAAAAGTGCCAAGCAACAAACGGCAAAGATTTTAGTTTACTTTTCTCATATAAAACATTTAATTCGTAATGGATATTAATTATCCCTCGAATATTGTAGATTATGCCCAATTTTATGGCATTCTCTCCCTCTCCAGTCATTCTCCCGGCATTCTTACCGTCGCCACGTGAGTCCAATTCGGGCAATGGCACAATTCGCTTGCTGAGTACTTCTTGCCGTTCCTGCTCCTTCATCATCTGCTGCTTCTTCAGGTCTTCCGCTGCTTTCAGCATCAACAATTTCTGGAAACGGAATTTACATATTATATGGCTCCCTTTTTAACTATTTATCATCCATAAATTGCCAATTATCCGCCCCCGATTTTTAATTATCATAATTACGTTAGACCTCAGCCATCCTTTTTGCTTCTAGTTGACTCATTACTTATAATAAATAATCCATAATGTTCAATAAATATTTGCAAAGGCTCATTATCCGCTTATCTCGTCATAATGGCCAATTATCCAATATCCCCCCCCCCCCTCTCTAACACTTCTTTGGCTTTGATTTATCATCCGATCACTATGCCCTTGGCTTTAACATTTAATATATCCTGACTACCTTTTTTGGCTCTCCATTATCCGCTTATCCAATTGTATTTGTGAATTATATCCCTCATCCTTTTTTGGCTCTCATTTATCCACTTAGCTAATTATCACTTGCTAATTATCCTCTCCCATTCATTTTGTCTTAATTAGTCCCCCCAAATTCGACTTACCCTCAGCTTCTTCTTTCGCTCGGGCGTCAGAAATCCTTTTTTGGCCTTCTTCATTCGGCCCGCTTCTTCCAATCTCTTGCGCACTTCTGCCTTCTTTCGCTCCCTCTCGTCATTCATGCGCTGTTGCTTAAATGATTTTAATAAAAAAATGCCAAAATATGACAAATAAAATGCCAAAAACGACATTTGAATGCATTTTCCAGCATTTAAATGCCACAATACGGATAAATAAAATGCCAGAATACGACAAATTATGAATAGTGCAGCATTTGAATCGTTTTCCATCGCAAAATGCAAAATTTTACCAAATATTGAGAGTTTTAATTTCATATGTCAAATGCCGAAATCACCAAATTCCATCCCAAAATGCCGAATTTTCAAGTACCCTCTAACCCAGAAATGTATAATGATCACTCACCGCCTCACTTTCAGCGTCGCCGCCCATTTTGAAAAATTGATTAAATTGGCTTAAAACTAAAATAATTTAGGCTCACTAATCTTTTTTCTATGCTTATTAATTAGTCTCGTTAATCAATTTGCCAGCAATAAAATGCTTCAAAAATTGATCGATTCGATTTTTAAGTTTTCCAAATTAAGAAACTGCGATTTCTCAGCGCGCCCACAGATTATGTAATTTGGTGCACTAACATTGGGAAGACAAAAAAAAAGGGGGGGGGGGGTGGCACAAAAAGAAAATGGAGAAAATGCTCAAAGACGACGACACACAAAATGAAAGGACAAGCCAAGGGGGAGGTGGAGGGGGAGGAAAAGCCGCCGGGATATGCTTTATCTGAATAAGAGGGCGGGAAGAATTTGGGAGGATTCATTTGTGTATACAAACAAAGGGGGGAATTGGAGAGGGGCGCGAGGGGGAGGGGAGGGGCGGAGATGAAGCCGCTTTGCGCATTTCGGGATCACCGGATCAGCCAGCCCTCACCATCCCATTTATCCCTCCGCTCACCGGCGGACGGGACGGGCGGATGTTTGCTTTTGGTTGGTGCTGGTGGGGGCCCACTGTGACACAGTCAAAGGGCGCTGGGGGAGATGGGATAAAGGAGGGGATAAAGCCGCGAGTGATTAGCCGAGCAAAAGCGGCGGGAGAAAAAGCCGAGCAAACATTAGCCCACTGACATACACACACACACATATGTACAACCAATGTTTCTGTTGTTTCCCAGCAGATCACCCAAAAATATCTGGTAACAAAACCGAAAAACTAGCTTTGAAACAAAATCGGGTGCGGATTTGTTTTAAAAAATTGGAAGATTTAAATAATTGAAATTTTTAAAAATAAATTTTAGCATATTCAAAATTCAAAAAAATGAAAAACAAAATTTACGTTTTAACATGAGCTCAACCTGAACTTGGGTTTTCCTGGATTGGTGTCCAGGTGAAAAGCCAGAAATATATATGTTAAATATAAAGAAAAACAGGTCCAGGCGAGGCACGAATAAACCATAATTTATTGGATAATATTTGCTATTATTGGTAATGACTAGAGACCGCAAAAAAAGGCACCAAAAATCGTGAAAAAGGCACTATAAAAGGCACGAAAAAATTGAAAAAAAAGGCATGAAAAGGCACGAAAATCCCTGAAAAGGCATAAAAAAGGCATTTAAATTTTTTTTATTAAGGATTTTTAGGGAGCAAAAAACGTAAAACTTAATCAAATAACTTATGGTCATTTAAACGATTATTAAATATTTTATAATGTTTTTAGAATAAGGAAAATTTTTAAAACTAAAATTTTTTATCAAGAAAAATATGAAATTTTGGCGATCAATTTTTGAGAAAATTTTTTTAATTCTTAGGGGTGTTTTTTCTGAAAAATTTTCAATTCTTAGGGATGTATTTTCTGAAAATTTTTTAAGTCATTTCTTAGGGGTGTATTTTCCTGAGTTTATTCCATTTTTAATGGAATTTTCCGGAAAAAACGCCAAAAAAGGCACCAAAAAGGCAAAATGCCAAAAAAGGCATTTAAGGCACGAAAATCCCGAAAAAGGCAAAAAAAAAGGCATAATAAAAGTCAACATAGAAGCCTCAAACCAAGTGAAAATGTGTTATTTATGCTTAATATATCGAAACTAGTGCGCAGAAAAAAAAGGCATTTGCCTCAAAATGCGGTCTCTACTAATGACCAATTTTATTTCTATTTGTTAAAAATTATTAAATATCATTAATTAGATAATTTAAGATGTCCTAATGAATTAAATGATTTTTTTGAAAATCCAGATCCAGGACAAACAAGGAACCCTGGTCGAGGTCCAAGTTTTTTCAACATTAATTTTAACTAAAAAAATGTTTTAAAAATATGAAAATCGAGAGTCCAATGCCGAAGTGCCAGCAGATAAATTTTAATATTCCCGGCGAAAAAAAAAATAAGGCTTTATCCCGTGAAGCAAACAAACAATGAAACAAATGTCCAAAAAAGTAAAGCAAAACAGACAGACAAATAAATTGTACATAAAGCGTAAAAAAGAATAAAAGATAAAAAAAAATGGGGTCAACTCCGAGCACCAGACAAATCCGTACCGGCAGAATCAAGCATTTCATAAGACAATTTTTGGTCGATTCTTAGGGGGTCTATTTTCCGTTTTTATTGCATTTTTGTTAACTAATTTTCCAAAAAATGTCGAAATAATGAAAAAATATTGACAAAACGCCAACATAGTGATTTTTTGGAAATTCTAAGCAAAAAAAAAAAAATTCGGATTCTCCCCCCCCCCCTTCCTAGGTATGTAGCAGGGGTGGGACAACTCTCACCTCTCGTCTCTCGCCTCTCGCCAACTCTCGCCATTTTTGGTACTCTCGCCTCTCGTCTCTCGCCTCTCGTTTTTTGGGACGAGAGGCGAGAGTTGAAAATACACCCCTAAAGATTGAACTTTTGAGCAGTCAGAAAAATTTTCAAATTTACACGAAAAAAAAAAATCATAAATCCCTTTCTCTCCTTCCTTAATATCTTTTCTATTTTTGGGTAGCTCCAATTCAAATATGGTCTGGTGGCTAAACCTTCTGCCTTTCATTATTTTTCTCTTGTGTTCAATTCCCCAACGGAACATAAATTTTTTAATATTTTTTTACATTATTTCAATTGAAATTTAATTAATAAAAAATATTCGACTTAAAATTATTGTTTTTTCTATTTTTAACAGCCAAAACCCGCAAATTTAACCAAAACTTTGATCATTTTTTGACAAAATGTTAACAAATCTCACTCAAAATTTCAAAATTTTTCCGGCGGCGCCTATCGGCACCGCCGGACTCCGCACCCGCCCACAATGTTCCAAAAAAGTTTTTTTGAAAAAACTGCGCCACAAAAAAAGCGATTTAAAAACAAAAAATTTAAAAAACAAGTTTTGGTCATTTTTTGAATAAAATCTGTTAACAAATCCGAAGTCAATTTTGAAAATTTTTTCGACGGCGCCTACCGGCACCGTCCGGTCCCAACTGTCCCCGAAGTTTTAAAAAACGCAAAGCAAAAAAAAGGTGGTTTGAATGGCAAAAAAATGGACAAATAATAAAGTTTGTTTGTAAAATAAAAATATTTCATGAAAATATTTATTTTATTTTCATGAAAAAATTTTAAAGATTTTTTTTTGGATTTTACAGGACATGGACTCGGTTTAAAAGTTAGGGCCCTGACCCGGCTTTTCTGGACCAGGCAGACCCGGTATTTGCCCAAATACCCGGGCCCGTAACCCTAATTATATACGATTTTGAAGTTTTAAAATTAAAAAATAAGGCTACTGAAAAAAATGAAAAACTCTCGCCTCTCGTCCTCTCGCCTCTCGCCAACTCTCGTGTTTTTGGGGACTCTCGCCTCTCGTCAAACTCTCGCTCTCGTCTTTTTGGGGACTCTCGCCTCTCGCCAAACTCTCGCTCTCGTCTTTTCTGAGACAAGTCACACCCCTGGTATGTAGGTATGTACCTTTCCTTTTCAAAAATGGTTACGTGCCCTGCTGGTACGGATGTAGGCGGTACGAAACTGACTGATAAATCGAGAAAAATGAAGGAAATTCCCCCGGTGGATTTCGACACCAGGGATGGCACGGAATTCCGATTTCCAACTTCCGACGACATTTTTGGGGCCTCGGAATGCCATCTCTGATTTCGACCACCTGCTGCTGTCCAAAATCCATTCTCTGATCATGAATATTAAAAACACTCAATCTCTCTCTATATCCATCTTTCTAATCCCACAACGCTTAGCATAATGACGAATGTTTGGTGCCGCCGCTGTTTGACGCCCCCGAAGTGCAGCCGTCCAAAAGCAATAAGCCCAAATATATTATGATAATAATTATCCCAATTACTAAGACAATTAGCACGATCATCAGCAGGATCAAGCCAATACATTTCAACCAGCTCCGCGTTCCGCGAGCAGTGCGACGGTGGTGGTGGCTGACGACGGTCGCTTCTTCCTGCACTGCTCCGTCTCTGTCTCCGTGTGCTGTTGAGGTGGTGGTGCCTTCTGCTTCCGCTTCTTCTGCTCCAGCGTCTCCGTCCGCGTGTCGTCCGCTTCCGCGCTTACGGCGCCGCCGCCTCTTTTGTTGTGGCCCTGCGGGAGTTGAAATGCATTATTAAAAAGAGACCGACTAAAAAGGCACCAAAAATCGCAAAAAAGGCACTATAATATGGCACCAAAAAATTAAAAAAAATGAGCATGAAAAGGCACAAAAATCTCGAAAAAGGCATTTACCTAATATGTTTATTAATGATTTTTAGGGAGCAGAAATACACGTAAAATTTAATCAAAAAAAAAAAAAAACTTAATCATTTAAATGATTATTAAATATTTTATAATTTTATAAGAAAAATTTTTAAACCCTTTTTTTTGAATTCTTCTGGCAATAACTTTTTGGAAACTCTACAAAATTTTTCGAAATTTTGCACGCTAATAGGGAACACTTAGAGCTATCGAATGATGCCCCAAGAATGTTGTATTTGGTCGTCGTTTCAATGAAAAGTTATAAAGCGTCAAACTCCATCACACGCAAATGACCCAATCCGTTTATATTTTCCTTCGTCCATTATAAAATTAATTGCTTCTTCATTAATTAATTACCCTCATTAATCTGGAGAAACAATCGATTGTAAGCAGTCTTGAAGAAGCGCACATTGTCTCTCAGCCATTTTTCATATTTGTTTTGTCTATCTTTTTTGCCACTTTGTTCCTTTTTGTGATGCTTTTTGCCAGCAAAAAAATCGGAATGAATGCTCATTTTTAAAAACACATTCAGTGCCGAAAAGCCGCGCATTGCCAGTCGCCAATTAGATACGCCATTGTAAGTCTTAACTTGGTGCCATTCAATGCCCAAATGTTGTGCCATCCGATTGAACACTTGTTTCGAAATGCATTTGATCCCCGCATTGGACGGAATGCCGTCAACAGTTTGTAATTGGCTTAAATATCCCATCAGTTGACCAATAATGCTCATTTTGTCTCCAATTGGAGAAAGCTGGTTTTTCCATGATTCTTCATCATTGTTGCCCAATTTGTCCACCATTTCTTGCACATTTATTCGGTCCAAAAATGTTTGCACCAATTTTTCTGCTTTGGCATTTTTTAGCGCTCTGTTGGCAGACTCTCCGAACTCCTCCAACAGTTGTTCACATTCTGTGGTCCCACCCAAATTGGCATCAACCAACACAAGTGCCTGCTCACTGTTCACGCTATGTTCAATTGTTGGGTCTTCAATTTTTACATTACTACGGTGCCATATCTTTTCCACATGTTCAATGTCGGCAATCAGTTGTTGTTGCAATTCATTTTTGGCATTTTCCACTTTGGCATTTTGTCGCTTCTTCTCTTTGGCATTTTCTATTTTGGCACTTTGTCCCTTATTCTCTTTGTCACTGTGTCCCTTCTTCTCTTTGGCATTTTGTCCCTTCTTCTCTTTGGCATTTTGTCCCTTTTCTTGGGCATTTTCCACTTTGGCATTTTGTTTCTCTTCCTCTGTGGTGGTAATTATCAATTTTTCCTTCAAAGCAATTAAAGCTGCGTAATCGTCCACCGAAAATTCTTTTTTGGAGCTTTTGAAGAAAAATTTACGCAATGTTTGGGTGGTCACTTCGGCAATGGCAATGTCCTTCGACTGATTGAACAATTCTTTCTCCATCATTTCGTCAGCTGTATTGGAATTCTAAACAAACTTTGCTAATTCGACTAATTAAAAAATTGTTAGGGTAATGGTCTTATTTTACAAAAATTCTAAGTATTGAGGACAGTTAAAGCGCTTTAAAAACAGAGGCATAATGATCCATGTGTATATATATATATATGAGAAGGGCGAATGGGACGGCGTGGTAGCTTAGTAGAGCCGGGATAACTGGGATCGGAGGGATCCCGACTCAGGACCAAGATGAATTTCCGGTCCCAATAATCCCGATGAACTTCAAAAGTCTCAAGAATGGATCCCGAGTCTGGGATCTCGAATTAAATCCCATGAGATCCCAGAAAATCCGACGGAATCCCGTCCTGTCCGGCGGTCTGTATAGCTCATACGTGAGAAGCCGATCGCTACACCAGCATAGTCGAGAGTATAATTTTTTTGACAATTTTATTTTTCAAAAAAATGATTTAATAGGTTTTTTATGTGCAATTAATTCGCTTAATCCGTAAATCTGGGGTCCTATTAGTCACCTTCGCAACTGATTGTTGGAATTCATTCGTAATTTCAGTGAGTTTTTCGGTTAATTCAAACAAATTATATGGCAATGGTGGTTGATGAGCATAGAGCAACACTAAATATGTATAAATCACAAAAAAAAATTATTTATTCGGCGTCAAATTTTTTCAAAATCGGAATATCAAAGCCTCACATGGACGGTAAAAATAAAAAAATCGCCAAAAAATCTTTTGGCGTAATTTGTTACTTTGTTTTTAATTTGAATGCATTGGCGTTTTGTTTATTACGCCAATGATTTTTTTTGGCAATTTTTTCCTTTTTTACCGTTCAGGCTCGGAACTTTTTTCCAGAGGTAGTTTAAAGAAATTTGGAAAATTTGGTTTTATTTTTTTGAATTTATCATTTATTAATTTTTCGTAATTTAATTTTTCAAAACTTACCAATGAAAGCAAAGCAAAGCAATAAAATGACCATTTTGTGCATCAAATTTTCTGAAAATGAATAGTAATTAGTCACCCATTTGTCGGATCATGTTTCATTAAAGGCGTCATAATTGGATAATTAATTATGTAAAAAATAGACCGACTATTTTTCATCAGACCCAAAAAATGAATTTTTGATAATTTTTTATTTTCATTTTTATTGTAAAAGCATATTGAGACGGAACTTGCCTTCTTGGGACGGAAGTGATCAATGCTGTTGTTAAACGATTGTTTACGTCTAAAAATTTTCAATTTTAAGGAAAATTTTTGAAGAAAGGAAAAGCCAGCGAAAAAATGATCACTGCTTGATAAGATGGGCCTTTTATGGGGCAGAAATGTCCTGATTTTGTCAGATTCATCCTGGATTTAAGAAAGGAAATCTCAGAGATTAGCATGTCCTGGTTTTGTAAGATTAGTCCTGATTTGGAAAAATGAAATCTGAAAAATTAATATGTCCTGGTTTTGTCAGATTCGCCCTGATTTGGATAAAGTAAATCTGATGAGAGATTAAGTTTTTTTTTTAAATTTTTTTATGTCCTGATTTGTCAGATTCGTCCTGATTTGGATAAAGGAAATCTGATGAGAGATTAATATTTCCTGATTTGTCAGATTCGTCCTGAAAATGAGGAGGGTAGTGCCGTGCCGTGCAATGCCATCATTGAATGTCAATGCCATGCCAAATTATCCTATGGTTTCTTTTTATTTGCCAAATTTCCATGCATTAACATTTTGCTGTCATAAGATTAAGCTCACGCTTAATTTTCATTTGCACTTTCTTAAATAATTTTTCTTTTTCTAAAATTATCGAAAATTAACATAAATTTATGCCAATTTGTCAGGGATTTACTTATTTAAGTTTGACAAAACAACAATTTCAGAATCAAATTTTAAATTTCGATATCTTCGATAGCCCTAATTTGTAAGTGTTTTCTATTAATCAAAAGAAAATGCAAAAAATTATCAGTAAAAGGTACAATTTATGTTTTTGTCACATTTAATTCCGGAAACCACATTATCAGTTTATATAAAATCCGGAAAAAATTATCAGTAAAATAATAAAATTGGAAATATAATTTTTATGTTTTTGTCACTTTTGATTGAGAAAAAATATTATCAGTAAAATTACAATAGGAAATGAATTTTATCTGAATCCGCAAAATTAGCAGTAAAAGATACAATGGAAATATAATTTTTATGTTTTTATTTTCACATTTGAATCCGGAAAAACTCGGAAAAAAATTATCATTAAACGATACAATTGGAAGTAATTTTTAGGTTTTTTTTTCCACATATGATTCCGTAAAAACATTATTAGTTTATATAATCCGGTAAAATTGTAAATGTATTTTTTATGTTTTTGTCACTCTTTTCTTTTCTTTAATTTAAAGCTGTTTATGCTATTGAAAATGGAAAATTTAAATTTAAAACCGGGCTTAGCAAAGGCGCAAATAAGCGGTGGAAATTTGGGCACCATTGGAAGGGATTTCAAAAAATAAATAAATATATTAGTATAAAAATGCTACAAAATAATTAAAAATATATTAAATTTTAAACAAGTTCAAAATGTAAGGTTTAATTAATTGTCCATTCAGTTAACCATATTTATTCTGCTGGACTCATACATAATAATTTTTTATGGATTCCCAAACCGAGATTTCAAAAAAAAAAAATTTTTTTTTTCTAGGATAAACTTGTTTTAAGGATTTTTAGGGTAGGGACAACCGATTATTGCATCTCTTTTGGCACAATCGAACCGGGGCTCGAACAAAAAGCCAAAAATTTCGATTTTTTGCAATTTTCATATATAAATAAGCTGGCGCGCCGAAATGACCACGCTGAAACGATACAGAGCCCAACCTCGCACAGGCTCGCATCATTTTTTTCGAAAACATCTCCGTCACCGATCATCATTCTAAAAATAATTCGGCAAAATGCCTAGCTCTCCAAATGAAGCCGCGCGATGCCTCGATGCTTTTTATTCCGCCATTTACACACCCCCACATTTTTTTCCACTAATTTGATTCAAAGATTCAACAAAAAAAATTGGCAATGACTATTGACACGGATATAAACACTCATTGTTTTTAAGCATTTTATTTTTCCAACAATAATATTAATAATTTACGGGGTTTTTTTGGTTGCTTATTAGCACGAGTATATCATCCATTAGACTATTTCAGTGTCTTGAACTCGAACTCGAACAAAGGTCGAAAATTTCAAAAATATTTTGTTTATATTCAGCAATTAGAACCATGGAAATTTTGGCTCGTTGGTTAACTTAGGTTCGGAAATCGGAACGACAAATAAGGTACATGCATTACAGGAATTGGGACGAGAAAAAAGCCGGGATTTCGGGAATCGATTGACGAGAAAAATGCCAGAATTTCGGGAATGGATTGACGAGAAAAATGCCCTGAATTTCGGGAACTGGGACGAGAAAATTGCCAGAATTTCGGGAATCGATTGACGAGAAAAATGCCCTGAATTTCGGGAATTAGGACGAGAAAATGGTCAGGATTTTGGGAATCGGGACGAGAAAATGGCCAGGATTTCGGGAATCGGGACGAGAAAATGGCCAGGATTTCGGGAATCGGGACGAGAAAATGGCCAGGATTTAGGGAATCGGGACGAGAAAATGGCCAGAATTTCGGGAATGGATTGACGAGAAAAATGCCCTGAATTTCGGGAATTGGGACGAGAAAATTGCCAGAATTTCGGGAATGGATTGACGAGAAAAATGCCCTGAATTTCGGGAACTGGGACGAGAAAATTGCCAGAATTTCGGGAATCGATTGACGAGAAAAATGCCCTGAATTTCGGGAATTAGGACGAGAAAATGGTCAGGATTTTGGGAATCGGGACGAGAAAATGGCCAGGATTTCGGGAATCGGGACGAGAAAATGGCCAGGATTTCGGGAATCGGGACGAGAAAATGGCCAGGATTTAGGGAATCGGGACGAGAAAATGGCCAGGATTTCGGGAATCGGGACGAGAAAATGGCCAGGATTTAGGGAATCGGGACGAGAAAATGGCCAGGATTTCGGGAATCGGGACGAGAAAAGGGCACCGGGATTTGGGTGGCATCCCTGGGCTAATCATCACCCATCATCAATCTGTTAGCTTCCATCCATCTTTCTATGACCATGACCACAAGTCGCGCCATATCAGTTTGCATGTATTCAGTTCGTTGCCAATAGATTCCACACAATGATCAATGCAGTTAGAAGAGCCGCAGCCGCCGCCGCTACAGCAGTTGTCGTCACGGCAAGCGCAATCGCCACCGCACGGGTTGCCTGCATCACCTGCGGCCAAGGCAGCAAGACCAAGCAACATGATTACCGCGGCGATGACCAGCAAACTGAGCATGACGATGAGCAGGCATATGCCGATACACCTCAGCCACATTCTCCAATCTCGGCTGGCTCTTGGAGCAGTACTTGGGAGACTGGCGGCGGCCACGGCTTCTTCTTCCTGTTCAATTCCATCTGCTGCTGCGCGTGCAGTGCCACCACTTTGGTCAGCGCGTTCGGCGGCTTCTGATCCGTTGCGTGCGTTGGCTTTATCTCCGTCTGCGCGTGTGACGGCTTTTAGGTCAGAGAGTTCGATGGTTATTGCGGCTTCTGCTCCGTCACGTGCATTGGCTTTATCTTTTCCGTATGTGCGTGCGGCCGCTTTTTCGGCTTTTTCTCGGCGTGCAGCGGCTTTATGTTTTTGGTCAGCGCTTTTGGCATTTGCTTTGTCGTTTTGGTCAGAGCGCAAGGCTTCTCGTCCGATGAGTTGGGAGGTTTCTTCTTCTCCGTCTCCGAATATGGATATTGTTACTTCGCTTGCGTTTCCGGTGTCTTTTTGTTTTCCGTTTCCGTCCGCGCGTCCGCCGCGCTTACGGCGGCGCCGCCGTCCCTTTTTTGATCCTGCGATTGAAAAGTAAAATTAATTTTACCGTACCGTTTTATTTTTTTC
This sequence comes from Heterodera schachtii, assembly GCA_023374025.1. Taxonomy (NCBI): domain Eukaryota; kingdom Metazoa; phylum Nematoda; class Chromadorea; order Rhabditida; family Heteroderidae; genus Heterodera; species Heterodera schachtii. Next base: position 1,262,791 of record SIJG01000023.1, read on the forward strand.
TTGGAATTACCCATTTGTAATGCTTAAGGTTTTCTTAATTTTGGGCTCTAATTTAATCTCAAGTTAATTATTAGAGATAATCTTAGTTGTTGATTTATGTATATAAGCATTTCCGTTTTTTGCGTTAGAGAAAAAAAGTCATAAAAAATTTTTAAGCCATTTAAATGCCATTTCAAGCAACATAAAAAGTCATTAGACTTAAATTCAAACATGTAATGATACATACCAGGGATGGCACGGAATTCCGATTTCCGACTTCCGATTTCCGACATTTTTGGGGTCGGAATTCCGATTTCCGAAAATTTTTTGGCCCCCGCAATTCCGATTTCCGAAAATTTTTGGGGCCTCGGAATGCCATCCCTGATACATACACGCATAAATTTATAGCCTATCATCCAGTTAATTCATTAAAATTAGTTAATTAATTACCCTCATCAATTTGGAGAAACAATCGATCGTAGGCAGTCTTGAAGAAGCGCGCAGTTTCTCTCATCCATTTTTCATATGTGTTTTGCCTATTCTTGAAACTTTCTTCTCTTTTATGATTATGTTGTTGTCCCTTTTTGTTGCCCCTTTTTGGGGTGAAAATGCCTGTTATTTTTTTGGCATTGGATGCAATGCCAATTTTCAAAAAGGCATTCAGTGCCGAAAAGCCGCGCATTGCGAGTCGCCAATTGGACATCTCACTGTAGGGCTGAACTTGGTGCCATTTAATGCCCAAATGATGTGCCATCCGATTGAACACTTGTTGCGAAATGCATTTCATCCCTTTGCCCGACGGAATGCCCGTCTTTTTGAATTGGCTTAAATTTTCCATCATTTGGCCAACCGTTCGTTTTGTCTCTTCAATGGCAGAAAGCTGCTTTTTCCTTGCTTCTTCATCATTCCCGCTTTTCAATGCTTCATCATTGCCCAATTTCTCCACTATTTCTTGCACATTTATTCGATTCAAAAATTTTTCCACCAAATTTTTTGCTTTCGCTTTTTTTTGCGTTTCGTTGCCAAACTTTGCGCACGCCTCCATCAATTGTTCATATTCTATGGTTATGTCCAAATTGGCCTCAACCATCAAATTGGCCAACTCATTTTTTAAGCTATGTTCAATTTGTTGGCTTTTGCTTTTCCCATTTTTTGGCTTTTCCTTTTCCATCTGTTCAATATTGGCAATCAAATTGTGTTTGAAATTTTGCAATTCTTCTCTGGCATTTTGTCCCTTCTTCTCTTTGGCATTTTGTCTCTTTTCTTGGGCATTTTCTATTTTGGCATTTTGTCCCTTCTTCGCTTTAGCATTTTCCACTTTGGCATTTTGTCCCCCCTCATTCTCTTTGGCATTTTCCAATGGAACTTTCAAATTTTCCTTCAAATACTTTAAATTTGCATAATTTTCCGCTGAAAAATTCGTTTTTCCGTTTTTAATACAAAATTGATGCAACGTTTTGATGGTCATTTCGGCACTGGCAATGTCTTTCAACTGATGTAACACTTCATCTTCCACTGTTTCATCTGCTTCATTCGTTACCTAATTAATTTGTTAATTAGACTAATTAAAATAACCATTAGTGCTAGGATTGATTTTATGTGCTAAACCCTCTGAAAATGTACATAATTTTGTATAGTAATTTTCTATATTTTAAATTCAATGACATAAATAAATTTTAGCAATTTTTTGGCTTAAATGCTTAAATTTTATGTGTTTAATGACGATCATTAGCGCTAATTAATCACCTCTTTAATTGAATGGATTATTTCCTTCTTTATTTTTGTTAATTTATCGTTCAATTCCACCAAATTTTCTGGCGATGATTCCGACCGCGGCTGTTGAGCATTAAGCAAAACTAAATAAATCCAAAAAATAAATTAATTTATCCCTTTAGTATTAAATGTTTATAAATTAGGTCAAGTTACAAGCCTTGAATTTAAAAAACTTGGAATTTCCAAGTCAAAAACCTAGGAAGAAATCGAAAAACCCAAACTCCAAAAATATTTGCGGTGCCATTTATAATTTGGCATTTTTTAATTAGCATTTTAAAATTACCAATAAAATATGAAGCAAAGCAAAAGAATAAAATTGTCATTTAATAAATTAGCTAAAATGAATAAAAATTGAAGGAATCTTCTCGATTATTTTTAATAAAAATTTAATTGTCAATTTATGAAAAATATTTTTTATGAAAATTCTGATCCAAAAATTGAATTTATGAAAAATTTATTTTTAAGGATTATTTTTGAAAAAAAAAAAGCCAGCGAAAAATGAATGATGGAATGGTATGCTTCACCGCTTGTCAGGACGAGCCTTTTATGGGGCAGAAATGTTTTGATTTTGTCAGATTTATCCTGGATTTAAGAAAGGCAATCTCAGAGATTAACATGTCCTGGTTTTATCAGATTCGTCCTGATTCGGATAAAGGAAATCTGATGAAAGATTTACTTGTCCTGATTTTTTAGAGTCGTCCTGAAATTGAGAATTTCCAAGTCAAAAACATTCGAAGAAATCGGAAATCCAAAAACTCAACAATATTTCCGGTCCCATTTATAATTTGGCATTTTTAATTAGCATTTTAAATTACCAATAAAATATAAAGGCAAAAGTAATAGAATAATTGTTATTTATTTACATTTATAAAATGAATAAAAATTGAAGGAATCTTCTCGATTATTATTTAATTTAAAATTGTCAATTTATGGCAAAATATTTTTTATGAATATATTACCGAGCTTGGAAAACTTTTAAATGAAAAATATGTGATGGGATTTGCTCGATCATCACCAAACTAAATTAAGTAAAATTATTTAGTTTAACAAGATTATTTAAAATTAATTAATAATTGAAGGAAAACAGACATTTGTCAGGTTAACAATTAACGTTTATTATTAAAAATCAAACTAATTTAAGTAAAATTAAACAATTTAAATATTTAAATTTTAAATTAAGTAAAATCATATTTGTGGCCAAACTCAAGATGGAATTTTTTGAGACAAAAATTTTTCAAAATGATCCCGAAAACAAATGATATGACGCAAATTGTTGCTTTTGAGACGATTCTTCATAGGTTTTTGACTTGGAAATCCAAATTTTCAGGACGACTCTTTTTAAAAAAAAATTTTCATATAAATTTTTGATATTCATGACGTCATAATGGTTTAAATTCTATCTTTTGCTTTTAGCAAATTTTGGCATTTTTTCGACGAATTTTTTTTAGCAAATTTTTGCATTTGATTTTTTTGTCGGAAAAAATGATTTCTTTCTTCCTCTCAAATGCTATTCTTTTTTCCTTTTCATCAGATAAATATTTACAATTCTCGAATAATGAATGAATGACCTTTCGGTGCCTTTTATTTGGGGGATTAATCATAAAATTACAGTCGCTTCCCAAATGACCTTTCATAATTGCTTTTCCATTCATTTCTAAGCTGTACAATGTTCACATTTATTCCATTCATCATCATTCATTCATCCGTAATTATTCATCAAATTTTTACTTATTTTTTCATGAAAAAAGTTTTAGAGGGGGATTTTGGAGTTGGTTTGGATTCCGAAGGATATATGAAATCTTAAGGGGCGGGGGGTCGGTCCGCTGTTTATGATCAAATAGGGCTGGGGTCAGAGGGGTTGGCACCAAAAATGGAAAGGGCCTCACTCAAAATTCTAGTCACGGCACCTAAAAATTGGGAAGGGCCTCACCTAAATTTTGCAATCTTTTTTCTCCAGTCTATTTTCTTGAGTTTGAGGAATGTAGAAATTGTTTTGAATATCTCATGCAAATGAGTTAATAATCGACTTTCATTTCTATGCTGTCATTTAGGCTTAGGCCTAAACTTTAGGCTAGGCCTAGGCTTAGGCTTAAGCTTCAGCTTAATACATTTTTAGTTGCCATTGACTCATTTATGATGTTCTTATAAATAATTTAAGTAATTTTTGCCCAAAAATAATTATTGTCATGGCACATGAAATCACTTAAACCCGTTCAGGTTGTTCAGAATGTTGCAATTATTCATGAAAATCGTCGTTACAGTGTTTTTAATTTTAATTGCTATTCCCGAAGCAAAGGCCGAAATAAATCCGGCGGAAATGGACAAAGGTTAAAAGAGAAAAAAGAAATTTTATTAATTCATAATAATTTTAATCAAAAATCCATAGCTTATACAAAAATAAATTATTTCAAAACTTTTCAGCTTATGACGCAATGCTTGCAGCGGATGCGATCAAACTGACCAACCCTGCTGGTGGCAATGAGAAAATTGTGGCCAAGCTGAAAAGGGCAAGAGCAGAGTTCAAACAAGCAATTGACATCATTGACACGGTTCTTGGAGTCGCGTAAGTTTGAAATTTAAAAATTTCCTGAAATTTTTCTCAATACGCTTTTTTGAATTTAGCAAATTTTAAATTAGAAAATTTTAAGAGATTTTTGTACACAATTTTACTTTTTGCCGAAAATTTATAAAAATGGATTAAAACACAAAACAAATGAATCTTTCCATGGAAACAATTAAACGATCATCAAAAAATAATCTAAGCAAATATTTAATGAAAAATTGATGAACTCAAATTATTAGGTAAATTATTATAAAAATAAAATAAATTTTTTTGTTTAAATGTTGTATCACAATTTTTTTATTAGCATTTAAAAATTTTAAGGGGAATTTTAAATAAATTTTAAAGCCGATCCTGATTTCCGCCTTGATAATTATTGTTTTACCTCATTTAAGGTCGAAAAAACGGCCGGATACCGTTGCTGAGGCACGCAAAAGCCCAGCATTTTTGAGAACCGATGATTCGGTTGCAAAAATTGTCGAAACAATGGGTCCGTTTTCCTGCAAAGGATCTTCTTTCTTGATCCATTCGGTCAGTAAATTTTTGAAATATTTACTTTAAACCCTTTATGTTTAGTTGAATAGTATTTTGATAAATTAGCTGAGGAAAAGCCAATCAATGGAAAAGCTTTTATCAGACAATTTTCGAAACATACAATCACAATTCTTTAGCCCGAACTTTAACAATGCCAATATATTCCGCACAAAAATTTTGATTTTGTTGCCGATTTTTAAAATTTAGAATTTTCATTTTTCAGTTTTTGAATGCTTCTCATCACGCCGGGATTGCCTTAATCCAATCGATATGCAAGCAAATCGATGAAACAACAACATCACCGATCAGCTCCGCGGAATGTGAAGGTTTCGATGCAAATCTTTTTTCTCCATCCATATCCATGGCAATTGAACTGACTGGACAGGATGTGATGTGTGAGCTCATTGCCGGGCATTGGTAAATTATTTAATTCACAAAATAAACTAAAACGTAATAAAATGAGAGATGATATTTCAGCCCGCGTGCAAACACAACTATTTCCAATTCTTGCCCAATCAGTTGCTCTTTCTGTCATTTGCTCCACAAAAAGGCGAAAAAGGTGGGTGATTTTAACAATTTAAATTAGTTTAAGTCAATGCCACAATATTAGGCTAAAACAACCTCAAAATGGAAAATTAATTTTTTTTTTTTTAAGGAAATTGCATAAATTTTAATTTTGTTAATATTCGTAATTAAAATGTTTTAAACAAGGTTCCCATCCGTCCTTGAATGGCAAAGACGTCCTTGAAATTGGGCCCTTCCGCTTGAAAATTTGAAAGTATCCTTGAATTCAAGAAGTCCTTGAAAATAAGCATTTAAAAAAAGGAAATAAACTCAAAGAAATTTGACAAAACTTTGAATTTATAACATATACGGTGCAAAATCTGGTACTAAATTGCACAAAAATTCCCAATTTTTTCCCGGCGGCGCCTATCAGCACCGCCGGAACCGACCTTTCTTTCTGTTTTTTAAAATTTGATACTTAAAAATGATCAATTTTGGAAAAAACTATTACTAATTTCTCCCCCCCCCCCCATTCCCAAAAAGTCTTTCGGAAAAGCGCCCGCAAGAAATGTTGTGAAAAGTAAAAAATGTTCATCGCCATTATCTCCAAATCGCAAAATCCGCATTTTTTGGTGAAAATCTGTTAACAAATTACACTCTTATTTTCAAACTCCATTTCCATTCCATTTTTAATTAGGCATAATTTGTACTTCAATTAACATAATTTCAGATTGTTACCAGTTTTGCACGCTTTTTTGAGAGCTTTAATATGATGTGCGACCGACTCTCCGATGAATCTGAAAGAATTGGTTGCCGGCTTTACGTAAAGAGTATGACGATGGGCATTGGCAACATCAACGACCTGCACCTTGAAGAGCAAACTGTCCAAATTTACTGTAATAGTATTTTCGATTGCGTATAAGCGGCTGTTATCCTCGAATTGCTGCCAATGTTTTATTGTTTCTCGGGCCGTTGATCGATGGAACATTATTTTAATAAATTGAACTCGCAAAATTGTCATTTTGCATACAATTTGTTGCCAAAATTACTAAATTATTTTTATGATTTAATCATTAATTAAAATTTATTTGTTCAATACCCAAAAATAAATCTTTTTGGCATTTTGATATAAAAAAAACTCTTCGCAATTTTTTACCATTTGCTCGTTAAAATTTTCAATTGAGTTATAAATTTAGTAGGACCGGAGCAGACTGGTGTCGTTAATCCCTCCATAATTTTTAAATTTCCATATTTTTCTGTGAAGAATTAGGCCTATCCGTTGCTAATTTTTAAATTAATGTTTTCTCATACATAAAAAGGAAGCCTAAATTAAAATTATTTTGTAGTCAATGTGATTTTATCATAAATTAAATTTGTTGCCAAATCAACTTTATCCAATCTCGGATCGTTTAATTTTTCATCGGCTGATCAGTGATCACTGTTGTTTGAAGCACAAGCAGATCACTCCGTTATGTTCGGCCTCACAAAACAATTCTATTCAAAAAATGGCAAATTATCGGTAATAATGCAATTAATTGATTTATAATATTAATTAATGGAATGAAAAATTTAAAACTAATTAATTAATGAGAAAAAAGTATGAATAATTTTATGACCTGAATTGACAATGTAACTGAACGCATGTCGCGCGCATATTACGTCAATCTTTCCATTGATCTCCTCGGCCACTTTGGACTGAATTTGGCGCTTGGCCACGGATGGCTTTGAATGTATATTCTAAAACGGAATTTAAATGTAAATTTTAATTATTTAAAAAATTATTAAAAATTCAATTCGCCCTTTGAATGCCTACTTACCTCGATGATCAGTTGCCGAAGGCGTTCCGAGTTGCAGTTGCGCTGCTGTTGTTGTTGTGGCGTTGCCGGTGTTGTCACCGTGCCATCGGTCGCCGCGGTTTCCACCGCTGCGGTTGGCAGTCCGGTCTTCTTGCGCTCCTTGCGCTCGTCCTGCTTCTTTCCGGCCGATGCCCGTCGTGCTGTACTGCTCGCTGTCGTGGCGGTCGCCACGGTCTCCTCCAGTCGCTGCTCCTCCTCGGCGACCGTTGACGCGGTGGCGCCAGCGTCGCCGCTGTCGCTGCTGCTGGGCGAGTTGTTGTCGTTGTTATTGTTGTTCTCCTCCTCAACTCCGGCAACGGGCGATGCCTCCTCAGTCGCTGCCGTTGGTGTGCCCTCTGACGCGGCGGTGTCCTGCAGTCGACTCTCGGCGACAGTTTCAGCGTCGCCAATGCCCGGCGACACTGTGCCAACAGTCGCAGCGGCACTGGTACTGGACGGAGAAGTCGCCCAGCTACTGGACGCCGCCGATGACTGCGTCTGTTCCTCCACCGTGTCGTAGGCAATGTCGGCAAGACCCTTTCCGTCCTCGGCCTAAAACCGAGGAAAATTCTAATTAATTTTTTTTTAAATTTGGATATAGACAGGGATGGGATTTTGGCACAAAGATTACGAAATAAAAAATTTAATTTAAAAAAGTGATTTCGGCTTGATCATTGCGATTTTCGGGTCATGGACCTGCCCATTTTTTATATTAAAAGTGCCGGAATCTGAGCCAAAAAGATCCCGCAATTAGATGCGAAAATGCAACAAAAATTAAAAAGTGCCGAAAAAATGGGACGAAACAAAAATGCCGAGAAATTCGCACACCATTGGTTCAGATTAAAGAAAACAAAAGAATTATCGTTTTGAAATATATATATTTATCCTCCTCTATCATTTTAATTTGACCTGCTGATCAGGCCCGATCGCTGAGATGGGCTCATTTAAGCTGCTTGGGGGCGGATCATTGCCCTCAAAGCCGATGTGCGTTTCCTCTGCTGGGCTGGCGGCACCGTTTCCACTCTGCCGCTTAACCACCTTGACCAATGCCAACGAGGTGGAGGCGAAGAAAAGCAACTGCAAAAAAGCTTTGCCATTTTTTTTTGCGTGGATTGAAATGCAAATTGGCAAATAAATGTTGGCACAAATGCCAAAATGAAACTTGGCATTTGGTTTTCGCTCTAATGCAGTTTACGCATCCAACAAAGCCTATATTCTTGGCATCAAACGAAAGCTTAAAACTCTTGGGAATTTTTAATTTAAGAAAAGCAAATGGATGATATGTATTTAAAAAAAATTACAAAATTTAGCATTTATTCGAGTATATTCAAGAAATAATTTTTTATGTTTGTTGCCTTTAGCCCAGAATTTATTTTAGCAAAAAATTCTATAGGCTCAAATGTTCAATTGATACGAAAAATGTAGGCATTGATCAAGCAAAAAAAATATATTGGCCTAAGAAATTGAGGTTAGTTGTTCATTGGACGGGTAAAACTGCAGTTGGAGCCTAATTGTTCAGGAACTCGTAAAAATTTTCCGAGTCATTTTTATTTGGTTTTTTTTTATACTTAAAATGATATTTTTTGGTGGAAAAATTTTTATTAAATCCGTCGGATTTTCGCTCTCCAAAACTCCACAGATTCTTCAATTTTGCAATTGTTTTTTTTCCAACTCTGGTCTCGACCATCCCAAATTCTCGACAACACTTACGATCAAAAGTTGAGTTAAGAGGAGCACTTTGGTTGAGGTGAACATTATCGCGCAAAAACAGACGAAAATAAATAAATTAGTTGAAATGTAAAAATGAAGCTAAAAGTGTGATGGGAACGAAAAGCAATTAACGGACGGACCACCAAAATTGGATAATTAGCAAAAAGCAGCACCAAAAACAACAGATCAGAGTGAGAGAGAGTCAAAGCCGGGATGAAAAAGCATGAATGAAGAAGCATTCGTCGGATCTATCACTGGAGGATAAAAAGCATAATGGACAAGAAGCATTCTCTCCCCGCCCCCACTAAAATTACTTTTGTCCGATCTGATCGCGATTGGAATTTGTTTTGTGCGTGTGTGGTGGTGCATAACAGAATTATTCTGAATGATGCTAATAATCTCGATCAAGCTTGGGCGGGGAGGGGTGGGCGGAGTGGCTGATCAGAACCCGAAATGGACTGGTCTGATCAGTACACATTTGGCGATCATACATGATGCGCACACACACATAATGACAATGCTTTTTGTGAGAGGAGTTGAACAAGCTGCTTCATGGGATTATCAACGGAGAGGGGGGGGGCTTAATTTGGGGATGATCAGCGGGGGAAGGGGGCTTAATTAGATGCGTTGACTTTTATTTTATTTTTTTACGGGGGAGGGGATAATTGTGCTTCATCTCGGAATGGGGCGATGGGAGCGGGCGGATGACCCCATCAACACAAACGATGCTTCATCTTTGATGCCTGAGGGGAAAAGCTGCTGCCCTGAGGCAAAAAACAGCTAATCACTGCCGCTGCCTGTTTTCCAAATCATTCATTTGATCAGTGTTATCATTTAAGTTAATTGATAAAAAAAATAAGGGGAATTTGTTTTGGTAATTATGATCAATTTTCTATGCATGAGTGGTCAAATTAAACTGATCAGAGCTTGCAATGATCACTCTGATCACTTCTGGTAATTATAAACAAATGAGTAAATTGTTGGAAAAAAGATCATGTAAATGGATTTAAAGTCACATTTATTAACTGGCAAAATTAAAATCATCATTTTATAAATTTTATTTAATTTTTCATTTAGTTAATTTTATACAAAAAAATAAATGTCATCGAAACGAAAATTTCTCCTTTCTTATGAGAAAAAAAATTTATGGAGTTATTAATAGAGACCGCAAAAAAAGGCATCAAAAATCGCGAAAAAGGCACAAATAGGCACCAAAAAATTGAAAAAAGGCATGAAAAGGCACGAAAATCCCGAAAAGGCATGGAAAACGGCATTTTAAAAATTTTTTCTAAGGTTTTTTAGGGAGCAAACACGTAAAACTTAACTATAAACTTTTATTTTGGTCATTTAAATGATTATCAAATATTTTATAATGTTTTCCGAATAAAGAAAATTTTTAAAACATAAAATTTTTATCAAGAAAAAAATGAAATTTTGGCGATCAATTTTTGAGAAAATTTTTCAATTCTTAGGGGTGCATTTCTGAAATTTTTTCATTTTTAAGGGATGTATTTTTTTGAAATTTTTTCAAGTCATTTCTTAGTGGTATATTTTCCCATTATTTCTTTTTTAATGGAATTTTCCGGAAAAACGCCAAAAAGGCACCAAAACGGCAAAATGCCAAAAAAAGCATTTAAGGCACGAAAATCCCGAAAAAGGCAAAAAAAGGCATAATAAAAGTCAACGTAGAAGACTCAAACCAAGTGGAAAATGTGTTATTTATGCTTAATATACCGAAACTAGTGCGAAAAAAAGGCATCTGCCTCAAAATGCGAGCTCTATTTATTATTAAGCGGCACACTTGCAATTTTGGCATAATTTTTCCACAGCGGCGCCTATCGGCACCGCTGGACCCGCCCCCCCCCCCCCGCAGTTTTCCCAAAATGTTTTTGGAAAAATGCGCCGCAAAAAAAATTGTCAAGCATCTGATTTTTCAATCACTGTTACACTGAAATTAGAGTCCGGTAAAAAAAAACTTCCGGGAGCGGGAGTTCAAAATTTTCCGGGACGGGAGTCCCGAACGGGAATCCCGTAAAAATCCCGATCCCGTAAAAAATCCCGTTCACCAAAAAAAGCGGGAGTCGGGAGCGGTAATCCCGCAAAATCCCGCGGGAGTCCCGATCCCGCCGGACTCTAATTGAAATATGGGATTTGCTAATTTACTCTCAAAAATTGTTAAAATGAATAAGGGGAGGTGAAAAATACAAAATTTGATGCTATATTAATTGGTAAAATTACTCAAGCGATTTAAAGTAACTTTTTCAAAATATTTTGATTTTCGACACCAAAAAAAAAATGGAAAATAGGCATTAAAAAGCCTTTAATTTAGGGGGTGTAAAATGACAAATTTTTATTTCAAAAGCAACCAAAATTAATCCAAATATGTTTGTAAGTCCTCTGCTGGTCATATACCAACCTTTGTCGTGGACCAACAAAATCAGAGAAGGGAATAAAAAAAAATGCTGAAAATTGGCACAAATTTTTTCTCTCATTTTCCCATCAAAATTTGTCAAATATTTTATCTTAGAACTAAAGAAATCAATTAAATTTATCCTAAAGACACTGATGACTGGGCTCAAAATACATTATCCAAAACTCTCCAATTCAAATTGATCGATCGATCACTTCTCAACAATTCATTCATTCACTTCTGCTGCTGCTGATCACTTGTGCCGGGAGTTGCGTCAAGAAGCCTAAAAATTGAAAATACATAAAATTTAAATTTTTTGAATAAGCATTCACAGACCCGTCGCCGATGTCATCATCACTGTAAATTTCAATGTCAATTTGATTGCATTGGTCATCAATTCGAAAGCCAATCGCTTCCTCCTCCCATTTTGTCCATTTGCTTTCGTCTCGCGCAATTGGGCAACGGATCATCAGCAGATGACAGTATTCGCTTTTGTCAATTTTTTTCAACGCCAATTGTTCACGAGTCAATTCGTTGGTCATCACAAATGGCACAACGGAAATAGGAAAAGATGACGAACGAAACCAAAAGACAACAATGAAATTCACAAGAGATGAAGCCGAAGCAAATGCCTAAAATATGGTGAAAATTGGTTATTTCAAAATTTGGTCATTTTTTAGATAAAATCAGCTAATAAATAGCATTAAAATTACAAAAAATTTCCGGCGGCGCCTATCGGCGCCGCCGAACCCCCCCGTCCCCAAAAAGTTTTTTTAAAACCGCGCCGCAAAAAAACGTTTTTTTATAAACAAAAAAAGTCGTCCACCTGCTAAAAAATCGCAAAATTCGGCAGTTTTTGGTGAAATTCTGTTAACAAATTGCACTCAAATTTTCCCCGGCGGCGCCTACCGGCACCTCCGGCCCCCCTTCTTCGCGAAATTTTCTTGAAAAAAAGCCCGCCCAAAAAAAGTGCTTTGGAAAAGCAAAAAAAAAAAAAAAAGGACACCGATTTACTTGGCCGGGACCCCTTCGAAAAATTTTGGTTGACCCCCCCCCCCCCCCTTTCCATGTATGTACAAAATAATAAATGAAAGCACCGCTTTGAAGGCTTCAATCTTCAACGCCAAAATCGCATCGGCCTTGTCCAACGAGCATTTCAACACCTTTGGCACATCGTTATGAAATGGCGTAAAAAGCCATTTGGCCACCGATTGTCCATCCGATGCCGCGGCACTGTCATCGGCCGGAAATTCGGTGAAGAGATCACCGGCATAGAAAATGACAAAACGAACTGATGGATATTCGTTGAGAATTGATGGCACAATTTGTCGCAAATGATGGAAAAATGTGGCGGACATATCAATGCCATGGATGTTTTTTCCGAGCATTGGCCAAATGTTGCGAAAAATGAACTCCGAACTGCGGTCACTGTTCGAGAGGATGGACAAATTGATGTGACATAATGAGGCGAACAATGGACGAAAACGGTGGAGAAAAGCGATGACATTTTGGTCGATGAAACTAAAATGGGAAATGCTGCTAAAAATTTAAATTATTAGCGTCAATTTTACGTGATATCGATGTATAGAAATCCGATGACTTTGCGTGGCATTTGAATTTGCGGAATTGGCAACCGTTTCCATTTGCCATTGACAATTTTCATTTTCTTCGTGCCATTCTCTCCAATTTTGTTCCAAATTCGAATAAATCCCAATGTCCTTTTGCGTGTTTTGAAGTGTTCGCTGACGTAAAAGTCGAAACGGTGGCTGATCATTGCAATGCCAAGGCCAAGCTGACGAGGCGGAAGCAAATCGAAGACACAAAGCCAACAGTCGGCGGAGATAAAGCTGAAAAAAGGAAAACAAAATTTAAAATTGAAATTGGCATTTTTAATTTAATTTTACATTGCTTTTGCCATCTTTTCCTCCGCTTCTTTTGGATTGTCAGACATTTCGATGAGAGGAAATTATTAAGACAATTTTAAACAGGTTTATTTAGCTTAGCAAAAATTTTGATGTAAAGAAAAAAATACAAAAAAGTACAGAATCATTTTCGACGGAATTGTCAGGGAGAAAAAGTCGAACAAAAAATAAATGGCGAATGGAAATAATAATGAAAAGTGGCGGAGGAGGAGCACCCACTTTTATACTAATTTTTATTGGTTCATTTGTACGCTTTTGCATTTTCCAAATTTTTCGCGACTATCAAAAGCTCTCCCTCCTCCCCCATTTTCTTTCATTCATTATAACCCCGAACCCGAATTCGAACAAAAAGTCGAAAGTCAAAATTTTCGAAATTAGTGTTTTTCTCCAAAATCGGTTTAAATACACGGAATAAACTGAGAAACCCATCAATCCTTTGATAAGAAAGCGAGTATATTATGCTATTTTTGAACCCAAAAATCCAAAATTCGAGAATTTGGACTTTCAACTTTTTGTTTGAATTCGGGTCCGAATAGGCCGAAATGGATACCTGTTTCGTGGTCAGTGACCTACCTCAAAAACCTAAGGAACTTAGTTTTATGGCAATAAAATTTCCACCACTGACGCATTTTCCACTGACGCATTTTCCGGGCGCCCTGAAAATTATGCCAATTTTGCTCTTCTTCATCATTCTTCCACTTAAGTAAGGTCGAGGTTAGTTCGGCGGCGCGCGCCGCGCCAATTTTGTATTATTCTGACTTTTTTCTTTGTCAGTTAAAGTTAGCAAATCTGGCAATCATTTGAAAGCTCTAATATGTGAAAAAGAAATAAATCATGCACAAGGTAAAAGAAGTTATGTCAACCGCGACGAAAAAGCCATGAAAAAGTCAATTTTTGAGGTTTTTTGGTCATAACTTTTTTTTTATAAACTGAACAACCCCTATCTTTTTGGTAGCATTCGAAAGCAAAAAGTCTAACGAAGCTAAAATATATAAAATCTCCACGTTTAGGCAATTACAAAAAAAGATCTGATTAATTAAGTAATTGTTGATTATTTTCGTTTGTAACTTTCTTGAAATGTTAGAATTCTCTTGTTTTCTCGTATTATTACATTAATTAGACTTTGTGCTTTCGAATGATACCAAAAAGATAGGTTTAGCTCGAACATGAACAAACTTATTGTAAAAAAAAACTCGGGATTGTCAATTGATTGGACTCATAAAAATGAATTGGACTCATAAAAGTCGATTGGACTCATAAAGTGCACTAGAGCCAAAAAAGGCTAAAAAAACTATTTGTTTGACAGAAAATTTGGCACAACACAAAATTTTCTCGAGAATATTGAATAAATTTAAATTTTCTAAACTTGATAAAATTTATGTCAAAAATAAGTAAAAAGCCGAAAATTTCGCTTTTCAGATTGATTTTTGCTAAAAATTAGTAAATTTTAGCTTTATCATGTTTTTTTTTCTTCTAAATAATGAAAAAAGTTTTAGCAAATGGGCGGTCCACCTTAAATAGAGCCAAGATGCCGTTTTAATGATTGGATAATTTTTTATCACTCTGATAAATTTTATCAATGCATCAATTTACAAGAAAAACTAAAATTCCGATCACACTGATCAATGTTTTTATTTTTCTGCAATTGTTTGTCGTCTCCACTGTTCACACAATGCCTCCACCGTAAGCCATGGGACCGGCCGCGGCGCCGCCAGTGATTGGGATGGCCGGCGCTGAAATGGGCACAAATACAAAATGCCAACAAATTCAAATTTGTCATAAAAAAATAACCTTGCGCTCCGGCCCCAGATGGCAACGCTGCCACCGGCGAATTTGCAACACTGAACAAGCTTTGGAAATAGGGCGAGTAACTGGTGGAAGGCCACTAAATAAATGGCAAATTTTTATTTTTAAAAAATTCGTGGCCAAATAACCGCAGCCGGCTGAGCGCTGATCGGATGAGTCATTGAAAGGAATAGAAAAATGGATAAAGCGAGCAATAAACCGTTTATAATTGAGTGGGATAAGATGGATGATGAAAAGGATGCGGCCATTTTGGAGATCGAAAGTGAGTGATTATTCAGTGATCTGGACTTATCGGGATTTACGGGTGATAATGAAAGTAGAAATTACTTTAAACGGACAATGATCTGTTAATATTTATGATTTTTTCAAAAAATGAAAAACTTTTTAATTTCTAAAAAGAATAAATGCAATTTTATTGTTTAATATTAATAAAGGAATCTGATCAGTGATCTAGTATTGTTTGAAATGATCAGTTGAATGATAATTAGACGTAATGAGTGTGTTTGTTATATGGATTGATCAGATCACTTGGCCATGTTATGTAATGTTTCAAACTGATCACTTTGACTGTAATTTGCCTTAATCAGTGTGTTATACAGTCTAATCACTTGGCCATCATCAGTATTATTTCAAAATGATCAGTTTGATTGATCAATTTTTTTCAGTGATCAGCTTACTTAGGTTGATTTGAATGTTTGCTTTGATTCTGTTGCATTAACTCATTCATCAACTTCTCCTTTTATAGCGATCCTGAGCAATAATTGCTCCGGTATAAATTCCGGTCTGTGTCGATCGACACTTGTGATCACTCATTTTGGGGCCACCTCCAATTATTTATTTGTTCATTCCCGATGAATGAATGGGTGGCGATCCGAGTGACAATACGACCTCATTAACACCGACTGATCAGGAGGAGGGGAGGGTAATCCGATCGGATAATTGTGATCCAAATCGGAGGAAAACATTGCAAAAGTGTGTTGAGAGATGAATGGGTAGGAATAATATGTAGAAAGTGAAGTGATCAGCGCAGAAAAAAATGAATGTAAACATTGAAAGTTTTTGGAGAAAAAATAATTGGTTGAAATTTAAAAAAATTGGGTTAAATAAAAATATTTTTCGTTTCAAAAAAGAACAAAAAATAAAATTAACCAGAAAATTTAAAAAATCATATTTGTTTCTTCAATATTTTCAAATTAAAAGACCATTGACAGATTTTTTAAATTTTCATTTGAAAATTTTCAAGTTTTTTTGATAAAAAAGAAAAATTTACTTTTTTTAAATTAAGAAAATAATTGTATGGTTGAACCATTATTGTATGAATTGTGGAAGGGTTTTACAATGCTTTATGAAAACATTGGTTGATTTCTATGTTTTGTTTTTTTTAATAAAATTTGCAATTAAGTAGTTTTTTCAAGGAAAATTAAATTAAATTTTATACAAATTTTTTCATGAAAAATTTAATAAACAGTATATTTAATTTTTTAAATAGTAAAATGTATTGGTTTGCTGCGGCATTTTCTCTCAAGCGACCGGCACCCTTCATTAACCGTCTTCAATGATCCAACTCGGCACATTGTCAAAAGGCTGTCAAAATGAATTAATTATTAAATTCAATGTTTGAAATGACAATTGTTGATTTCTAAGAACGCCCTTAGATAAAACAAAAGTTATGTTTAAGTTTTAAAAGAAAGATTACCACCAAAAAAACTATCAGAGATTTTTGGGGCGAAAAATCGGTAAAATCGGCGCCAAAAAAGGCAACCGATTCACTTTTGATAAGACACACTAAAAAAACAGAAGCCCTTGTTTTATAGTCTAATTTGAATAAGGCCGTCCTTAAAAATAAGGACTCTAAAAAAGTTTTGGCACTTTTAGGCATTTTCAATTTAATTAAACCTTTTAATAAATTCATGGCCCCACAATTCCCTCATAAATCCCTGCCGTATTCATTTCTCTCTCTCTCTCTCTCATTTACAATTTTTAACACGTTTTTCGTTATTTTTCTTTTCATTATTTAAAAAATCATAAAAATGCCAATTTGATAAAAATAAATGATTTATTTTGTGCCAACCCAAACTAAACCTTCACTCGCCCCGGCTTCGCTCATTCATACAAATTCCCAACAATAAAAACACCTGAAATTGGTTGAACTTTGCCATTTTTTAATTACGCATTGCCAAATTTGTAATAAAAACTTACAAACTGACGCTTTTGAGATTAAATCAGGGTCCCCGAGCGCTAAGAGATGATCACGAATCTGCTGGACATGCGAACGGAAGGTCTCAATACCATAATTGCCCGGGTGAGGCAATACCACGCCGGCACCAGGAGCAAGCGCCACAAATTCTAAAAAAATATCAAAATGTTTCCGAAGAAAACTTGACAAAATTTCGTTTTTGGCTTAAATTCAAACATTTTTATTATAAGGAAAAAGGTCCGATTTTCCCATTTAATGTTTCAATTCATTGATACCAACCAATGCGTATTATTCTCGGATAGTGCCGGGTCCCATCGACTTTTGCCATTTTAAAAACCGTGGCCGGGACTTGGAAAAGCCAAAATCCGAGACCAATCCCGGTCGTAATCTCGACTCGATCGCGGCAAACCCTATAAGTCCCGAAATGTAATGCAACTTACTTAACATGATTTCGTGCAGAATAGGGCCAGGGCAATTCTGCACTTGCAAAGAAAGAGTGTTCAATCTGCTGTTAAGCTCCTCGACCTAAATTCATTTTTTTAAAAAATATTTTTAGTATTTTAAGCCCCAAATTAGCCATTCGCCCTGTTTTTCCAGGAAAACCCCATTGAATGTTGCAAAAACCCTTTTAAATGATTAAAGAACGTACCGCTTCTTCCAAAGTTAAGGCCATGTTTTTGAAGTAAAATATAACAAAATTGAATAAGGAAGGCAAATATAAGTAAATTAACAGTAATGGGCTATAAATATATATTATACACATGTAAAAGCATTGTCCTACGGTCTCTCTCTTCTCCTCCTATCCTCTTCCTCTTCCCCTTTTCCTCTTTTCCTCATGTTCCTCTTCCGCTTTCTCTTTTCCCCTTTTTCTTCCTCTTTTCCTCCGTACCTCTTCCCCTTCCTCTTTTCCCTTTCTCTTCCTTTTCTTCTCATGTCCTTCTTCCCATGCCTCTCTTCCTCTTTCATTAAGAAATTAATGAAGCGAATAAAAAAATAAAACAATTTTAGAAAATGCAAAACCAAAAATAAATGTCAAAATTAGCTGCAAATTTTATTCTCAGAGAATTTAAATGAGCATTAAAAAAATTAATTTATTTAATTGTTTTTATTTAAAAATGACGGCTCGACCTGCAGCAGAGGAAAGCGGAATACATACAAAACTATGATTAATCATTTGTCTGTCCACTAAATGCCAAACGTCGATCGCTGCTTCTGTCCGTGATGATTCACCCCCCCCCCCCTCCCGTAACAATTTGTCGCACCTTTTTCCACCACCACTTTTTCTCTCCCATCACACCCTTCTTCTTAAGGATGGGGATGATAAAAATCTCTGCCAGCGGCCGATGGTTGGTTGGTTGGTGGTCGGAAGGAAATGGATTTTCTGTGATTTTTTTTATTTTCCCCATTAAGGAACATTTGAAAATTTAAGAAAAAGCGTAACAATTGCTGAAATTAAGACAAAAATGAAGACAAATTTTGAATAAGTGAACAGCAAGCAGAAGAATTAAATTCATATTGTCGGAAATGATCAAATAAATTTTGGCACTTTTCCATTATGATGGCACACTTGCGAATTTGACAAAATATTTTGTTTCAAAGACTTTTTTTGAGACCAAAACATGGTTTAATATTCATTTGGTAATCATAGAAAAACAGTAAAAAAAAAGTGTATCAAAACAAAAGATTTTGACAAATTCGCAAATG
This sequence comes from Heterodera schachtii, assembly GCA_023374025.1. Classification (NCBI taxonomy): domain Eukaryota; kingdom Metazoa; phylum Nematoda; class Chromadorea; order Rhabditida; family Heteroderidae; genus Heterodera; species Heterodera schachtii. The sequence goes on from SIJG01000023.1 coordinate 1,281,725, forward strand.
TGCCATCAAAACGGAAAATATGACGCGGACCATTATTTCAGCAAAAATCCTGATAAAAAAAAGTTTAAATAAGAAATTTTTTGTATTGTCCTTCTGCGGCATTTTATCTCAAGAGACCGGCATTCATTAGCTGTCTCAATTGTCCAATTCGGCATATTGTCAAGAGGCTGTCAAAAGAATTAATTATTTTAAATTTAATGTTCGATATGAAAAATTTTTGTTTCAAGAACGTTCTTAGATAAAGAAAAGTAATGTTCAATTTTTAGAAGAAAGACGAACAAAAAATTATCCAAGCCCTAATTATCAAACAAAAAAACCAGAGATTTTTGGGGCGAAAAATCGGTAAAATCGGCGCCAAAAAGGCAACCAAAATGGTCAAAAGTTGGCGTTAACCCCACAATGATAAATTGAATTGACAAATTATTGCATCTAATTATGGATCTTCTTGAATAATTCAATTCAGCAGTTCAGCAGAAGTGTTAAATCCACTCTTGATAATCGAAGCCCTTGTTTTATAGTCTAATTTGAATATGGCCGTCCTTAAAAATAAGGACTCTAAAGGCGGCAAAAAATGCTTAAAATCTGATTTATTTTAATGCATTTTCAATTAAATATTTCGCATTTCAATTGGCTCACCACAGCTCATTTCTCCATCTTCACAGCAAAATAATAAGACAAAGAGGCGACAAAAAGCAAAGCAAAAGAAAGATTCGCATTTTTAAAATAAAAAATTATAAATAATTAATTTAATTGCAAAGGTCATCCATGGATATTGAAAACTGTCTAAAATTATTAAGTTTAATGAGTTTCTCAGCGCCATTTTCTTTCAATTTATAACAAATTAAAATGAAAATATGTCAAAAACGTTTTATATGAAAAAGCAGTGATCAACAATGATAAAGCAGCGCACAATGAAAAATGAAAAACTTAATTAATTTTTAATTACCACAGTAGACCATTGAAATATTCTCCAACGACTAATTGACCAATGATTGGCACATTTTTTTAATCATTTTCATATTTAATATAATCAATTTTTAGTTTTACATATGTGAAAAAGGTAATTAGTCGATGCAAAATTAATTAATTAACTAACACATTACGCCACTGAAATACGCCAACGACAAATCTAATTGACCAACGATTGGCACATTTTTTGACTATTTTCATATTTAATAAAATCAATTTTTAGTTTTACATATGTGAAAGGTAATTAGTCGATGCAAAATTAATTAATTAACTAACACATTACGCCACTGAAATACGCCAACGACAAATCTAATTGACCAACGATTGGCACATTTTTTGACTATTTTCATATTTAATAAAATCAATTTTTAGTTTTACATATGTGAAAGGTAATTAGTCGATGCAAAATTAATTAATTAACTAACACATTACGCCACTGAAATACGCCAACGACAAATCTAATTGACAATTTTAATCAGCATATTTTTTGACATTTGCTTTTATAATAAATAATTTTTTATCGTTCTTCGGACCGGGCCTTATAAATATTATAGGGAAAAAAGTTATTACAATTGAGATGCTAATTTTGAAAAATTAATGATTCTGAATTAAATTAATATTGTCAAATCATTACCAAAAAATGTCCATAATTCATCTTTACCAAAACTTCAAAAATTTTGTTTCGCCCGGTTTTCTCTCCATTTAGCCATTAATTCATGCAATTTTTTGCGTAAATTATTGCCTTTTGAAATTTATTAGTGCCGTTTTTGTTTGCATTATTTAGTAAAATGAGTTAATTAATTTGTGTGGTGCCATTGGTAACATCTTTCATTGTGTGTTGCTGTTCATCTGTAAAACTAAAAATTGATTTATTAAAAATGAAAATACCAAAAAATGTGCTGATCAATTAATTGTCAATTAGTCGTTGGAGTATTTTAGTGGTGTGATACGGTAGTTAATTAATCAATTTTGTGTTCTATTAATTTGATTATTTTGTTTTTTTGAGTCCTTCTTAACAAAAGTGAATAACACTTCTGCTGAATGTCTTGTAAGCTATCAAGTGATTTGCAATATATCGAATATGTAAATAAATTTTAAAATGGGTTTTTTTTGTAAAAAATTCTTCGTAAATGATGAAATAGGCACAAAATGCCCAAAAAAAAGACCTAAATAGGTTTAGAAACACAATTTTGTATATTTAAAAAAATAATAATTTTTGGTATTTTATAGGGGTAAATTTTCAAAAAAAGAAGTTATTTTTACGTGATTTTTTTATAAATTTCAAAAATTCTCATACTTTTAATTCTTTGCACTTTCTTAAATTTCTGAATTTGTCAGTTCTCAATGTTTTACATATTTGAATGTGCGGTATGTCCTTTGATCAACATTTATCACTAAAAAAGGTTATCAACGGATAAATTGGGCACTTTTATTTATTTGGTGATAAAAATGCCCGCCTTTCTCACATTAATAAATAACAAAATATTACTTTTCATTTTTAAAATGAAAATAATTAAACGAAAATATTTTCCACCCGAATTACTTTTTGAGTTAATTCATTTTTTGCCTTTCAAATGCCATTGGGCTAATAAAAGAGTTTCTGCCATTTTTGATGGATTTGTCCTCGAAATACAGGGCAAATGGCTGAAGACGTTATGCAATTTGGTGATTAAAATATCAAAAAATAATAATTATTTAATGCAATTAATTTAGGTCGAAGCGTTGGATGACAAATTGGGCATTCTTTTTGCGCAGGTGGCACATCAACGTAGAAATACTTTGTACGCTCTCATGATACGTAAGTCCGACATTTCGATTCACATTTTATACACAAAATTGGTTCACAATATTTTTTAAATAATGACTAGGGTTAAAGTTGTATGATTTTGCATATTTTTTCTACTCATATGCTATGAAGAAAGGGGCTCAAAAATAGCATTTCTGCATTAAAATTTTTTGATTCGGTGAAAGTTTTTGGTGCATATAAAAGCATATTTTGGGGGTTTTCGAGAATAAATGCATATTTCGCCATTTTGGCCTTTTAAGAGCATATTTGGGCCTTTTTCGGGTTTTTAGGGCATATTTGGGGGATTTTTAGTGCATATTTTATGAGCATATTTGGCATTTTTTAGTGCATACAACTTATAACCCTAATAATGACTATGGCACGTGGCATTTTTATTTATTTTTTGGTTGTGCGAATTGTCGTCGTGGCGGTAATACTCTGTCGGGGTTCGAATTGGACCAAAATAGATACCAGAATCGTTTTGTTTTCCCGACCCCTAAAACAAGTTTATTCAAAAAAAAATTTTTTTTTTGAAAATCTGCTACCAAATAACAGTAAAGTACCAAATTTCATCATCCTAATGGCCTATTATAATACCATTTAGTGCTCTCACTCCATTTCCGTGTTCCCAACAAATTCGGCTTGCGCTTGGAGAAGCCCAACCTCACTGAAGCGGCTTCCCAAAATTATGGCATTGGCAAATTCCGTGCGCATCTCGCAGAACTTCGTGCACATATTGTTAAGAGCGGGGACACTGAATTGATCACCAATGCGCCCGAGTGTAAGTTTTTATTATTTTATTTAAAATTTGGCAATGCGTAAATGCCAATGTTCAAATAAACATTTTCAGGTGTGCAGAAGCTTATTAATTTTTTTAAATGAACAGAAGAGAGGCTTTAGCTAAGCAGGATAAAGCCGGGAAACAACTGAATTAGCAACAGAAATTCCAAAAAAAAAATGGCAAAAACATTTTTTTTTAATTGAATGATGGCACAAATTACACTGTACTAAAAATTCTTAAAGCTAAATGCATATTTTTTTGCTCTATTATAATTTTTATTATGTATTATCAATGAAAAGCTCCATTTGTACATTTAATTTACGTTTCTTACGTCTGTTACTATAATTAATGAAAAAATTTATAATAATTTTGTAATTCTTAATTATGCTAAATTTTGAATGAATAAACAATGATGCCGAATTAAACTAATATTGTCAAAGAATTAAAAATTAATTTCATTAAAAAAAAAATTCAAAAAAATGTGCTGATCAATTAATTGTCTTTTAGTCGTTTGAGAATATTTCAGTGGTGTGATACGGCGGTAGTTAATTAATCAATTTTGCATTCGACTAATTACATTTTCCATTGTGCGAGCTGTTTGCTAATCATTTTTTAATTAATTGTTTTACACAAATCAAGTTTTGGTCCTTTTGAATTTGCTATAAATTGAAAGAAAATGGCGCCGACAAACTCATTAAGCTTATTAATTTTATTCATTAACAATGGTCACGTTTTCCCGTATTCAAAATGGCAAGTAAAACTCTGAGAATAAGTGCTTCAAAATGTTCAAATAATGGAATAAAAACCTCAATTAGGAAAATACTAGAGGTGTGCCGTGATTCACGGTCACGGTCACGGTTACCGTGAATTTCACGGGTTTTTTCACTCACGGTCACGGTCACGATTCACGGTACCAATTCACGGTTATTCCGTGAAAAATGTACACTGGATAAAATTGAATATTTATGAAATAAATTTTTTTTAATAGAGAAATTTGGTCTTTCTTTGGGCAAAGTTTGCTAAGAAATAGCAAAATTTTCAAAAATTTCCCCGGCGGCGCCTATCGGCACCGCCGGCCCCCTCCCGTATTCCTGAAACTTTTTTGAACAAAGTCATCTACCTATATTATGCGAAAAACAAGTAAAAAGCAGCTTTTCAACGATGACCCCATTTAAATAAAAAAATTCATTAAGTTTTTTAAAAAATTTGCTCTTTTGGGTAAATCAGTTAATTAATCACAGTTTCTAAAAGTTTCCACTAAAACTCCTATTTTTCTTAAAAATTGGGTAAATATGTCTCACAAAATCATTTATAAAAGGTCGGAATCAATTTAAAACGTCCACAATTATGCGAAAAATGCAAATGGGCGCGCTTGCCAATGGACACTTCAGTACCCGATTTTTTTAAACTTGAAATATGCAAGCGCACCTATAATTTGCATTTTCATCGTTTTTGACTTTTAGATTAATTAAAATTGTAAAATTTGCTAATTTTAGGGATAAATCTGTTAAAAATGTTAACAAATTGCACTCAAATTTTCAATTTTACCCCCGGCGGCGCCTATCACCACCTCCGGGCCCCCAAAATTTATTATTTCATAAAAAATTGGCTCAAATTCGCAAAATTTGGTCATTTTTTGGACAAAATCTGTGCACAAATAAGACTCAAATTTTCAAAAAAATTTTGCGATGGCGTCTATCGGCGCTTATGGACCCCCTTTTCCCAAAGAAATTTATTTGGAAAATTATACTACAAAAAAATAGTTTAAAAAAAATTCGCCGCCAACAAAAAATTTTTTTTTTAATTCACGGTCACGAAAACCGTGAATTTCACGGGTTTTTTGGATCACGGTCACGGTCACGATTCACGGGACCAATTCACGGTCACGGTCACGGTTCACGGGGTCAATTCACGGTCACGGTCACGATTCACGGTTCACGGGTTTTTTCAGTCACGGCACACCTCTAGAAAATACACACTTCTTTTTACCCAAAAAATTAATGGTCCTTGTTATTTTTTTTAGAAATTTTCAATAAACGAGCAATTAAATTAATTACTTAATTTTTATAAATGCGAATTTTCTTTTTGCTCTGCTTATTGTCGCCTCTTTGTCTTATTCTTTTGCTGTGAATGTGGAGAAACGAGCTGTGGTGATGGTGAGTCAATTTAATGATAAAATATTTTTTTATTTTTTAAATTGAAATTCAATTTTCGGCACTTTTTTTGTTTGTTTGTTTTTTTTAACAGAAATTCGATTTTCTGCATTTTTTAGAGTCCTTATTTTTAAGGACGGCCTTATTCAAATTAGACTATAAAACAAGGGCTTCTGTTTTTTTAGTGTGTCTTATTAAGAGTGAATCGGTTGCATTTTGGGCGCCGATTTTACTGATTTTTCGCCCCAAAAATCTCTGATAATTTTTTTAGTGGTAATCTTTCTTTTAAAATTTGAACATTACTTATTGTTTTATCCAAGTACGTCCTTAAAAACAAACATTTCGTCATTTCGAACATTGAATTTAATAATTAATTCATTTTTACAGCCTCTTGACAATGTGCCGAATTGGATCATTGAGACGGTTAATGAAGGGTGCCGGTCGTTTGAGAGAAAATGCCGCAGCAAACCAATACATTTTACAATAATTTAAACAATTAAAATTACTATATAATAAAAAAAGAAAAAAAAATTTGTTGAATGCCGTTTTTGCATTAATTAGTGACATTAACCGAGTTAATTAATTTGTTTTGTGCCATTAGTAACATTTTTCATTGTGTTGCTTGCTGTTCATCTGTAAAAGTAAAAATTGATTTATTAAATATGAAAAAATTAGAAAATGTGCTAATCTAATTGTCAATTATTGGAGTGTTTTAGTGGCGTGACGCAGTAATTGCAATAATTAATTAATTTGACTTTCTATGCTGATCATTTTTTGTTTACTGCCTGCTTTTTCATATAAAAATTTTTGACATATTTTCATTTTAATTTACAATAAATTGAAAGAAAATGGCGCTGGCAAACTCATTAAATTAATTAGTCCGCCGCGTCCCCATTTTTGGTTATGATGGTGGCACACTCACTTTGAAAATTTGTCAAAATCTTTTGTTTCGATAGACTTTTTTTTGAGCAATTTTGAGTTTGAGCCCTATGACCGATATTTATCAAAATTCGTATTAAAGACAGAGAAAAATGGCAATGACTGTCATTTTTTTGAAAGGAATATCCTGTCCTGATTTCACAAAAAAATTTTTTCAGTTTTGCTAAGCTAATTTAAATCCTACAAAAACTGTCTTAACAATTTGCCCCGACGAAATGTCAGACTGCCGAAAAGAAGCGGAGGAAAAAATGGCAAAAGCAATGTAAAATTGAAATGCCAATTTAATTTTAAATTTTGTTTTCCGTTTTTTTCAGTTTTATCTCCGCCGATTGTTGGCTTTGTGTGTACGATCTGCTTCCGGCTTCACAACTTGGCCTTGGAATTGCGTTGATCAGCCACCGATTTGACTTTTACGTCGACGAACACTTCAAAACCCGCAAATGGACATTGAAATTCATGGAAATTTGGCGAAAAAATGGCACCAGGGAAATGGAAATTGTCAATTGCTATTGGAAACGATTGCCAATTCCGCAAATTCAAATGCCACGCAAAGTCATCGGATTCGAAGGCATCAGAATCTCGTAAAATTGGCCAATATGAATATGTTTTGCCAACATTTTCCATTCATTTTTTAGTTTCATCGACCGAAATGCCATCGCTTTTCTCCACCGTTTTCCTTCACTTTTCGCCGCCTGTCCCATTAATTTGTCTATCATTTTGAAGAACAGTGATCGCCTTTTGGAGTTCATTTTGCGCAACATTTGGCCAATGCTTAAGGACAAAATATGTGGAATTATCTTTTACTGTTTGAACAATTTACGAATTTTGCGACATTTCGTGCCGTCACTGCTCAACAATTGTCCATTGCTTCGCGTTGTCAATGTCTATTATGATGATTTCTTTATCGAATTTCCGGCCGATGACAGTGCCGCGGCATCGGATGGACAAGCGATGGCCAAATGGCTTTTTACTCCACTTCAAAGCAATGCGCCAAAGGTGTTGATATGCTCGTTGGACTTGAATGCTGCGAAATGGTTGTCGAGTACTGAAGCCTTCAAAGCGGTACTTACCGTGAACAAAAGCTAATTAATTAAATTTTCCATATTTTAGGCTTTTGTCTCGGCTTCATCTCCTGTCAATTTCATTGCTGTCATTCGGGTTCATCGTTGGCCTTTTGCTGACTCCATCGTGCCATTTGATCTGAGCAACAAATTGACTCGGGAACAATTGACATTGAAACGAATTGACTATAGCTATCGTTTTCTGTTCGTCCGTTGTCCAATTGCGCGTGATGAAAGCAAATGGACAAAATGGGAGGAGGAAGCGATTGGCTGGCAATTTTATGATCACTGGAAACAAATTCAAATTGCAATTAATCGTGAGGACGAAATCGGGGACGGGTCAGCGAATAATTATTCAAAAATTTTTTTTATTTTTTTTTACATATTTTTAGACTTCTCGACGCAATGCCCGGCCCAAGTGATCAGCAGCAGAAGTGAATGAATGAATTGTGGTAAAATGATCGATCTAATTGAATTATGGAATTATAAACGTTGCTCATAAACATTGTTCTTTTTTTATTGAATGAATTAATTTGGCTTACCTATTTGGTTCTTTTTCATTAATCATTTGTAGGAAAAGAATTTTGGGCATATATAATTTGCCCCCCGGGGTCGTTTCGGCCCAAGCTAAAAATAGGGAAAACGTTCTTTTTAAAAATATATATGAGCAAATAAAATTGCTATTGAAGGGGGGGGGATAAAAAAAATGTTGAAAAAACATAATCTATTAAAAAACAATTAAGCAAAAGAGAGAAGTGAGCGGTGATGACGAACAGATAGAGGAGTCAGGGGGGAGATGAGTTGTCCAGACAATCCGTCAGTGGACAATCCATCAGTGGAATCAGTGGAAGGACAATCCGTCAGTGGACAATCCATCAGTGAAATCAGTGGCAGGACAATCCGTCAGTGGACAATCCATCAGTGGAATCAGTGGAAGGACAATCCGTCAGTGGACAATCCATCAGTGAAATCAGTGGCAGGACAATCCGTCAGTGGACAATCCATCAGTGGAATCAGTGGAAGGACAATCCGTCAGTGGACAATCCATCAGTGAAATCAGTGGCAGGACAATCCGTCAGTGGACAATCCATCAGTGGAAGGACAATCCGTCAGTGGTCGTCAGCATCTTTTTTTTTGAGCAATGATCAAAATCTGGGTCCACCTCGTTTCGGCGCCCCACGTTCGGCACCAGCCCAGTTTTTGGACTATAACTTTTTTCTTTGTCAACCAAATCTAACATTGTTGGTATCATTAGTGAGCCCTTCAGCAGATGCACTAAAAATTTCGAAAATTTTAATTTTTGGCAATTTATTATTTAATTTGTGCATTAGAAAATTATTTATAACTCGCCCAAAATGGAATGATGCCAAACGGTGGATAAACAGGTTTTTACCATTAAAAAATTAATTTTTGTATTTTTAGGGGTAAATTATCAAAAAAAAGTTATTTTTTTCACATGAATTTTCTATAACTAAAATTTTGAAACTTTTAATTTTTGGCACTTTATTATTGTCCTCAATGTTTTACACAATTTGAATGTGCGGTACGTCCTTTGATCATTATTTATCACTAAAAAAGGTTATCAATGGACAAATGGGCACTTTTATTTATTTGGTGATAAAAATGCCCGCTTTCCTCACATTAATAACCAAATATTGTTTCATTTATTTTTAAAAATGAAACTAATTAAACAAAAATATTTTCCGCCCGAATTACTTTTTGAGTTCATTCATTTTTTGCCTTTCAAATGCCATTGGGCTAATAAAAGGGTTTCTGCCATTTTTGATGGATTTGTCCTGGAAATACAGGGCAAATGGCTGAAAATGTTTTGCAATTTGGTGCTTAAAATATAAAAATAATAATTATTTAATGAAATAAATTTAGGTCGAAACGTTGGATGGCAAATTGGGCACTTTTTTGGCGAAAGTGGCGCATCACCGTAGGCTTATTTTGTACTGTCTCATGACACGTAAGTTTCACTTACATTTCGATTCACATCATAATTTGCTTACCGTATATTCTCTAATTAACGCCTCGTATCCAATTACTTCCCCCCCCCCTTCTGAAAATGAAAAAAGTTGAAAAATAATCCCCCCAGGTCGATAATTCGAGAATATACGGTATATGTGGTTGGGATACCGTCCGGGATTGGTCTCAGATTCCCGGCTTTTTCACTTCACAGCCCATGTTATTCAAAGGCCAAATGCCGTAGGACCTGGGGACAAATTTTCCTCATCCTAATGGCCTATTATCATACCATTTAGTGCTCTCACTCAATTTCCGTGTTCCCAACGAGTTCTTATTGCGCATGGCGTGGCACAACCTCACTGAAGAGGCTTCAGAAAATTATGGCATTGGCAAATTTCGCACGCATCTCGCAGAAATTCGGGCACATATTGTTAAGAGCGGGGACACTCAATTGATCACCGATGCGCCCGAGTGTAAATTTTTATTGCCAAATTTGGCAATGCGTAATTAATTTAAAATGCCAAATTTCAAACAAACATTTTCAGATTTGCAGAAGCTTCTTATTATTTTTTTTGAATGAACAGGCTTTATCCAAGAAGGATAAAGCTGGACGCAACCAATTAGCAACGGAAATCCCAAAAAAAAGGCGAAAATTTTCTTTTAATTGAATGGTGGCACAAATTTACACATTACTAAAAATTCTTAAAGTTAAACGCATATTTTTTGATCTGTTTGTAATTTTTATTATGTATTATCAATTAATTTCAAGCACCATTTATATATTTAATTTATGTTTCTTACGTATGTTTCTAAAATTTTTGAAAAAAATTTTATAATAATTTTGTAATTCTTAATTATGCTAAATTTTAAATGAATAAATAATGATGCCGAATAATTAACATTGTCAAAAAATTACAAATAATGCCATTTTTTGCACAAATTAAATGGGTAAAAAATGAGATTTTTTGAGAAATTCACTTATTTTTTGAGCAGTTTTTTTTTTTTAATTTTTGGCACATATTTTGGCCTTTTTTTGGGTTTTTAGCACATATTTTGGGGGTTTTAAAAATCGCGAAATATGTAAATAAAATATGTATAAAACACTGAAATATGTATGAAATATGTACAAAAAACCAAAAATATGTACTAAAATATGTAAATAAAATTTTTTAAATGGTTATTTTTTGGAAAAAAATTCTTTCTAAAGGGTGAAATAGGCACAAATTGCCATAAAAATGACCTAAATAGGCTTAAAATATCTTTTAGTAATTTAAAAATTAATTTTTGGTATTCCATTTTCGAAAAAAAAAACTATTTTTTGGGGCACATTTTCAAAAAAATTTTTTGCTTTTCGCAAAAAATTTCTATAAATTCTCAAAATTTTTGAAAAAAATTGCGAAATTTTGGATATTTTTGAGGGTATTTCATAAAAAATTCCCTAAAAATTCTCAAAAAATGCAAAATATGTACGAAAAAATGCGAAAAAGTCCAAAATATGTATAAAAATATGTACATATGTAATATGTAGAAAAATCTGAAAATATTTAAAAATATGTAAATAAAAGTCCCAACTTTTGTTCGCAAACACAAAAAAGAAAGTGTTTTTCCTACTAATTAGGCTATGGAGAATCCAGGAAAAAAACATGTATTTACATAAAAAAATGATCCCTATTAATAATGTAAAGAACAACATTTACTTCGCTCTATAAAACTTTTTTTCCGCCTTATAGATTTCCACCAAATTTTACATAGCGATAGAGAAAAAATTCTGCATCGAATGTTCTATAAAGTTTTAATAATTTTCTAGCTTGTTTTTATTAACTTATTTAAAATTTTGTTGGCTTTTTCTATGCACTTTTCTCAATTTTTTAATATTTATTAAATAATTTGCCGTCAAATTATAATAAATGTTTAGTTTTGCTTTAAAAAACTATGCTTTCTAATGAGTAGGGATGATATTTATAGGCACTAAAAACCGTCAAAATAGGTAGGCCTTAGGCTCTAAAAACCCCCAAAATAGGCCCTAAAAATGGAAAATAGGCACTAAAAAAGCTCGTGTTTAGGGGGGTGTAAAATGACAAAATTTATTCAAAAAAGTAAAAAAAAATAGGCCAAATCAGTACTGAGATATATAATTTTTAAAGCACAAATTATTGTCAAGAAAATAAATAAATAAATTTTTGATATGAATTTTTGAAAAGTTTTTCATTTCTTATGGGTGTATTTTTGAAAAAATTTCGGGTCGATTCTTAAGGGTGTATTTTTTTTTTAATTTTAGTCGATTCTTAGGGGTGCATTTTTCCTTTTTATTGCATTTTTGTTAATAATTTTGGGCAAAATGCCAAAATAGGCAAAAATAGGCTCTTTCAAAATTTTTTTAGGCTTTTTAGGCGCTAAAAATAAAAGCCTAGAAAATAGGCACTAATAACTCGAAAAGTAGCTTAACAACAGCCCAAAAAACATGTTTTTTGTGCGTTTCAGGCCACGGGGAGCTCAGGAAAAAAATAGGCTTTTGCCTAAAAATATCATCCCTACTAATGAGTTTTGACGATTTTAAAACATTTGATCAAGATCAAATATAGGTACATTGTTTTTCAATTTGAGTGTGTTGGCGTTTTGTTTTACGCCAATTATTTTTTGGCAATTATTTTTTGATTTTTTACCGTCCATGAGTACAGGTACCGGTCAACTCTAATACAAATCAATCCATCCGAACAAAGGCTTACAAATCAGCACCGACTTCCATTTGGCACTTTTTTGTTGCCAATTGATCGACCCATTTTTGCGGCAGGCTTTTTCACAACTTTTAAGGAACAGGGAAAAAATCATGTGATGACAATAGTTAGCGCAAGGAAAATTTTTTTGAAAATTGAGCTATAAGTATTTGATAACAATTTTTACATTTCAGAAAACGATAAAATATCCAAATGGCATACATAACACAAATCCAAAAATGATTATTCCAACGAAGAACAATTTTTATGATAACGTCAATATTCCATAATTCAAATTGATCGGTCACTTCTCAACAACAATCATTCACTTCTGTTGCTGATCACTTGGGCCGGGAGTTATTCGAGGCCTAAAAATAAATAAATAAATTTGAATTTTTAAAAAATCAAGACCCGTCCACGATGTTACCATCATAAATATAAATGCCAATTTGATTCCATTGACCATAAATGCGCCAGCCAACCGCTTCCTCCTCCCATTTTGTCCATTTGCTTTCATCGCGCGCAATTGGACAACGGATCAGCAGAAAACGATCGCTTTTGTTAATCCTCTTCAATGCCAATTGTTCACGAGTCAATTCGTTGATGTGATCAAATGGCAAAACGGAGTCAGCAAAAGGCGACGGAAAGCGAATGACAGCGATAAAATTTGCAGAAGATGAAGCCGAGGCAAAAGCCTAAAAATGGGGGGAAAACTTTAAAATATTAATTAGTAAATCCAACTCGTACTGTTTTTCGAGACCAAAATATTGTCATAACTTTTGTCAATGTCTTCAACTAAATTTTTTAGAGCTATTGAATGATACAAAGAATGCTTAAATTGGTCTATTTAGACCAAAGTTATGACAATGTTTTTTTTTTGTCGAAAAACGGTACGAGTCGTGGGCGTACGATTGGGTTTTTACCCGCATTTATATGGACAAAATTTTGTCGAATTTTCGACAATTTTCAAAAATTTTTTTTCAAAATATTGTGTCCATCAAATGTGAAGAAAATCCATACAAATCCGATCTCTATTAATTAGTTAATGGTAAGCACCGCTTTAAATGCTGCAATTCTCGATGACCAATTCCCACCATCCTTCTTCAACCAGCATCTGAACACTTTTCGCACATTGTTTTGAAGCGGAGTGAAAAGCCATTTGGCCACCGCTTGTCCATCCGATGCCGTGGCACTGTCATCGGGTGGAAATTCGGGGAACATATCCTCCTCATCGAAAGAGACAATGCCAAGAGATGGACAATCGTTGAACAGTGACGGGACGAATGGACGCAAACGGCGAAAAAAACTATTGTAAAATTCGATGGCACAAATATTTTTTGCGATCATTGGCAAAATGTTGCGCAAAATCAACTCCGAAATGCGTTCATTGGTCGTGCCGAAGGCCAAATTAATTGGACGACAGGAGGAGAAAAGTTGGCGAAAACGGTGGAGAAAAGCGATGGCATTTTGGTCGATGCAACTAAAAATGGGAAAATGATGTTTACATTTTACATTGAATCAATTTTATTTACAAAATGTTGATTTGTTTGAATCCGTTGACTTTACGAGGCAATTCGATTTTCGGAATTGGCAACGATTTCCCATTGAAATTGACAATTTTCATTTTCTTCGTGCCATTCTCTCCAATTTTGCTCCAAATTCGAATAAATCCCAATGCCCATTTGCGTGTTTTGAAGTGTTCGTCTACGTAAAAGTCGAAACGGTGACTGATCAGCGCAATTCCGAGGCCAAGTTGACGAGGTGGCAGCAAATCAAACACACAAAGCCAACAGTCGGCGGAGATAAAGCTGAAAAAAAGGAAAACAAAATTTAAATTGAAAATTGGCATTTTTAATTTTACATTGCTTTTTCCATTTTTTCCTCCGTTTCTTTTCGGCGGTCTGACATTTTGTTGGTGGCAAATAATTGAGAGAGATTTCGACGGATTTGAAATATCTTAGTAAAACTGAAAACACAAATTGTTGATTGTGAGTCAGGAGATTCCTTTTTTAAACCATGGCTTCCAACACAAAGCATTAAAAAATTCGGGAGCAAAATCCCAATTTCTTCATTTTACTGTTCCAGTAAAATCTCTTTTTTTACCGGACTTTTATTTAAAGCAGAAACAATTGTTCATTTGGTCAATTTCGTCTTTTTGTGTGAAACCAAAAAACTAATTTTAGTTTATTTAAATTAAACAAAAAAGTGATTCGATAATTTAGAAGCACAATGGAGCAGCTAAAAAAGCAAAGAATGAAAAACATTTGCACGGCGCCGCCGCTTGAATTGTTTTAACCAACATTTGTACAAAAAAAAAGTGACAGTCATTGCCATTTTTCTCCGTCTTTTATATGAATTTTTGAAAAAAATGGGCGCTAAAATATTGCCTTGACCACAAATCTGACATCCAATGATTCCAAATCCCGGTTAGAAAATCCCAAATTTTCAAAAATACATTTTTAGGTCTGTTCAGAGACATTCAACCAGAAAATTATAACATTTTTGCAAAACCAAAATATTGGCGCCAAACAAATTCAGAAAAGTAGTGCATTTTTGTTTGGTCGGAAATGTTCAAGTTTCAGGAAATCACTAAATTTATCATAAAGGGCATAATACAAATCCAAGATGATCAATGATCAATTCAACAAAAAAGAAAACAATTTTTATGAGCACGTCAATAATTCCATAATTCAATTTGATCGGATCACTTCTCAACAATACATTCATTCACTTCTACTGCTGCAAAACACTCGGGTCGGGAATTTCGTCGAGAATCCTAAAAATTGAAAAGGCAAAAAAAAAATAAATTTGAAAAATTAGTCGCTGACCATTCGCCGATGTCGATGTCATCCTCATTATGAATTTCAATGTTAATTCTGTTCCATTTAAGGTGGAAAAAACCTAAAATAACTTTAGTTTCCTACAATTTGTGTCTGACCCAAAAAAATTATAGTTTCCTATAAATATTGTAGGAAACTAAAAAACATTACGCCAGAAAAGCTCATGAATTTAAAATTTTCTCTTTTGCTTACTTTTTCTTCAATGTTTAATTCAGAATTCAGAATAACAACAACTTAAGTAAAATAATCTAGCAGTTCTAAAATTACTTTTAATGGACTCTGACGAAAATTCACCAATTGTTATCAACTTGGATAGCTACTGCAGGACTCCGCTAACGAGTCAGGAAAACAGAACTTATGAAAGGGCTGTGAGTTTACTTATAATTTTTTTAGTTTTAAAATGTATAAGATTTTAAGCGGAAAATCAACATTAAAGAAAAACAATGGTCCAGGAAACCCATGAAAAGCGCAAGCAAATATTCGTGTGTTTTGCAGAACTGCTTGAAGGTGGAAAATCAAGCGAGTTCCTCGTTTGCACAATATGCGAACGATCATTTCAGAAGAAATGCTGGCGCTCGATTTCGTAAGCTTGGGTTTTATTAATTTTTTTTTTATCCAAAATGATTTCAGGGGTCATTACCAATGGAATTTCGGGAGCAATGACATTGACAAGCTGAAGTCCGACTACAAATATCAAATGAGAAAGTTGGAACTTTGTGTGAAAGCAGAAGTGTCTGTCACGCCGTCGCGCATAGGAATTGCGCAAGCAGTGCGGGACCGCGCCACCGGTAGGGACCAGCAGCAAAAATACAAAGGACTTGAAACGGTCAAAATTTCCGGGGCAGTCTGGTACGACTTTGAAAAGGAGCGGCGTCATGTGAAAATGTTACGCAAATTGGAAGGAAAACTGTTGAGGGACAAAACGTGTTAAGCGGTGGCGAAGGTGTGTTAATTACCAAGCCGTTTTTCAGCAAAATTTTAAAATGATTTTCAGAGCGTTTTTGCATTATTTAAAAAAGTTGTATTTTTATGTTAAGAATATCCCACAAGTTGATGACATAGCCGGATCATTTCTGTTGGAGTCCGTATTCACGCGTTGACAGACCAACCACATTATGAGTCGGACGTTTCACTAATGAATCGACAAAATCAAAGAAGCAGTGGGTGGCAAGGCACGGAGATGACCCGTTGAAAGCTGGTCCACCTAATGACCTATACAAAAACTTTGCGGAATTTGCCTCATCGCCGCCCGTCTCGAGCCTCGAGAAAGGAAATGCGACTTTACGAGACTATGCCATGTACCCAAATCGTCGATTTGTTGGAATTTTGGCGTCAAAAAAGGTGGTAATGACTAGGGCTTCCTTTTTTAGGCACAAAAAATCGCAAAATAGGCACCTAAAAAGGCATAAAAAATCAAAAAATAGGCACAAAAACCTAAAAATAGGCAAAAAAAATTTTATTAACGCTTTTTTGATATTAAAACAAGTAAAAACTTAAATATTTCAATTGTAAGTGAAATTATTAAATAAGGACAAAATTTTAAACCAACAATTTTTATTAAGAAAAAAAAAAATTAAATTTTGGGATCCTTTTTTGAAAATTTTTTCAATTCTTAAGGGTGTATATTTTCTGAAATTTTTTGGACATCTGCTGTTGAGAATTGGCGGGTCAAATTGTCGCATATGGCGGAAAGTTGCGGCGGACAATTCCATAGCATGAATGTTTTTTCTGAACATTGGCCAAATGTCGTCCAAAATCAACGGCAAAATTAGATCATTGTCCGTGTTGATGCGCAAATTAATTTGACAGGTGGCGAAAAGTGGACGAAAAGGGCGAAGAAAAACGATGACATTTCGGTCGATGTAACTGTGAAAATGGGAAATGGTGGACTCATTTACATTTGAAAACAATTATATAATTCATCCATTTTACCCTATTGAAATGGCTCCGAATCCGACGACTCTCTTTGGCAACGGCTTGTGCGCAATTGGCAATTCTTCTCCAGCGTAATTGACAATTTTCATTTCCTTGGTGCCATTCTCGCCAATTTTTCGCAAAATTTCAAAAGATTTCAGCGCCCAGCGCCGCGTTTTGAAGTGTTCGAGTACGTAATAGTCAAAACGGTGGCTGAGCAGTGCAATTCCGATGCCAAGTTCACGCGGAGAGAGCCAATCGAACACCGAAAGCCAATCGTCGCCGGGGATAAAACTGAAAAAAAAAGAAAAACAAAATTTAAAATTGAAATTGGCATTTTAATTTTACATTGCTTGTGCCATCTCTTCCTCCACTTCATTTCCATTGTCTGCCATTTTATTGGCGCAAATTATTAAGACGGTTTTCGATGTATGGATTTAAATTAGCTTAGTAAAACTGATTAAAATGATTGAAAGAAACGAAATTCAAGAGAAAAAAACTGTTCAAATGGTCAATTTAAATGGAATTGTTTTCGTTTTTGATTTTTGTGTGTGAAAAAACAAATGAAAAAGAACAATTGGAATTTTAGAGAAGCAATAATATGGAGGGGATCAAAAGAAATGAATGAAAAGCATTCGCATGGCATTCGCCTGAATTGTAGCCAATGAATAATATTTGTACAAAAAATGACAGTAATTGCCACTTTTCTCTCTCTTTTATACTAATTTTTGAAGAAAAAAAATCGGGCCTATTAAACTGCAAAAGTTTGTGATCACTGATCAGTTTTCGATTTTTAATCTCAAGCTGATCCATTTGACGAGATATTACCACAATTAGTAAAATCTATAGAAAGATTAGGTATTACGACAAAAGCATGCAAAAAATTGGCAAATTTGAAGCTATGTATTTTAATCAAAAATTGGTGGCATTGGGTTGGAACAGAAAATTTTTTTTTGCAAGGCATCAAAAATTGGTAAAACGTAGTATAAAAGTGGTTGCTTTTCCTCCGCCACTTTCATTATTATTATTATTCATTCGCCATTTATTTGCTTCGTCTCTCTTCTTTGTTCGACTTTTTCGTCCTGACAATGTCTTTAAAAGTGATTCTGTACGTTTTTTGCATTTCTTTTCGACATTTACCCTTTTCCTTCTCTTTTTAAGTCTGATCGCTGTGCCAATGTTTGTGATTTGCTGTGCCATTCTTTTGAAGTATTGGGACCGCTTTAAAAAACCACCAAAACAACAACGAGACCATCGCAAAATTGAGAAAATGTCGGAAACTGTCATAACAATTGAGAAAGTGCCGGAAACTGTCATAACAATTTGCCTCGACGAATTATCAGACAACCAAAATAAAGCAGAGGAAAAGATGGCAAAACCAATGTAAAATTCAAATGCCAATTTAAATTTAAATTTTGCTTTTCCCTTTTTCTTCAGCTTCATCTCCGCCGATTGTTGGCTTTGTGTCTTCGATTTGATGCCGCCTCGTCAGCTTGGCTTTGGCATTTCAATGATCAGTCACCGATTTGACTTTTACGTCGATGAACATTTCAAGACGCGTCGCTGGGCGTTGGAACATATTCAAATTTTGCGCAAACCCGAAGCGGATGGCACCGTGGGAATGGAAATTGTCAATTACGCTGGAAAAGAATTGCAAATTCCGCAAAATCCGTTGCCAAAGAAAGTCGTCGGATTCAAAACCATTTCAATAGAGTAAAATGGATGTTTTTGTTTGTAAAATGATTCATTTATTTTACAGATACATCGACCAAAATGTCATCGCTTTTCTCCACTGTTTTCGTCCAATTTTCGCCGCCTATAAAATCAATTTGTCCATCTACGCGTACAATGACCGCACTTTTGAGTCCATTTTGGGCAATATTTGGCCAATGATCACGACCAACGTTTGTGCCATTCAATTGTCCGCCGCAATTTTCCGCCGTTTCCGACATTTCGTGCCGTCAATTCTCGACGACTGTCCATCGCTTCGCGTTTTAAATGCCTATAATGAGGGTTTCTTCGTCGCATTTCCATGCGATGACAGTGCCGTGGCATCGAATGGACAAGCGGTGGCCAAATGGCTTTTCACTCCTCGTCCTGACGGTGTGCCAAAGGTGTTCAAATGTTGGCTGCATTGGGATGACGTGCATTTGGCGTCGAAGATTGAAGCCTTCAAAAGGGTGATTATTGTTTGACTGATTTGGCACTTTTACGGGCTTTGGGGGTCGCTGACAAAAATATTTTGGACGGCATTCAATTTGAATTTTTCAGTTTTTAATTGTTTTTTTTCCTCATTAGGAATTTACCAATGCTTCATCTCCCGTCAATTTCATTGCCATCTTTCGCTTTCCGCCGACTTTTACTAATTCCGTTGTGCTCTTCAATCTGACCAATGGATTTACGCATGAACAATTGACGTTGACATGGATGAACGATATCTGCCGTTTTCTGCTGATCCGTTGTCCAATTGTGCGCGACGAAAGCAAATGGGCAAAATGGGAGAAGGAAGCGATTGGATGGAACTTTCGTGATCAGTGGAATCGAATCGAAATTTGTGTTTTGTGGTGATCAGCAGAAGGACTGGATGAATGAATGGTTAAGAAGTGATCGATCAATTTGAAATTGCGGCGTTGGATAATTAATTGGCGTTAATAAAATTATTATTTTTGTTGCGATGATCACAAATTGTATTATATATATATGTGTGTATAATATGCCGCTAGGATAAATTAACAGATTTCTTGAAATTCCTGGCTCATTCTTTTAGATCGGGGTTGTTTTCGTACGAGGCCAAGTTTTTGGCTATAACTTTTCTACGAATATGACAGCCGATGATTCCGACGAACCCCCGGGCCCGACAAAAGTCGAAAATTCCCAATTTTTCGTAATTCATTTTTATGTTAATAACATTTTCACGATCACCAAAGCGTTCGCTAAACAAATTCAGGGAATGTTGTATTTATTTTGTTGCATAAATGTAAATTTTTTGGGGAAAGAATTATTTTCGATGTTTGTTCGAAACCGGGTTCGGCATTCGAAATTGTCTGATATGCAAAAAGTGTGAACAATTTTACGAATTTGTATTTAAAAAAGAGGAATTCCTCCCCCACCCAATGCGGGGACAAAATACTGCATTTATCATTGTGGGATAACATAAATCCAAAGTGATCAGTCCAACAACAAAAAAGAAAACAATTTTTATGAGCACTTCAATAATTCCATAATTCAATTTGATCGATCACTTCTTAACAATACAATTCATTCACTTCTGCTGATTATTTGGGCCGGGAATTCCGTCGAGAAGCCTAAAAATTGAAAAACAATAAATTTCAATTTTTGAAAAAAATCATTCACTGACCCTTCGCCGATGTCATCCTCACCCGAAATATGAATGCCAATATGACTCAACGGATCACAAATATGCCAGCCAATCGCCTCCTTTTCCCATTTTGTCCATTTGCTTTCATCTCGCTCAATTGGGCAACGGACCAATACAAAACAACGGTAATCGTTAGTGCTTTTGAATGCCAATTGTTCCCCCGTCAATTCGTTGGTCATACGATCAAAGGGCGGCACCACAATGGGATTAACAAAAGACCAATGAAAGTAAATGACAACAATGAAATTGACAGGAGATGAAGCATTGGCAAAAGCCTGAAAGTGAAAAATTGATGAAGAAATACGGAATGATAAATGAATGGCAGTTTTCGGTTTGGGAAGGGCGGCACGAAAAACCAAAGATGGCACTTTACAATTTAGATGGTCCGTTGGATGCCTAATGAAAAGCCAACGGGGGGGGGGGGGGAGAACCGCTGGGTTCAACATTTAGTCAGATCAGTGAATCCCAAAAAATCATGAAAATGCCAATCAAACAAATTAATAGTAAGCACCGCTCTGAACGCTTGAAGCCTCGACGTCAAATTCCAATCTTTCCTGTTCAACAGACATCTCAACACCTTTGGCACGTTGTTTTGAAATGGAGTGCAAAGCCATTTGGCCATCGCTTGTCCATCCGATGCCGCGGCATTTTCATCGGCCGGAAATTCGGAAAAGAAATTGGCATTGGCATAGAATTTGACAAAACGAAGTGATGGACATTCGTTGAGAATTGACGGGACGTTTTGTCGCAAATGATGGAAACTTGTGGCGACCATTTCAATGCCATGAATGTTTTGTCCGAGCATTGGCCAAATTTTGTGCAAAATGAACTCCGAGATGCGATCATTGGTCGTATAGATGTTCAAATTAATTGGAGCGGAGGCGAAAAGCGGGGGAAAACGTTGAAGAAAAGCGATGACATTTTGGTCGATGTATCTGTAAAATAAATGAATCATTTTACAAACAAAAACATCCATTTTACTCTATTGAAATGGCTCTGAATCCGACGACTTTCTTTGGCAACGCTTTTTGCGGAATTGGCATTGGTGTTCCACGGTAATTGGTAATTTCCATTTCATTTGCTGCGGCATACTCTTCAATTTTGCGTCGAATTTCAATAAATTTCAATGTCCATTTGCGCGTTTTGAAGTGTTCGTCCACGTAAACGTCAAATCGGTGGCTAATCAGCGCAATTCCAAGGCCAAGTTGACGCGGGGAAAGCAAATCGAAGACACAAAGCCAACAATCGGCGCAAATGAAACTGAAAAATTAAATTAAATTTTCAATTTGTTTTTTATTTTTACATTTTCTTTTTTGGTGGTTTTTTGAGGCGGTCCCAATAAATCCAAAGAATGGCACAACCGCCGACAACCATTGGCACACCAAACAGGCTAAAAAAGAAAAAGAAAATGGTAAATGCCGAGAAGAAATGCACACAACGTACAAAGTCATTTTTGAAGGCATTGTCAGCGAGAAAAATTCGACGAAACGGGCGAATGGAAAATAATAATAATAATGAAGCATGGCGGAGGAGGAGCAACCACTTTTATACGAATTTTTTTTACATTTAACAAAAAATCAAAAAATAATTTTTCCCATTATTTTTCAATTATTCTATTAAAATGATTTCGAATCCACGAAGAAGAACGAAAAAAATCGAATTAGGTAATCCATTCAATAAAAAAATAAATACAATTCTAATGAGCACGTCAATAATTATGCTGTCCAAAATAGGTGGTGTACATACAGTCATATGGTCGGTCATATGTTTAGCATCAGTGCTAATAATTGGCTAACATTTGGTCGATTAAGTTTTTGTGCAAAACATATGTATGACGGGTGCACCCCAAAACGTCGCCGGCCAAAACGTCGCCGGAAGACTTTTCGGACCATAACTTTGTTCATTGTCAATCAAATTAAGCATTGTTGGTGTTATTCGATAGCTCTGTGTGTTTATTATTAATTTGCTAAATTTCAAAAATTTTTGTTAAGTTTCACAAAAGTTATGGACAGAAGGAACTCAAAAACCTAGTTTTTCGAACAAGACTTTTCGGACCATAACTTTGTTCATTTAAAATTTCAGCCACGGCTAAACATATGAGCATGACTGTACATACCGTATTTTCCTAAAATAGAAGCCCCGGGGCTTCTAATTTTCAACCCCCCTCGAAGGGGCGCTTGTATTTTAGGGGGTGGGGGGGGGCTTCTAATTTATGGGGGCTTATATTTTATGAAATACGGTATATTTTGTACAAAAAATGACAGTCATTGCCATTTTTCTCTACGCAAAAAGCGTAACGCCGCCAATAAAAGGTGGTGAACCGAGTTTTTATCGAACAGCTTAATCACTACGAGATTGCTTAGAAAAGTCTACGGATAAACATTAGTGCTTTCAAATGATAAATTGCTATTTTTGTTAATTTCAACCAACAAAAAACAAAGTTATAGCTGAGATGGAGTTGGCCACATAGAGTTGGCACGCGCCGTGGATTTAGGGAAAAAATTGAGAAACTGGCAAAAACAATTAAGGGCAAATTCGGGAATGGTCGGTCCAATTCGTATTTGCTGAAATTTTGAAAAGAAATTTGGAATTTTTTTTTCTGTAATTCGGGCACAAATCCATGTTGATCAATGATCAATTCCAATTAGGAAAATAAACATTTAATAATGAGCACGTCAAAACAGCAGAATTTCATCTTCCAATTTTACGCTGCAATGATCGATCACTTCTCAACAATTCATTTCATTCACTTCTGCTGCTGATCACTTGGGCCGGGAATTTCGTCGAGAAGCCTAAAAATAGAAAAGAACCATAAATTTGAATTTTTGAAAAATCATTCGCTTACCCGTCGCCGATTTCACGCTCATCATAAATACGAATGTCAATTCTGTTCATCTGATCATAAATTTGCCAATCGATCGCCTCCTTCTCCCATTTTGTCCATTTGCTTTCGTCTCGCGCAATTGGACAACGGACCAACAGAAAACGACAGCTATTGTTAATCCTTTTCAATGCCAAATGTTCCCGAGTAAATTCGTTGGTCAGCACAAATGGCACAACGGAGTCAGTAAAAGGGAACAGAAACGAAATGATAACAATGAAATTGACGGGGGAAGAAGCATTGGCAAAAGCCTAAAATAGGAGAAAATTAAATGAATTAACAGTAAATGGTAAACACCGTTTTGAATGTTTCAATTTTCAACGGCCATTTCCCATCATCATTGTTCATCCAACATTTGAACATCTTTGGCACATTGTTGTCAGGAAGGGCAGTGAAAAGCCAATTGGCCACCGATTGCCCATCCGATGCCGCGGCATTGTCATCGGCCAGAAATTCGGTGAAGAGATCGTCAAAGGAATTGACAACGCGGAGAAATGGACATTCGTTGAGAAATGACGGGACAAATTGTCGAAAACGGCGGAAAACAAAATCGTAGAATATAAGGCCACGAATGTTTGTCGCGATCATTGGCCAAATGTTGCGCAAAATGCACTCCAAAATGCGATCACGGTCCGTCGGTTACCTCAGTTGGGCGCGCACGGTTGGGCGCCAGCATGTTTTTTCCACTATAACTTTCTATAACTTTTTTCTTTGTCATACAAATCCCACAATCTTGGTATCATTCGAAAGCTTAACATATTTAGAAGCTTTTTCTAAGCTATTGCTTAGCGATTAGACAATACTAAAAAAGTTATAACATGAAATTTCAAAAAATGCAAAATTTTTGAAGTTTTTTGTAAATAAGTTTTTTCAGGGTGTGAAATCTATCCGCTTTTTGTAAGGCTAATAGAGCATGTTTAGAGCTTTCGAATGATACCAAGATTATTGGATTTGGATGCCAATGAAAAAAGCTTAAGTGGAAAAGCATGCTGGCGCCCAACCGTGCGCGCCCAAACGTGAGCGCCCAACCGTGAGCGCCCAACCGTGCGCGCCAACTGAGGCGAGTCCGCGGTCCGTATATACCCAAATTAATTGGACAGATGGCGAAGAGTTGGTGAAAACGGCGGAGAAAAGCGATGGCATTTTGGTCGATGTAACTATAAATGAGGAAAACCAAAATTTAATATTGAAATTAGCTTTTTAATTTTAATTTTACATTGCTTTTGCAATCTTTTATTCGGCTCTTTTCTGCGGTCTGACATTTTGTCGTGGCAAATTATTAAAAAAATTCGGCACTTTTGCACTTAAATCTTAAACTTGGCTTAATTTTCTTCAAAAACTCAAATAAAATGAAAAATCTCATATAAGAATGAATGTGTCATGCTATTTTTTCTGTCAGTTTTCGATTTCGAATGAGTTAAGTCATTGTTTCTCAATTTTTATTTTGGAACTAAAAAATGAATGAATGAATTAGGTGAAAGGGGCGGTATTTATTTTATGCTCTGCTGACCCAGTGGGGTCATTTACAAATTAGGGATTAATTAATCAGCAGAGAACACTAATTAGGGTCATTTGGGGATTAATTAATCAGCAGAGAACATTAATTAGAGTCATTTGGAATTTAATTAATCAGCAGAGAACATTAATTAGAGTAATTTGGAAATTAATTAATCAGCAGAGAACATTAATTAGAGTCATTTGGGGATTAATTAATCAGCAGAGAACATTAATTAGGGTCATTGGGA
Organism: Heterodera schachtii; assembly: GCA_023374025.1. Classification (NCBI taxonomy): domain Eukaryota; kingdom Metazoa; phylum Nematoda; class Chromadorea; order Rhabditida; family Heteroderidae; genus Heterodera; species Heterodera schachtii. The sequence continues at coordinate 1,306,855 of SIJG01000023.1, forward strand.
TTAATTAATCAGCAGAGAACACTAATTAGGAATGAAGGCAGAGATAGGGATTAAACAGTACAGTTAAAATTCACAGCTCGCGATTTTTATTTCAAAACTAAGATTCCGGTAATAGTCAGAAGTTTGTTTCCCCCATTTTTTAGAAAAAAACATAAATTGAAAAAACCGTGTAACCCTTTTTGGCGCTTTCGGGGTCACTGATCAGTGATCACGAATCTGACATCAATTCGACCAATTTCGAACAATGAATTAAAAATTGGACTGAAAAAAATATGAACAAAAACTATGGTTACGAGGTGTTATGAGTGAGTTAACACATTTTTTCATTTCAAAAAACGACAAAATATTACAATGGCATAACACAAATCCAAGTGTTGATCATTTCAATAAAAAAAGAGCAATTATATGAGCACTTTAATAATTCCACAAATCAAATTGATCGATCACTTCTCCACAATTCATTCAATTCACTTCTTCTGCTGATCACTCGGGTCGGGAATTTCGTCGACAAGCCTAAAAATTGAAAAAAAAAACTATAAATTGAATTTTTGAATAAGGCATTCACTGACCCGTCGCCGATGTCATCTTCATCATAAATTTCAATCTCAATTCTGTTCCACTTATCATAAATTTCCCATCCAATCGCCTCCTTTTCCCATTTTGTCCATTTGTTTTCATCTCGCGCAATTGAACAACGGACCAACAGAAAACGATCGTTAGAGTCAGCAGCAGTTCTTTTCAATGCCAATTGTTCACGAGTCAATTCATTGGTCAGCGAAAATGGCACAACGGATTTGGCAAAAGACGGCGGAAATCGAATGACAACAATGAAATTGACGGGAGATGAAGCCGAGGCAAATGCCTAAATATGGGGGAAACATTGAAAATGCCAAATAAATCAATTCAAAATCACCGCTTTGAAGTCTTCAATGTCCGCCGCCAAATTGCCATCATTCATGTGTAACGGGCATCTCAACACCTTTGGCACGTTGCTTTGAAGTGGAGTGAAAAGCCATTTGGTCACCGCTTGTTCATCCGATGCCGCGGCACTGTCATCGCATGGAAATTCGGGGAAGAAATTGGCATTGGCATAGAATTTGACAAAACGAAGTGATGGACATTCGTTGAGAATTGACGGGAAGATTTGTCGCAAACAATGGAAACTTGTGGTAGACAATTCCAAGCCATGAATGTTTTGTCCGAGCATTGGCAAAATGTTGCGAAAAATGAAGTCCAAAATGCGGTCACTCGTCGTGTCGATGGCCAAATTAATTCGGACAGAATGAGGCAAAAAGCGGACGAAAACGGCGGAGAAAAGCGATGACATTTCGGTCGATGTAACTAAAAGTGTGAAGTGTTGTTTAAATTTTTAATTATTAGCGTCAATTTTACAAGATAACGATGCGCTCGAATCCGATGACTTTGCGTGGCAATTGAATTTGCGGAATTGGCAATTCTTTCCAGCGTAATTGACAATTTCCATTTGCTTTGTGCCATTCTCTTCAATTTTGCGCCAAATTTCCATGAATTTCAATGTCCTTTTGCGTGATTTGAAGTGTTCGTCCACGTAATAGTCAAATCGGTGGCTGATCATCGCAATGCCAAGGCCAAGTTGTGAAGGCACAAGCAAATCGAAGACGCAAAGCCAACAGTCGGCGGAGATGAAACTGAAAAATTATTAAATTTTCATTTTTGTAAATTTATTTTTTATTTTACATTTTCTTTTTTGGTGGTTTTTTGAGGCGGTCCCAATAAATCCAAAGAATGGCACAAGCGCCGACAAACATTGGCACACCAAACAGACTAAAAAAGAGAAGGAAAAGGGTAAATGCCAAGAAGAAATGCACAAAACGTACATAATCATTTTTGAAGGCATTGCCATGGAGAAAAAGTCGGAGAGAGAGACGAAAACAAATAAATGGCGAATGAATAATAATGGAAGGTGGAGGAAGAGCAGCAACCACTTTTATACTAATTTATTGGCTCATTTGTACGGTTTTCCATTTTCCAAATTTATTTGCAATTTTTAAATGATATTCTATGCCAACTTTTGCCCATTTTGGATATATTTTTGCAACAAACGAAATTCTTTGAAATTTTGCAGGTAATATATTTTATGGCCGTGTGAACTGCAATAAAGGCCACACAAAGTGGAGGAGCTGAAGCATTTAGATGAGATTTGGTGTTGGCTCAGCAGATGGAATTGCAATTTTTAAAGAAATTTTTGAGATTTTTCCAAAAATTTCTACAATTTGTGGACATTGCTTTTAGGGCACTCTTTTCTGTTAATGGATTTATTTGGACCAATTTGACGCATAAATTGGACTAAATTCTCGCAACTTTTGGTCGGAAATCTTTCAGGAAATCGCTAAATTTATCCTAACAATTTACACAGACATTAAGTTGATTGATCATTTCAACAACAACAAAAAAGGAACAATTTTCATGAGCATTTAATAATTAAATAATTCAAATTGATCCATCACTTTTCTCCACAAATCATTTATTCACTTCTGATCACTTGGGCCGGGAGTTGAGTCAAGAAGCCTAAAAATCGAAAAAGCAATGACCTTGAATAGGAAATTCATTCACTTACCCATCGCCGATGTGATTCTCAATGTAAATACGAATGTCGATTTGATTCCATTGATCATAAATTTGCCAGTTAATCGCTTCCTTTTCCCATTTTGTCCATTTGCTTTCGTCTCGCGCAATTGGACAACGGATCAGCAGAAAACAATCGCTGTTAATCCGTTTCAACGACAATTGTTCCCGAGTCAATTCATTGATCAGATCAAATGGCGCAACGGAGTCAGCAGAAGACCACAGAAACCAAATGACGACAATGAAATTGGCAGGAGAAGAAGCATTGGCAAATGCCTAAAATATGAACATTTAAAAATTAATTGATTAATAATGGCAAGCACCGCTTTAAATGATGCAATTTTCGACGTCCAATTCTCATCATAATCTATGTACAACGAGCATTTGTACATCTTTGGCACATTGTTAGGAAGGGCAGTGAAAAGCCATTTGGCCACCGATTGTCCATCCGATGCCGCGGCACTGTCATCATATGGAAATTCGGCGAAGATACCGCCATAATAGAAGGAGACAAAGCGAAGTGATGGACATTCATTAAGCAGTGACGGGACGAATTGACGCAAACGGCGGAAACTTCTGGGCGACAATTCCAACACATAAATGTTCTTTCCGATCATTGGCCAAATGTTGTGCAAAATGCAGTCCAAAATGCGGTCACTATTCGTGCGGATGGCCAAATTAATTGGGCAATTTGTGGCAAAAAGTTGGCCAAAACGGTGGAGAAAAGCGATGACATTTTGGTTGATGTATCTGTGAAAATGGGAATGATGGACTCATTTTGCATTTGAAAACAACGAATTTCTTCCATCTCACCTTATTAAAATTGCTTCGAATCCGACGACTTTCTTTGGCAACTGATTTTGCGGAATTGGCATTGGTTTCCAATGGTAATTGGCACTTTCCACTCCCACTGTGCCAGTATTTTCAAAATTGGGAAAAATTTGCATGGGTTTCAACGCCCAGCGCCGCGTCTTGAAATGTTCGTCCACGTAAAAGTCAAATCGATGGCTGATCAGCGCAATGCCAAGGCCAAGTTGAAAAGGCGGAATCAAATCGAAGACACAAAGCCAACAATCGTTGGAGATGAAACTGAAAAAAAGGGAAAACAAAATTAAAATTGAAAATTGGCATTTTAATTTCAATTTTACATTGCTTTTGCCATCTTTTCCTCCGCTTCTTTTCGGCGGTCTGACATTTTGTTGAGGGAAATTGATAAGAGATTTCGACTGATTTAAATTAGCTTACAATTAGCAATGTGAAAAAAAAAATTATCTATGTGAAATATGGGAGGTGCCTTTTTAAAAAAATAACAATTTTTGAATGTTTTACCCAAAAACTAAAATCTGTGAAAAATAATAGATTGGTAAAAGTTAACCGAAAATATGCAAAATTTGAATGGAAATGGAAAACTGCGTTTTGCTGATGATTAATTTGACAGAATGATTTTGTCAAAAAAAAAAAACTGAAAAAACTGTCGAAAAATTAAGATTTTTTATTCACATTTCAAAAACAAATGAATGAAATGAGTTCGACCACGCTATTTAAATGCATTTCTCAACAAAAATTTGGTCGATTTTGACTAGGGTTGTACGGAACCGGGACCTCGGAGAACCGGGAATTCCCGCCTCGGTCCCGTACAACCCTAGTTTGAAATAATTGAAGAAAATTTGATTTGAAATTTTTCATCAATTTAATTTAGCTTTAACTTTCGGATTTTAAAAATAAAAAGCAAGACAACAAATTAATTTTTGTATTATTTTCACTAAAAATAAATTAAAATTTGAATTTTTAATTTTCCCGGACAAAACCGAGGTCCCGGCTTCTCAGGTCCCGTGTCCCAGTTTTGCAAAATTTCCCGGTCCCGTACAACCCTAGCTTGACAAAACTTATTTAATTGCAAAAATATCCAAATGAGTAAGCGGCTTTTGTCCTTCGTTTGGATTTTTTTATTTGAATAAATTTGATATTATTAACAAATTTTCTGCGCATTTGCCATGATGAAGAAAGGGAAATTATTTGATTTGGTGGAAGGCTTTTTTAGTTCATATAAATGTATATTTTACATGGAATTTCAGAGTTGAGCGGGACCGGGAATTTTGGGCAAAACCGGGACCGGGACCTAATCGGATTGAAAAACCGGGAATTTCCCGGTCCCGGTCAAAACCGGGACCTTGGTACTCAGTTGTTCGTATTTTGGTCCCGGTCCCGCTCAACTCTAGTTCATTTTCTTCTTTGTTTGTGATAATGGATAACTGAGTCCCGATTAAAAATGGACACTTCAGTACCTTGGATTTTTTTGGAAATCTTTCAGGAAATCGCTAAATTTATCCTAATGATTTACACAGACAAAGGTTGATTGATCATTCCAACAACAACAAAAAGGAACAATTTTCATGAGCACGTCAAAAATTAAATCATTCAAATTGATCGATCACTTCTCAACGATTCATTTCATTCACTTCTGTTGCTGATCACTTGCGCCGGGAATTTCGTCGAGAAGGCTAAAAATAGAAACACATTAAATCCTAAATAATTTATTCATTCACTGACCCGTCGCCGACGTGATATTTGCGAAAAACTTCAATGTAAATTTGATTCCACTGATTAAGTTCCCAGCCAATCGCTTCCTTTTCCCATTTTGTCCATTTGCTTTCGTCTCGCGCAATTGGACAACGAACAAGCAGAAAATGATCGCTATTGTTAATCTCCTTCAATGCCAATTGTTCACGGGTCAATTCGTTGATCAGCGCAAATGGCACAACGGAGGAAGCAAAAGAAAGCCAAATGACGACAATGAAATTGGCAGGAGATGAAGCATTGGCAAAAGTCTGTAAGGTGGAAAAATTGATGAAGAAATAAATGCATTTTTCGGTTTGGGGAGGGCGGCACAAAAAACCAAAGATGGCATTTACAGTTTAGATGGTCCGTTGGATGCCCAATAGAATCGTGAAAATGCCAAATAAATCAATTATCAGTAAGCACCGCTTTGAAGGCTTCAATCTTCGACGCCAAAATCGCATCGTCCTTGTCCAACGAGCATACCAACACCTTCGGCACATCGTTTTGAAATGGCGTAAAAAGCCATTTGGCCAACACTTGTCCATCCGATGCCGCGGCACTGTCATCGGCCGGAAATTCGGTGAAGAGATCACCGTCATAAAAAATGACAAAACGAAGTGATGGACATTCGTCAAGAATTGATGGCGCCATTTGTCGCAAACGGCGGAAAAATATGGCGGTAATTTCAATGCTATGAATGTTTTTCCCGAGCATTGGCCAAATATTGCGCAAAATGAGCTCCGGCATGCGATTGCGATCATCGTCCGTGTTGATGGACAAAATGATTTGACAGGCGGCAAAAAGAGGACGAATATGGTGAAGAAAAGCGATGACATTTCGGTCGATGTATCTTGAAAAGGAATGGGAAGTGTTGGCTAAAAAACTTTTACATTTGGCCATATCTTACAAGATGTTGATCCGTTTGAATCCGATGATTTTCTTTGGCATCGGTTTTTGCGGAATTGGCAATGGAATTCCTCCATCGGAATTGACAATTTCCATTTGCTTGGTGCCATTCTCTCCAATTTTGCCTCCAAATTGAATAGTTCCGAATGTCCCTTCGCGAGTTTTGAAGTGTTCGTCGACGTAAAAGTCGAAACGGTGGCTGATCATTGCAATGCCAAAGCCAAGCTGACGAGGCGGCAACAAATCAAACACACAAAGCCAACAGTCAGCGGAGATGAAGCTGAAAAGAGAAAACAAAATTTAAATTTTTAAAATGGCATTTTTTATTTTAATTTTACATTGCTTTTGCCATCTTTTCCTCCGCTTCTTTTGGATTGTCAGACATTCCGATGAGGGGAAATTATTAACACAATTTTAAACAGGTTTATTTAGCTTAGCAAAAAATTTTGATGTAGAGAAAAAAATACAAAAAAGTACAGAAGCATTTTCGACGGAATTGTCGGGGGAAAAAGTCGAACAAAAATAAATGGCGAATGGAATAATAATGAAAAGTGGTGGAGAAAGAGCAACCATTTTTATACTAAATTTTTGTCAATTTCGTATTCGATGCTTTGGAGAAAAATTTCCAATTCCAACCAAATCAAAGGGTTTTGAGTTTAAATTGCTTTAATTACTCGCCCATTTTCTTTCATTTATTTACATTTGTCGTCTTTCAGCGCAGAGGCTCCATTTTACCCCTTTTTTCTTTAAACTTTTGATTTTACAATTTATTTTTTTCCGTTTTGTTAAGTAGTTTTAAATCTCTCAAAATCTGTCTTAATAATTTGACTCAACGAAATGTCTGACAATCGAAAAGAAGCGGAGGAAAAGATGGAAAAAGCAATGTAAAATTAAAATAAAATGCCAATTTACAATTTCAATTTTTAAATTTTGTTTTCCCTTTTTTCAGTTTCATCTCCGCCGATTGTTGGCTTTGTGTGTTCGATTTGCTTACGGCTTATCAACTTGGCTTTGGCATTTCAATGATCAGTCGCCGATTTGACTATTATGTGGACGAACACTTCAAAACCCGCAAATGGGCACTGAAATTTATCCGAATTCGAGGCAAAATTGGAGAAAGTGGCACAAAGAAAATGAAAATTGTCAATTCCCGGTGGAAACAAATGCCAATTCCGAAAATCCAATTCCCGCGCAAAGTCATCGGATTCAAATGCATTGAGATCAAGTAAAATCGATGCTAAAATTAGGCAACATTTCCCATTTTCACAGATTTATCGACCGCAATACCATCGCTTTTCTCCGCCATTTTCGTCAACTTTTTGCCAAATGTTCAATTAATTTGTCTATCTGGGCAAAGAATGACCGCATTTTGGAGTTCATTTTGCGCAACATTTGGCCAATGTTCGGAAAAAACATTCATGGAATGGCATTGTCCGTCACAGTTTTCCATCGTTTGCGCAAATTCGCCCCGTCAATTCTCAACGAATGTCCATTGTTACGCATTGTCAAATTTGATGCCATTGCCGATCTCTTCACCGAATTTCTGGCTGATGACAGTGCCGCGGCATCGGATGGACAAGCATTGGCCAAATGGCTTTTCACTCCACGTCCGAACAATGTGCCAAAGGTGTTCAAATGCTGTTTGCTTTGGGATGACGGGCATTTCGCGTCAAGAATTGAAGACTTCAAAGCGGTGATTGCGATTTGATTTATTTGGCATTGTTTATTAACTTTTCCAATATTTTAGGCTTTTGCCTCGGCTTCTTCCCCCGTCAATTTTATTGTCGTCATTTCGTTTCGTTCGTCGTCTTTTGCTGCCTCCGTTATGTCATTTGATCAGACCAACGAATTGACTCGGGAACAATTGGCATTGAAAAGGATTAACAATAGCCATCGTTTTCTGCTGATCCGTTGTCCAATTGCGCGAGACGAAAACAAATGGACAAAATGGGAAAAGGAAGCGATTGACTGGCAAATTTGTGATCAATGGAATCAAATTGATATTCAAATTAATAATAAGCTTGCAATCGGGGACGGGTCAGTGAATGCTTATCCAAAAATCAAATTTATTTTTGTTTTCGATTTTTTAGGCTTCTCAACGCAACTCCCGGCCCAAGTGATCGGCAGAAGTGAATGAATGTGTTGTTAAGAAGTGATCGATCAAATTGAATTTTGTAATTGGAACATGATTTTGAGGCTATTTTGACGTGAATCATAAAAAATGTTCTTTTGTTGCAATGATCAACTCGAATTTGTTTTGCTTTTTTAAAAAAATTTAGTGATGTTCTGAAATCGAAATACATAGCTAAAGGCAAACATTGATCAAAATGATCATCGAATCTGACATCAATTCGACCAATTTCGAACCCATGACCTGAATTCGAACAAAAGTTTTAAATCCATTTTTCACTAAAACCAACTTTTTTGTCCAAATCGAATAAAATGCATGAAATAGCATTAGAGAATCCACGGGAAAGAATTCGGGCGGGAAACCCCGAAAATTCCACGATTTCGAATGGTGTTCGGAATAAGGGCAAGAGTTCCTGAGATTTTTTGGTTTTATCCGGGGTGACGGATTTGGAGTTGGCGAATACTCAAAAAGGACTTTAATGAGAAAAGCAAAAAAGACAACGCATTCATTCGCTCGGTTGTCGAAAATGTTCTATTTTTAGGAAATAACTGAATTTTTCATAATGGCATAACACAAATCCAAAGTTGATCAATGATCACTCAAACGAAAAAGAAAACAATTTTTGTGATCACGTCAATAATTCCATAATTCAATTTGATCAATCATTTCTTAACACTTCATTCATTCACTTCTGTTGCTGATCACTTGGGCTGGGAGTTGAGTCAAGAAGCCTAAAAATAGAAACATAAATAAATTTGAATTTTTGGAAAAAAAAAAATCACCGACCCGTCACCGATGTCATCGTCACTATAAATACGAATGTCAATTTGATTCCACTGATCACGAAAATGCCAGCCAATCACTTCTTCTTCCAATTTTGTCCATTTGCTTTCGTCTCGCGCAAGGTAAAAACCCAACTCGTACTAGGCCAACTCGTACTGCCCCAACTCGTACTGTTTTTCGACAAAAAAATCGTCATAACTTTTGTTAAAAAATTAAACATTCTTGGTATCATTCAATAGCCCTTAAAATTCTCTATCTATCCACCATGTTTCAAAAAATTTGATCAAGTTTGAAAAAAGTTATGGACAAAAACAAATTTTTTTACGATTTTTGGTCATAACTTTTTTGAAAAGCAATAAAATTTTCTTGCATTTTGCAGGTAGATAGAGAACGTTAAGGGCTATCGAATGATACCAAGAATGTTTAATTTGGTCGACTTTAAAAAAAGTTATGACGATTTTTTTGTCGAAAAACAGTACGAGTTGGGGCAGTACGAGTTGGCCTAGTACGAGTTGGGTGGCGTCCCTCGCGCAATTGGACAACGGATCAGCAGAAAATGATGGCTATTGTTAATCCTTTTCAATGCCAATTGTTCACGAGTCAATTCGTTGGTCAGCACAAATGGCACAACGGAAGTGGCAAAATACGACGGAAATCGAATGACGACAATGAAATTGACGGGGGAAGAAGCATTGGAAAATGCCTAAAATGAGGGAAAATTGATGAAGAAATATTAATTTTTGGTTCGTAAATGTCTTTTTGGCGAGAAATATTTGTTTGTTTTTTTGTAATCGAATCTAGGGTTCGAGCCCTGTGGGCGGGGGTGAGCAAATGTCTCGCCCCCGGGGAGGGGGTTTGATTTGAATTAGCTCCAAAAAATTAATTTTTATAAATGATATGTTTGGCCCCACATTCCATTATTCGATGTATCGCTTCCGGTCTACCTCAGTTCGGCCCCGGCACGATTCGGCCCCAGCGGCTTTTTGGCTATAACTTTGTTTTTTGTCAACCAAAATCAACAGTGTTGATATCATTCGAAAGCTCTAAGTCTCCTCTATTAGCCTCCAAAATTTTGAAAATTTCGTTAAGGTTTAAAAAAGTTATGGTCAGAAGAGTTCAAAAAACCAAATTTTCCAACTTTTTTGGCCATAAATTTGTTCAAAATTGACCAATTTTTTTGAAATTTTGCAGGCTAATAGAGCATGTTAAGAGCTTTCGAATGATACTAAGAATGTTGAATTTGGCTGACAGAACAGTGAAAAAAGTTATAGCCAAAAAGCCGCTGGGGCCGAATCGTGCTGGGGCCGAACTGAGCCGGTCCGATCGCATCGATTTAATTCCTTTTGGCATAATGTCACTAAAAGAATTCAAAATCACCGCTTTGAATGCGTCAATTCTCGACGCCAAATTGCCATCATCTTTGTCCAACGAGCATTTTAACACCTTCGGCGGCACATTGTTTGGAAGGGCAGTGAAAAGCCATTTGGCCACCGCTTGGCCATCCGATGCCGTGGCACTCAATGCCAAGGCCAAGTTGGTAAGCCGGAAGCAAATCGAAGACACAAAGCCAACAATCGGCGGAGATGAAGCTGAAAAAAAAAAATTTAAATTTGAAATTGGCATTTTAATTTTATATTTTACATTGCTTTTGCCATCTTTTCCTCTGCTTCTTTTCGACGGTCGGACATTTGTTGTGGCAAATAAAGAGAGATTTCAATGGATTTAAATTAGCTTAGCAATTCTGAAAAAATTATATATGTGAAATATAAGAGGTGCCCTTTTAAAAAAATAAAACAATTTTTGAATCTGTTTTACCTAAAAACTAAAATCTGTGAAAAACAATAGATTCATTTTTTAGTTGGTTCACTATTTTACGGATTGAATTTTTGATTTTGCAAAAGTGTAATGGTAAAAGTTAATCCGAAAATATGCAAAATTTTGTACAAAAAAAACTGAAAAAACTGTCGAAAAATTAAGATTTTCTATTCACATTTCAAAAACAAATGAATGAAATGAGTTCGACCACGCTATTTAAATGCATTTCTCAACAAAAATTTGGTCGATTTTGACTAGAATTGTACGGAACCGCGGGACTTCGGAGAACCGGGAATTCCCGCCTCAGTCCCGTACAACTCTAGTTTGAAATAATTGAAGAAAATTTGATTTGAAATTTTTCATTAATTTAATTTAGCTTTAACTTTCGGATTTAAAAAAAAAGCAAGACAAAAATTAATTTTGGTATTATTTTCACTAAAAATAAATTAAAATTTGAATTTTTTGAATTTTTAAAATTTTTAAAATTTCCCGGACAAAAACCGAAGTCCCGCCAGGTCCCGGCTTCTCAGGTCCCGGTCCCAGTTTTGCAAAATTTCCCGGTCCCGTACAACCCTAGCTTGACAAAACTTATTTAATAGGCTTATAAATTGTATAATTTTGCAAAAATATCCAAATGAGTAAGCGGCTTTTGTCCTTCGTTTGGATTCTTTTATTTGAATAAATTTGATATTATTAAAAAAAATTTTCTGCGCATTTGCCATGATGAAGAAAGAGAAATTATTTGATTTGGTGAAGGCTTTTTTAGTTCATATAAATGTATATTTTACATGGAATTTTAGAGTTGAGCGGGACCGGGAATTTTGGGGCAAACCGGGACCGGGACCTAATCGGATTGAAAACCCGGGAATTTCCCGGTCCCGGTCAAAACCGGGGTTCGTATTTTGGTCCCGGTCCCGCTCAACTCTAGTTCATTTTCTTCTTTGTTTGTGATAATGGATAACTGAGTCCCGATTAAAAATGGACACTTCAGTACCTTGGATTTTTTTGGAAATCTTCCAGAAAATCGCTAAATTTATCCTAATCATTTACACAGACAAATAATGATTGATCATTCCAACAACAGAAAAAAAGGAACAATTTTTATGAGCACGTCAATAATTAAATCATTCAAATTGATCGGTCTCTTCTCAACGATTCATTTCATTCACTTCTGTTGCTGATCACTTGCGCCGGGAATTTCGTCGAGAAGGCTAAAAATAGAAACACATTAAATCCTAAATTATTTATTCATTCACTGACCCGTCGCCGACGTGATATTTGCGAAAAACTTCAATGTAAATTTGATTCCACTGATTAAGTTCCCAATCAATCGCTTCCTTTTCCCATTTTGTCCATTTGCTTTCGTCTCGCGCAATTGGACAACGAACAAGCAGAAAATGATCGCTATTGTTAATCTCCTTCAATGCCAATTGTTCACGGGTCAATTCGTTGATCAGCGCAAATGGAACAACGGAGGAAGCAAAAGAAAGCCAAATGACGACAATGAAATTGGCAGGAGATGAAGCATTGGCAAAAGTCTGTAAGGTGGAAAAATTGATGAAGAAATAAATGCATTTTTCGGTTTGGGGAGGGCGGCACAAAAAACCAAAGATGGCATTTAACAGTTTAGATGGTCCGTTGGATGCCCAATGAAAAGCCAAAAGGGGGAGTAGAACCTTTGGGTTCAAAAATTGGGCAAAAAACAACATTTAGTCAGATAAATGAATCCCAAAGAATCGTGAAAATGCCAAATAAATCAATTATCAGTAAGCACCGCTTTGAAGGCTTCAATCTTCGACGCCAAAATCGCATCGTCCTTGTCCAACGAGCATACCAACACCTTTGGCACATCGTTTTGAAATGGCGTAAAAAGCCATTTGGCCACCGTTTGTCCATCCGATGCCGCGGCACTGTCATCGGCCGGAAATTCGGTGAAGAGATCACCGTCATAAAAAATGACAAAACGAAGTGATGGACATTCGTTAAGAATTGATGGCGCCATTTGTCGCCAACGGCGGAAAACTGTGGCGGTAATTTCAATGCTATGAATGTTTTTCCCGAGCATTGGCCAAATGTTGCGCAAAATGAGCTCCGGCATGCGATTGCGATCATCGTCCGTGTTGATGGACAAAATGATTTGACAGGCGGCAAAAAGAGGACAAAAATGGTGAAGAAAAGCGATGACATTTCGGTCGATGTATCTTGAAAAGGAATGGGAGGTGTTGGCTAAAAACTTTTACATTTGGCCATATCTTACAAGATGTTGATCCGTTCAAATCCGATGATTTTCTTTGGCAACGGTTTTTGCGGAATTGGCAATGGAATTCCTCCATTGGAATTGACAATTTCCATTTGCTTGGTGCCATTCTCTCCAATTTTGCCTCCAAATTGAATAGTTCCGAATGACCATTTGCGAGTTTTGAAGTGTTCGTCCACGTAAAAGTCGAAACGGTGGCTGATCATTGCAATTCCAAGGCCAAGTTGACGAGGCGGAAGCAGATCGAACACACAAAGCCAACAATCGTTGGAGATGAAACTGAAAAAAGGGAAAACAAATTTAAAATTGAAATTTTTAAAATGGCATTTTTAATTTTAATTTACATTGCTTTTGCCATTTTTTCCTCGGCTTCTTTTCGGCGGTCTGACATTTTGTTGGGGCAAATAATTGAGACAGATTTTGGCACTTTTGCACTTAAATGGGCTTTATTTTCTTCAAAAACTTATATGTAAAATGAATATTTTCATAATAAAATATCATAAAAGAATGATAGTCTCAGTGCTATTTTTCAGTCATTTTTCGATTTATGTTTTCATTTCGAAACTAAATGTTATGCTCGAAGGAATTTAAATTTAAAAGAATTAAAATCAATTTTTTAAGCATGTCGGTCCGCAAATGTAGCGACACGAATGAGAAAGAAAACAAAAGAAGTCAAAGACACGAAATTTCGGTACTTAATTTCAAAATTTTTTCTTAAAAAATGGCCTAAAAAACATTGAAAAGTCTAAGAAAGAGACGAAAACAAACAAATGGCAAATGGAAAAAAATAATAATGAAAAGTGGTGGAGGAAGAGCAACCATTTTTATACTAAATTTTTGTCAATTTGGTATTCGATGCTTTGGAGAAAAATTTCCAATTCCAACCAAATCAAAGGGTTTTGAGTTTAAATTGCTTTAATTACTCGCCCATTTTCTTTCATTTATTTACATTTGTCGTCTTTCAGCGCCGAGGACTTCATTTTACCCCTTTTTTCTTCAAACTTTTGATTTTACAATTTATTTTTTTCCGTTTTGTTAAGTAGTTTTAAATCTTTCAAAAACTGTCTTAATAATTTGACTCAACGAAATGTCAGACAATCGAAAAGAAGCCGAGGAAAAGATGGCAAAAGCAATGTAAAATTAAAATAAAATGCCAATTTAATTTTCAATTTTCAATTTTGTTTTCCCTTTTTTCAGTTTCATCTCCGCCGATTGTTGGCTTTGTGTGTTCGAATTGCTTGAGCCTTTTCAACTTGGCCTTTGGAATTGCACTGATCAGCCACCGATTTGACTTTTACGTGGACGAACACTTCAAAACTCGCAAATGGGCACTGAAATTTATCCGAATTCGAGGCAAAATTGGAGAAAATGGCACAAAGAAAATGAAAATTGTCAATTCCCGGTGGAAACCAATGCCAATTCCGAAAATCCAATTCCCGCGCAAAGTCATCGGATTCAAATGCATTGAGATCAAGTAAAATCGATGCTAAAATTAGGCAACATTTCCCATTTTCACAGATTTATCGACCGCAATACCATCGCTTTTCTCCGCCACCTTTTGCCAACTTTTTGCCAAATGTTCCAATTAATTTGTTTATCTGGGCAAAGAATGACCGCATTTTGGAGTTCATTTTGCGCAACATTTGGCCAATGTTCGGAAAAAATATTCATGGAATGGCATTGTCCGTCACAGTTTTCCACCGTTTGCGCAAATTCGCCCCGTCAATTCTCAACGATTGTCCATTGTTACGCATTGTCAAATTTGATGCCATTGCCGATCTCTTCACCGAATTTCCATGCTGATGACAAGTGCCGCGGCATCTGATGGACAATCGGTGGCCAAATGGCTTTTCACTCCACTTCAAAGCAACGTGCCAAAGGTGTTGAAATGTTGGTTGGACATGAATGATGTGAATTTGGCGTCGAAGCTTGAAACATTCAAATCGGTGCTTACTATTTGATTTATTTGGCATTGTTTATTAACTTTTCCAATATTTTAGGCTTTTGCCTCGGCTTCATCTCCCGTCAATTTTATTGTCGTCATTTCGTTTCGGTCGTCTTTTGCTGCTTCCGTTATGTCATTTGATCAGACCAACGAATTGACGCGGGAACAATTGGCATTAAAAAGGATTAACAATAGCGATCTTTTTCTTCTCATCGTTGTCCAATTGTGCGAGACGAAAACAAATGGACAAAATGGGAAGAGGAAGCGATTGGTTGGCAAATTGATGATCAATGGAATCAAATTGAGATTAAAATTAAAAATAAGCTTGCAATCGGGGACGGGTCAGTGAATGCTTATCCAAAAATCAAATTTATTTTTGTTTTCGATTTTTTAGGCTTCTCAACGCAACTCCCGGCCAAAGTGATCGGCAGAAGTGAATGAATGTGTTGTTAAGAAGTGATCGATCAAATTGAATTTTGGAAAATGAATTCTGAGGCTATTTTGACGTAATCATAAAAAATGTTCTTTTGTTGCAATGATCAACTCGAATTTGTTTTGCTTTTCTTTAAAATAAATTTAGTGATGTTCTGAAATCGAAATACATAGCTGAAGGCAAACATTGATCAAAATGATCATCGAATCTGACATCAATTCGACCAATTTCGAACCCCTGACCTGAATTCGAACAAAAGTTTTAAATCCATTTTTTATTAAAACCAACTTTTGTTTGTCCAAATCGAAGAAATAGCATTTGAGAATCCAAGGGTAGGAATTCGGGCGGGAAAACCCGAAAATTCCACGATTTCGAATGGTTTTAAATTCACTGCTCGCGTCATTTTGAAAAAAATCATAATAATAGGTAATTTGTAGAGACCGACTAAAAAGGCACCAAAAATTGCGAAAATGGCACTATAAAAGGCACGAAAAAATTGAAAAAAAGGCATAAAAAGGCACGAAAATCCCGAAAAAGGCGTGAAAAAAGGCATTAAAATTTTTTTATTGAGGATTTTTAGTGAGCAAAACACGTAAAACTTAACCAAAAAATTATTTTTGGTCTTTTAAATGATCAATAAATGTTTTATAATGTTTTTAGAATAATAAATTTTTAAAACTAAAATTTTTTATCAAGAAAAAAAAATGAAATTTTGGCGATCAATTTTTGAGAAAATTTTTCAATTCTTTGAGGTGTATTTTCTAAAAAAAATTCAATTCTTTGGGGTGTATTTTCTGAAAATTTTTCAGGTCATTTATTAGGGGTGTATTTACCGATTTTATTGCATTTTTTATGGAATTTTCGAGAAAAAAACGCCAAAAAAGGCACCAAAACGGCAAAATGCCAAAAAAGGCATTTAAGGCACGAAAATCCCAAAAAAAGGCATAATAAAAGTCAACGTAGAAGCCTCAAATCAAGTGGAAAATGCGTTATTTATGCTCAATATATTGAAACTAGTGCGCAGAAAAAAAGGCATATGCCTCAAAAGTCGGTCTCTAGTAATTTGTAAGCGCATTTTGTTTTCGTTTGTCTGTTTATTATGGTGCTCAAATTAGGAATGTAATTGACTCTCCAAAACACCAAAAATCACCAACAATTAATCAATTCTTACTGGCAACACATCCGCTTGTTGTTGTTCTAATTGACTAAAAATCGCAAAATTTGAACAAACAAATTGATGGGCCAACTTCTCACAATGAAACAATGAACAAAATTTTTCATTTCAGAAGAAAATAACAAAATATTACACCGTTTTGATCAGAGTTCAGCGAAAAAAGATACAGTTTTTATGAGCACCGCAATAATTATTCCATAATTCAAATTGGTCGATCACTTCTTTACAATACATTCATTCATTTCTGCTGCTGATCACTTGGGCCGGGAATTGTGTCGAGAAGCCTTAAAAAAATTAAATAAATAAATTTGAATTTTTGGGAAAAAACAATCGCTTACCCGTCACCGATGTCATCCTCACCCAAAATACGAATGTCAATTTGATTCCACTGATCACGAAAATGCCAGCCAATCGCCTCTTCTTCCAATTTTGTCCATTTGCTTTCGTCTCGTACAATTGGGCAACGGATCAGCAGAAAAAGATTGCTATATTCTTCAATTATTTTCAATGTCAATTGTTCCCGTGTCAATTCGTTGATTTGGTCAAATTGCACAACGGAATTGCCATAAGACGGCGGACAAAACCAAATAACAACAATGAAATTCACAGGAGATGAAGCATTGGCAAAAGTCTGAAAAATGAAAAATTTGGAAATTTCCTAAAACCAAAGATGGCAGCACTTTACAGTTTATTGTTAGATGGTCCGTTGGATGCCCAATGAAAAGCCAAAAGAGGGGGAGGGGAGGAGAAACGTTGGGTTCAAAAATTGGGCGAATAACACAACATTAATGTCAAATCAGCGAATCAAAAAAATCGTGAAAATGCCAAATAAATCAATTATTAGTAATCACCGCTTTGAGGTCTTCAAGATTCGACGCCAAAATTCCATCATCCGTGTCGAACGGGCACCTCAACACCTTTGGCACATTGCTTTGAAGCGGAGTGAAAAGCCATTTGGCCACCGATTGTCCATCCGATGCCGCGGCACTGTCATCGGCAAGGAATTCGGGGAAGAAATTGGCGACATAGAAAGAGAAAACGCGAAGTGATGGAAATTCGTTGAGAATTGACGGGACGAATTGACGCAGACGATGGAAAAATGTGGCGGACAATCGCATCGCACAAACATTTTTCGCGAACATTGGCCAAATGTTGCGAAAAATGAACTCCGAAATGCGGTCATTCGTCGTATCGATGGCCAAAATGATTGGACAGGCGGCGAAAAGTTGACGAAAATGGCCGAGAAAAGCGATGGCATTTTGGTCGATGAAACTAAAAATGATGGGAAATGTTGCCTAAATTGTTTGTATAATCGCCAATTTTACAAAATCTCGATGCATTCGAAATCCGATGATTTTGCGTGGCAATTCAATTTGCGGAATTGGCATTGATTTCCAATCGTAATTGGCAATTGCCATTTCCTTGTGCCATTTTCTCCAATTTTGCTATGAATTCGAATAAGTGCCAATGTCCATTTTCGCGTTTTAAAATGTTCGTGTACGTAAAAGTCGAAACGGTGGCTAATCAGCGCAATTCCAAGGCCAAGTTGTGAAGGCGGCAAGCAAATCGAACACACAAAGCCAACAATCAGCAGAAATAAAACTGAAAAATTAATAATTTTCAATTTTTGTAAATTTATTTTTTATTTTACATTTTCTTTTTTGGTGGTTTTTTGAAGTTGTCCCAATAAATCCAAAGAATGGCACAACCGCCGACAAACATTGGCACACCGAAGAGACTAAAAATGAGAAGGAAAAGGGTAAATGCCGAGAAGAAATACACAAAACGTACAGAATCATTTTTGAAGACATTGTCATGGAGAAAAATTCGGAGAGAGAGACGAAAACAAATAAATGGTGAATGAATAATAATGGAAGGTGGAGGAAGAGCAGCAATCACTTTTATACTAATTTTTGGCTGTAACTTTTTTAAATGGCATTTTTTGTTCACCGCCAATAAATCAAAAAAGCTTAGATGGCGTCGATTCGAATTCACACCTTGATTTTTAGACTTAAATCATTAAGAGATTTCGAATGACACCAAATTTGTCTGTGTTTGACATCCATTTAAGTAAGGAACAGCAAAATGATCGAACCCACCGTTCTTTTGTCAATGTCCAAATTGGGTTAATAAACAAATTTGATGGGCCAACATTTTCGTACGAAACAAAGCCCGGAGAGATAAAACAAAGACTTTGACTCAAAAAATAAGATTTTCGCATTTATTTCAAAAAATCACTAAATTAACATAATGGCATAACACAAATCCATATTGATCATTCCAGCAAAAAAGAACAAATGAGCACTTTAATAATTCCATAATTCAAATTGGTCAATCATTTCTCAGCAAATCATTCATTCACTTTTGCTGCTGATCACTTGGGCCGGGAGTTGCGTCAAGAAGCCTAAAAATGGGAATGAATTAAATTTGAATTTTAAATAATTTATTCACTGACCCGTCGACGATGTCATCCTCGTCAAGAATACTAATGTAAATTTTATTCCACTGATTACAAATTCGCCAGCCAATCGCTTCTTCTTCCCATTTTGTCCATTTGCTTTCGTCTCGCGCAATTGGACAACGGATCAGCAGAAAATGATGGCTATCGTTAATCCTTTTCAATGCCAATTGTTCACGAGTCAATTCGTTGGTCAGCGAAAATGGCACAACGGAAGTGGCAAAAGACGGCGGAAATCGAATGACGACAATGAAATTGACGGGGGAAGAAGCATTGGAAAATGCCTAAAATGAGAGAAAATTGATGAAGAAATATTAATTTTTGGTTCGTAAATGTCTTTTTGGCGAGAAATATTTGTTTGTTTTTTTGTAATCGAATCTAGGGTTCGAGCCCTGTGGGCGGGGGTGAGCAAATTTGTCTCGCCCCCGGGGAGGGGGTTTGATTTGAATTAGCTCCAAAAAATTAATTTTTATAAATGATATGTTTGGCCCCACATTCCATTATTCGATGTATCGCATCCGGTCTACCTCAGTTCGGCCCCGGCACGATTCGGCCCCAGCGGCTTTTTGGCTATAACTTTTTTCTTTGTCAACCAAAATCAACAGTGTTGATATCATTCGAAAGCTCTAAGTCTCCTCTATTAGCCTCCAAAATTTTGAAAATTTCGTTAAGGTTTAAAAAAGTTATGGTCAGAAGAGTTCAAAAAACCAAATTTTCCAACTTTTTTGGCCATAAATTTGTTCAAAATTGACCAATTTTTTTGAAATTTTGCAGGCTAATAGAGCATGTTAAGAGCTTTCGAATGATACCAAGAATGTTGAATTTGGCTGACAGAACAGTGAAAAAAGTTATAGCCAAAAAGCCGCTGGGGCCGAATCGTGCTGGGGCCGAACTGAGCCGGTCCGATCGCATCGATTTAATTCCTTTTGGCATAATGTCACTAAAAGAATTCAAAATCACCGCTTTGAATGCGTCAATTCTCGACGCCAAATTGCCATCATCTTTGTCCAACGAGCATTTTAACACCTTCGGCGGCACATTGTTTGGAAGGGCAGTGAAAAGCCATTTGGCCACCGCTTGGCCATCCGATGCCGTGGCACTCAATGCCAAGGCCAAGTTGGTAAGCCGGAAGCAAATCGAAGACACAAAGCCAACAATCGGCGGAGATGAAACTGAAAAAAAAAATTGAAAATTGAAATTGGCATTTTCATTTTAAATTTTACATTGCTTTTGCCATCTTTTCCTCCGCTTCTTTTCGGCGGTCGGACATTTGTTGAGGCAAATGAAAAGAGATTTCGACAGATTTAAATTAGCTTAGCAATTCTGAAAAAATTATCTATGTGAAATATGGGAGGTGCCCTTTTAAAAAAATAAAACAATTTTTGAATCTGTTTTACCTAAAAACTAAAATCTGTGAAAAACAATAGATTCATTTTATAGTTGGTTCACTATTTTACGGATTGAATTTTTGATTTTGAAAAAATGTAATGGTAAAAGTTAATCCGAAAATATGCAAAATTTTGTACAAAAAAAACTGAAAAAACTGTCGAAAAATTAAGATTTTCTATTCACATTTCAAAAACAAATGAATGAAATGAGTTCGAACACGCTATTTAAATGCATTTCTCAACAAAAATTTGGTCGATTTTGACTAGGATTGTACGGAACCGCGGGACTTCGGAGAACCGGGAATTCCCGCCTCAGTCCCGTACAACTCTAGTTTGAAATAATTGAAGAAAATTTGATTTGAAATTTTTCATTAATTTAATTTAGCTTTAACTTTCGGATTTAAAAAAAAAGCAAGACAAAAATTAATTTTGGTATTATTTTCACTAAAAATAAATTAAAATTTGAATTTTTTGAATTTTTAAAATTTTTAAAATTTCCCGGACAAAAACCGAAGTCCCGCCAGGTCCCGGCTTCTCAGGTCCCGGTCCCAGTTTTGCAAAATTTCCCGGTCCCGTACAACCCTAGCTTGACAAAACTTATTTAATAGGCTTATAAATTGTATAATTTTGCAAAAATATCCAAATGAGTAAGCGGCTTTTGTCCTTCGTTTGGATTCTTTTATTTGAATAAATTTGATATTATTAAAAAAAATTTTCTGCGCATTTGCCATGATGAAGAAAGGGAAATTATTTGATTTGGTGAAGGCTTTTTTAGTTCATATAAATGTATATTTTACATGGAATTTTAGAGTTGAGCGGGACCGGGAATTTTGGGGCAAACCGGGACCGGGACCTAATCGGATTGAAAACCCGGGAATTTCCCGGTCCCGGTCAAAACCGGGGTTCGTATTTTGGTCCCGGTCCCGCTCAACTCTAGTTCATTTTCTTCTTTGTTTGTGATAATGGATAACTGAGTCCCGATTAAAAATGGACACTTCAGTAGCATGGATTTTTTTGGAAATCTTCCAGGAAATCGCTAAATTTATCCTAATCATTTACACAGACAGATATTGATTGATCATTCCAACAACACAAAAAAGGAACAATTTTTATGAGCACGTCAATAATTAAATCATTCAAATTGATCGGTCTCTTCTCAACGATTCATTTCATTCACTTCTGTTGCTGATCACTTGCGCCGGGAATTTCGTCGAGAAGGCTAAAAACAGAAACACATTAAATCCTAAATAATTTATTCATTCACTGACCCGTCGCCGACGTGATATTTGCGAAAAACTTCAATGTAAATTTGATTCCACTGATTAAGTTCCCAATCAATCGCTTCCTTTTCCCATTTTGTCCATTTGCTTTCGTCTCGCGCAATTGGACAACGGACAAGCAGAAAATGATCGCTATTGTTAATCTCCTTCAATGCCAATTGTTCACGGGTCAATTCGTTGATCAGCGCAAATGGAACAACGGAGGAAGCAAAAGAAAGCCAAATGACGACAATGAAATTGGCAGGAGATGAAGCATTGGCAAAAGTCTGAAAGGTGGAAAAATTGATGAAGAAATAAATGCATTTTTCGGTTTGGGGAGGGCGGCACAAAAAACCAAAGATGGCATTTAACAGTTTAGATGGTCCGTTGGATGCCCAATAAATCGTGAAAATGTCAAATAAATCTATTATTAGTAATCACCGCTTTGAATGGTTCCATATGCGACGCAAAAATTCCATCATCTGTGTCGAACGGGCACACCAACACCTTTGGCACATTGTTTTGAAGCGGAGTGAACAGCCATTTGGCCAACACTTGTCCATCCGATGCCGCGGCACTGTCATCGGCCGGAAATTCGGTGAAGAGATCACCGTCATAAAAAATGACAAAACGAAGTGATGGACATTCGTTAAGAATTGATGGCGCCATTTGTCGCCAACGGCGGAAAACTGTGGCGATAATTTCAATGCTATGAATGTTTTTCCCGAGCATTGGCCAAATGTTGCGCAAAATGAGCTCCGAGATGCGATTGCGATCATCATCCGTGTTGATGCACAAAATGATTTGACAGGCGGCAAAAAGAGGACGAAAATGGCGGAGAAAAGTGATGACATTTCGGTCGATGTATCTGTGAAAATGAATGGGAAGTGTTGGCTAAAACTTTTACATTTGGCCATATCTTACAAGATGTTGATCCGTTCAAATCCGATGATTTTCTTTGGCAACGCTTTTTGCGGAATTGGCATTGGTTTTCCATCGGAATTGACAATTTCCATTTGCTTGGTGCCATTTTCTCCAATTTTGCCTCCAAATTGAATAGTTCCGAATGTCCATTTGCGAGTTTTGAAGTGTTCGTCCACGTAAAAGTCGAAACGGTGGCTGATCATCGCAATTCCAAAGCCAAGCTGACGAGGCGGCAACAAATCAAACACACAAAGCCAACAGTCGGCGGAGATGAAGCTGAAAAAAGTGAAACCAAAATTTAAAATTGAAAATTAAATTGGCATTTTAATTTTACATTGCTTTTTCCATCTTTTCCTCCGCTTCTTTTCGGCGGTCTGACATTTTGTTGGTGGCAATTTATTAAGACAGATTTTGGCACTTTTGCAATTAAATCTTAAACTTGGCTTAATTTTCTTCAAAATTCACATAAAAATGAATATTTTCATAATAAAATATCATAAAAGAATGTGTAGCCTCAGTGCTATTTTTTAGTCATTTTTTGATTTAAGTTTTCATTTGTAAACTAAATGTTATGCCCGAAGGAATTTAAATTTAAAAGAATTAAAATGGGGTCATTTAAGCGATGAGTCATCATCATCAGCAGAAAATCCGACATTTGCGGACGAATTTTTTAACAAAAATTTCTTAAGTGATTCGGTGAAAGAGACGAAAACAAACAAATGGCAAATGGAAAAAATAATAATGAAAAGTGGCGGTGGAAGAGCAACCACTTTTATACTAAATTTTTGTCAATTTCGTATTCGACGCATTGAAGAACATTTCAAATTTTAATCTACTTAATCAAAGGATTTCGGTTTACCTCAGTTCGGCCCTTACGGTTCGGCCCCAGCGTGTTTTTCCAATATAACTTTCTATAACTTTTTTCTTTGTAATCCAAATCCAACATTGTTGGTATCATACGAAAGCTTAACATGTTTAGAAGCTTTTTCTAAGCTAATGCTTCGCGATTAAACACTTGCACAAAAGTAATAACATAAAAATTGCGAAAAAGCCGAAATTTTTGAAGTTTTTTCTTAATAAATTTTTTCCAGGCTTAATTTTTTTTTGTTTTTTAGCAAGGCTAATAAAGCATGTTAAGAGCTTTCAATGATACCATGATTATTGGATTTGGATTACAACTAAAAAAGCTATCGTGGAAAAACACGCTGGGGCCGAACCGTGCCGGCCGAACTGAGCGAGTCCGAAGGATTTTGATTTTAAATTGCTATAATTTCTCGCCCATTTTCTTTCATTTACCTACTCACTTTTCCTTAAATCTTTCAAAAACTGTTTCTTAATCAATTTTCCCAAATTTTCGGCTTTTGCCTCGGCTTCTTCCCCTGTCAATTTCATTGTCGTCATTTCGTTTCGTTCGTCGTCTTTTGCCACTTCCGTTGTGCCATTTAATCAGACCAACGAATTTACTCGGGAACAATTGGCATTGAAAAGAACTGAGACTTACAATTAGCGATTTCCTTAAACCGAAAATACATTGCTGAAGGCCATAGGTCCAAATTCGAAAATGCTTAAAAACGGTTTGAATTGATGTAAAAAGGTTCGAAAATCCGAATCCCCCGGACCCGAGTTCAACATAAGCAAAAATTCAAATTTTTAAAATCTCGCATTTTTGTATTTGAGCCAGTTTTCTGAACCAAAATGCGAATAAAAAATTTTAAAAAACAAACAAAAGCGACGATTGAGGTGTTTGTTATTCGTTAACAGATTTGTTTCATTTCAGAAGAAAACAACAAAATATTACACCGTTTTGATCATTCCAACGAAAAAAAGAGCAATTATATCCATAATTCAAATTGATCGATCATTTCTCAACAATTCATTCATTCACGTCTGCTGCAGAACACTCGGGTCGGGATTTGTGTCGAGAAGCCTAAAAATAAAAATGAAATAAATAAATTTTTAAAAAGCATTCGCTTACCCGTCCCCAATTTTGTTCTCATCATCGAATTCAATGTAAATTCTGTTCCACTGATCACGAAACTCCCATCCAATCGCTTCTTCTTCCCATTTTGTCCATTTGCTTTCGTTTCGCCCAATTGGACAACGGATCAGCAGAAATTCGTTGTCATACTGGTTCTTTTGAATGCCAATTGTTCCCGAGTAAATTCGTTGGTCAGCGCAAATGGCACAACAGAGTCAGCAAAAGCTGAGCTGAGAAAACAAATGGCGACAATGAAATTGGCACGGGAAGAAGCATTAGTAAAAGCCTAAAATGTGAAAAAATTTAAAAAAAAATTGTTAAAATGATAATCACTGCTTTCAATGCTGCAATTTTTGATGGCCAATCCAATCTATTCCCGTTGAAAACGCATTTGAACAACTTTGGCACATCGTCCAGACGTGGAGCAAAAAGCCATTTGGCCATCGTTTGTCCATTCGATGCCATGGCACTGTCGTCGCATGGAAATTCGGCGAAGAATTCGTCAAAATAGGAGGAGACGACGCGAAGTGATGGAAAATCGTTGAGAATTGACGGCACGAATTTTTGTGAACGGCACAAAATGCTGGCGCACAAATCCAAGGCATAAATGTTTTTTGCGATCATTGGCCAAATGTTGCGCAAAATGAACGCCAAAATGCGATCACTTTTCGTGCGAATGAGCAAACTAATTGGAAAAGTGGCGAAAAGCGGACGAAAAAGGTGGAGAAAGGCCATGGCATTTTGGTCGATGAAACTAAAAATGAATTGGAAAAGTTGGCTAAATTTTTGCATAATTGCCATTTTACTTGATGCTGATGTATTTGAATCCGACGACTTTCTTCGGCAACGGCTTTTTCGGAATTGGCAATGGTTTTCGATCGTAATTGGTAATTTCCATTTTCTTGGTGCCATTCTCTCCAATTTTGCGTCGAAGAATTCGAATAAATGCCAATGTCCTTTTGCGAGTTTTGAAGTGTTCGTCCACGTAAAAGTCGAAACGGTGACTGATCATCGCAATGCCAAAGCCAAGCTGACGAGGCGGCAACAAATCAAACACACAAAGCCAACAGTCGGCGGAGATGAAGCTGAAAAAATGGAAACCAAAATTTAAAATTGAAAATTAAATTGGCATTTTAATTTTACATTGCTTTTGCCATTTTTTCCTCCGCTTCTTTTTGGCGGTCTGACATTTTGTTGAGGTCGAATTATTAAGACAGTTTTTGAAGGATTTAATTTAGCTTAGCAAAATTGAAAGAATACAAATTATGTGGAGTTAGTAGATATTTTTTAAACCATGGCTTCTCCAAGAGGGTATTAAATTAAAAAAAATTCTTTTAAGTTTTATGCGTCTCTCTATTAAAGATCGATGTGAAAGTGAATCGCGCGGGAAAACTCGGAAAATCCGTTCCCTTTCCCGTCCTTTTTTTTTTTTGCCAGAACGTTATTTTTACAGAAATGTGAAAAAGATGGGGGATTCCAATTCAGGAATATAATTTAAATTTCTTCATTTTCCTTTTCCCTTAAAATCATTTTTAACGGACTTTTATTTAAAGAAGAAAAAATTGCATATTTAGTTTTGGTCATTTTCGTTTTTTTGTATGTGAAAAAAAAAAACCATTTTAAGCTCATTGAAATTAAACAAAAAAAGCGATTTGAATTTTATAAGCAAAATGGAGGAGCAAAAAAAGAGCAAAGAATGAAAAGCATTGGCATGACTACCACCGCCTGAATTGATGGCCAAAATATTTGTACAAAGAAGTGACGGTCATTGCCATTTTTCTCTGTCTTTTATACGAATTTTTGATGAAAAAATCGGGGCTAAAATATTACCGCCGATCGCTGTCGATCAGTCCATCAAAATGATACCGTAATTTCTGAATTTTTTTTTTTAGTAGAATTGAAAAATATAAAATAATTAGGTGTTTTCTCACACAAATCTGACATCCGATGATTCCGAATCCCGGAATCGAAAATCCCCAATTTTTCAAAATTCATTTTTATGTTCAGAGACATGCCAAAAATGTTTTTGACTGTTTGTTCGAGAACGGGTTCGGGATTCGAATTGTCTGAACTGCAAAAGTCTGAACAGTTTTACGAATTTTTATTTAAAAAACAGGAATTCCTCCCCCCGACCCAATGCGGGACAAATGATCGTTTGTTGTAATCCAAATCATTCAAGAGTGAAATTTTAGGGGGAGGAGTTTCTGAGACTTTTTTGTTTTACCCGGGGTGACGGTACAGTACACAAAAAAAAAAAATAAAGAAAATTTTAAAGCTTTTAAAAAATTTAGCCGTGGACAAAAAGATTAAAATTTGAAAAAATATGAGAAAAAATGTTTTAATTGTTGGAACCAAATAAAAAAGAAACGAGACAATGGCAACTCATATAAAAAACTTGTACAAAGCCTATGCGTAAGCCAAAGCTTAGGCAGACAAACACATTCGCTCGGTTGGTCGGAAATGTTCCAATTTCAGGAAATCACTGAATTTATCATAATGGCATAACACAAATCCAAAGCTGATCAATGATCAATTCAACAAAAAAAAGGAACAATTTTCATGAGCACGTCAATTTCCAATTCCACAAATGGCATAACACAAATCCAAGTGTTGATTATTTCAATAAAAAAGAGCAATTATATGAGCACCTCAATAATTCCTTAATTATTAAAATGATCGATCACTTCTTAACAATTCATTCATACACTTCTGCTGCAGATCACTCGGGTCGGGAATTTCGTCGAGAAGTCTAAAAATTGAAAAACAATATAAATTTCAATTTAATAAGCATTCATTCACTGACCCGTCTCCGATTTGGTCCTCACGATAAATATCAATGTAAATTCTGTTCCGCTGATCATTAATTTCCCAGCCAATCGCTTCCTCCTCCCATTTTGTCCATTTGTCCGCGTCTCGCGCAATCGGACAACGGATCAGCAGAAAACGATCGCTGTTAATCCTTTTCAATGCCAATTGTTCACGGGTCAATTCATTTGTCAGATTAAAGGGCACAACGAAGTGAGCAAAAGACAATCGAAACCAAATGACGACAATGAAATTGGCAGGGGAAGAAGAATTGGTAAAAGCCTAAAATGTGAAAAAATAAAAAAGCTTTTTGTTAATGATAAGCACCGCTTTAAATGCTGCAATTTTAAACGACCAATTCTCATCATAATCTATGTACAACGAGCATTTGTACATCTTTGGCACATTGTTAGGAAGGGCAGTAAAAAGCCATTTGGCCAAAGTTTGTCCATTCGAAGCATTGGCATTGTCATCGGCCGGAAATTCGGTGAAGAAACCGCCATAATAGAAGGAGACAAAGCGAAGAGATGGGCAATCGCTGAGAATTGACGGGACGGATTTGCGCAAACGGCGGAAACTTCTGGAGGACAATCGCAAGCCATGAATGTTTTTCCCGAGCATTGGCCAAATGCTGTGCAAAATGAAGTCCAAAATGCGGTCACTGGACGTACCGATATTCGACGTATCGATGGCCAAATTAATTTTACAGGCGGCGAAAATTGGGCCAAAACGGCGGAGAAAAGCGATCACATTGTTGTCGATGTAACTAAAATGAATGGGAAGTATGTCGAATGTAATTTAGCATCGATTTTACTTGATTTCAATGCTTTCAAATCGGATAACTTTGCGTGGTATTTCAATTTGCGGAATTGGCAAAGGTTTCCAATTGAAATTGACAATTTCCATTCCCTTCGTGCCATTCTTTCCATTTTTGCTTCGAATTCGAATAAATGCCAATGTCCTTTAGCGCGTTTTGAAGTGTTCGTCGACGTAAAAGTTAAATCGGTGACTGATCATTGAAATGCCAAGGCCAAGTTGAAAAGGCTGAAGCAAATCGAAGACACAAAGCCAACAATCGGCGGAAATGAAACTGAAAAATTATTAAATTTTCAATTTTTCTAAATTTATTTTTTATTTTACATTTTCATTTTTTGTGATTTTTTGAAGCGGTCCCAATAAAACCAAAGAATGGCACAACCGCCAACAAACATTGGCACTCCAAACAGACTAAAAATGAGAAGGAAAAGGGTAAATTTCGAGAAGAAATGCACAAAACGTACAAAGTTTTTGGCTGTAACTTTTTTAAATGGCATTTTTGTGCCCCTCCAATATCAAAAAAGCTTACAAAGGAAGGTTCATTACTCAATTTATTGGGATTAAAAAAAGTTTGGCACGTCATAACTCGGCACTCGTACTTATTTGGCAGAAATTGAACCATTTTTCGTAAGAGCCCATGGGTGCTCTATGCACCCACCAAGTTTCATTCGGAAATCCCACGGACACCTGGGGACCATCCTTTGTTAGATAGATGGCGTCGATTCGAATTCACACCTTGATTTTTAGACTTAAATCATTAAGAGCTTTCGAATGACACCAAATTTGTCTGTGTTTGACTGCCATTTAAGTAGGGAACAGCAAAATGATCGAACCCACCCTTCTTTTCAAAAATCAGCAGATTTTGGTATCGAAAAAAGAACATTTTGCAAAATTACTTTAAATCGGCTTGTATAACAATTTTATTTAATATATGTAGTATCAAAGTTGTATTTTTCAACTCTCATTATCGGTTTTAATAATTATTTGAGAGAAAATTAGCAAATCCTATTTTTGACGGCGAATTTTTCCCAAAAACTTTTTGAAATAGGACTTTCGCATTTATTTTTGAAAAAATCACTAAATTAACATCATGGCATAACACAAATCCATATTGATCACTCCAGCAAAAAAGAATAAATGAGCACTTTAATAATTCCATAATTCAAATTGATCGATCATTTCTCAACAGTTCATCATTCATTCACTTCTACTGTTGATCACTTGGGCCGGGAGTTGCGTCGAGAATCCTTAAATAAAAAGAAATAAATAAATTTGAAAAAAAACATTCGCTTACCCATCACCGATGCCATTCTCATTAATACGAATGTCAATTTGATTCCACAGATCACGTAAATGCCAGCAAATCACTTCTTCTTCCCATTTTGCCCATTTGCTCACATTTCGTACAATTGGGCAACGGATCAGCAGAAAAAGATTGGTATATTCTACAATTCTTTTCAATGTCAATTGTTCCCGTGTCAATTCGTTGGTCAGATCAAATGGCACAACGGAATTGCCATAACACGGCGGACGAAACCAAATAACAACAATGAAATTCACAGGAGAAGAAGCATTGGCAAAAGTCTGAAAGGTGCAAAAATTGATGAAGAAACAAATGCATTTTTTGGTTTTGGGAATGCGGCACGAAAAACCAAAGATGGCATTTTACAGTTTATTGTTAGATGGTCCGTTGTCGTGAAAATGCCAAATAAATCAATTATTAGTAATCACCGCTTTGAGGTCTTCAAGATTCGACGCAAAAATTCCACCATCTGTGTCGAACGGGCACACCAACATCTTTGGCACGTTGCTTTGAAGTGGAGTGAAAAGCCATTTGGCCAATGTTTGTCCATCCGATGCCGCGGCACTGTCATCAGCCGGAAATTCGGTGAAGAGATCGGCAATGGCATAAAATGTGACAATGCGTAACAACGGACATTTGTTGAGAATTGACGGGGCGAATTGTCGCAAATGATGGAAACTTCCGGAGGACAATTCCAAGCAATGAATGTTTTTTCCGAACATTGGCCAAATGTTGCGAAAAATTAAGTCCAAAATGCGGTCACTCGTCGTGTCGATGGCCAAATTAATTGGACAATTTGAGGCGAAAAGCGGACGAAAACGGTGGAGAAAAGCGATGGCATTTTGGTCGATGTATCTGTGAAAATTAAATGATGGACTCATTTACATTTAAAAACAATTAATTTTTCCATTTTACTTTATTGAAATGGCTTCGAATCCAACGACTTTCTTTGGCAATGGCTTTTGCGGAATTGGCAATGTTTCATCATCGTAATTGACAATTTTCATTTCCTTTGCGTAATTCCAGAAAATGTTTGGCAAAATTTCCATCGATTTCAGCGCCCATTTACGAGTTTTGAAGTGTTCATCGACGTAAAAGTCGAAACGGTGGCTGATCAGCGCAATGCCAAGGCCAAGTTGATAAGCCGGAAGCAAATCGAAGACATAAAGCCAACAGTCGGCGGAGATAAAACTGAAAAATTATTAAATTTTCAATTTTTGTAAATTTATTTTTTATTTTTTATTTTACATTTTCTTTTTTGGTGGCTTTTTGAGGCGGTCCCAAAACATCCAAAGAATGGAACAACCGCCGACAAACATTGGCACGCCGTACAGACTAAAAAAATGAGAAGGAAAATGGTAAATGTTGTGAGAAGAAATGCTCAAAACGTACAGAATCATTTTTGAAGGCATTGCCATGAAATAAAAGTCGGAGAGAGAGAAAGAGACGAAGCAAATAAATTGCGAATGGAAAATAATAATAATGGAACGTGGAGGAAGGAGCAACAACCACTTTTATACTAATTTATTTGTTCATTTGTACGGTTTTCCGTTTTCTAAATTTTTAGCAATTATACAAAGCTCTCTCCCCTCCCCCATTTTCTTCCATTCACTCACTTTTCCTTAAAAAACATGAAATTTTACGACGCAAGATGGTGGGGGCGGGGGTTGGGACAGCAAAACGGAAAATAAGTAATTGCAAAATTTTAAATGGTATTCCATGCCAGCTTTAGCTCATTTTGGATAATTTAAGCAATTTGGTACGCTCAATTTAATAATCGCCGAGTCATTCATTATTAGTAATTGCAATTTTTAAACAAATTTTTGAGATTTTTCCAAAAAATTTCTACAATTTGTGGACATTGCTTTTAGGGCAACAAATGACCAGTGCTTTTAGGGCACTCCTTTCTTTAATGGATTTATTTGGACCGATTTGACGCATAAATTAGACTAAATCATCGCAACTGTTGATCGGAAATCTTTCGTTAATTTATCCTACAATTTACACAGACACAGGTTGATTGATCATTTCAACAACAACAACAAAAAAGGAACAATTTTTCATGAGCACGTCAATAATTAAATAATTCAAATTGATCGATCACTTCTCCACAATTCATT
Organism: Heterodera schachtii; assembly: GCA_023374025.1. Taxonomy (NCBI): domain Eukaryota; kingdom Metazoa; phylum Nematoda; class Chromadorea; order Rhabditida; family Heteroderidae; genus Heterodera; species Heterodera schachtii. The sequence continues at coordinate 1,338,513 of SIJG01000023.1, forward strand.
CATTCACTTTTGCTGCTGATCACTTGGGCCGGGAGTTGCGTCGAGAAGCCTAAAAATAAAAAAAATAAATTTTAATTTTTGAAAAAACATTCGCTTACCAGTCACAGGATGACATCCTCACCAAAAATACGACGAATGTCAATTATGTTCCACTGATCACGAAATTGTCAGCCAATCGCTTCCTCCTCCCATTTTGTCCATTTGCTTTCGTCTCGTGCAATTGGACAACGAATCAGCAGAAAACGGTTGCTATCGTTAATCCTTTTCAACGCCAATTGTTCCCGAGTCAATTCATTGATCAGATCAAATGGCGCAACGGAGTCAGCAGAAGACCACAGAAACCAAATGACGACAATGAAATTTGCAGAAGATGAAGCCGAGGCAAATGCCTTAAAATGGGGAAAAATTGAAAATGATGCTTTAGAAGCGCATAATTGACCTAAAAATTGCCAAGCACAAATGATGCAAAAACTTATTTTTTCATAAAAAAAATTGACTCAAAATCACAAAATGGGTCATTTTTAGTTAAAATGTGTTAACAAATTTCACTAAAATTCAAAAAATTTTCCGCCGACGCCCCCCCCCCCTTGTTCCCAGTTTTTTTTTAATTGGAAAAAGCGTGCCACAAAATTTGTTTTTTTTTTTTTTTTTGCTATTTTCATTTAGAATAAAACTTTCTAAAATGTATAAGCTTAGGCCTAACCCAAGGAATAATAAAATTGGTATCAGATTCAGCGAATCCCAGACTGTAAAAAAATGCCAAAAAAATCAATTTAGCACCGCTTTGAATGCTGCGATATTCGACGACCATTCCCCATCATCCGTGTCCAAATAGCATTTTAACACCTTTGGCACATTGCTTTGAAGCGGAGTGAAAAGCCATTTGGCCACCACTTGGCCATCCGATGCCGCGGCACTGTCATCGGCAGGGAATTCAGTAAAGAAATGGTTAAAACTGAAAAAGACAACGCGAAGCGATGGGCAATCGCTGAGAAATGACGGGACGAAATGTCGCAAACGGCGGAAAGTTGTGACGGACAATCCAAAGGCATAAATGTTTTTCACGATATAGTTTTTTCCGCTTTAGTTTTTCAAAAAGGATTATACCTAAGCTGATTTCACTTAATTTTTTCAGTTTTACTAAGATATTTCAAATCCGTCGAAATCTCTCTCAATTATTTACCTCATCAAAATGTCAGACCGCCGAAAAGAAGCGGAGGCAAAAATGGCAAAAGCAATGTAAAATTAAAATGCCAATTTTAAATTTTGTTTCCTTTTTTGAATTAGCCTGTGGTTTTTTCAGGTTCTAGTGCACTTTAAGCGTTCAATGTTCAGTTTAAAAAAATATGGCCAAAGAAACTGAACATTTGGTCGCCTAAAGTGCCACTAGAGCCGTTTTTCACCGCCCACATAAAAGAAAAACAAAAAAATTTATTCACGCAACAGAAGAAAGATGTCGGTCGAACCCACCGCCGTTCAATGTCCATTTTGGGTCAATAAAAAAATTTACGGGCCTAACTTTTAATACAAAAATAATTCCGATTCCAAAATAAGATTTTCACATTTATACAGAAAATAATAAATTATCCTAATAACATAATAACACAAATCCAATTGATCATTCCACCGAAAAAAAGAACAATTTTTATGAGCACGTCAATAATTCCATAATTCAAATTGATCGATCATTTCTCAGAAAATCTGACACTTCTGCTGATCACTTGGGCCGGGAGTTGCGTCGAGAAGCCTAAAAAACCGAAACGCAACAAATTTGAATTTTTGAATAAGCATTTGCTTACCCATTGCCGATGCCATCATCACCATTAACTTGAATATCAATTTGATTCCATTGATCATCAATTTGCCAATCAATCGCTTCCTTTTCCCATTTTGTCCATTTGCTCGCGTCTCGGTCAATTGGACAACGGATCAGCAGAAAATGATCGCTATTATTTGCCATTTTCAGCGTCAAATGTTCTCGAGTCAATTCGTTGAACAGATCAAATGGCACAACGGAGAAAGCAAAATGCAACGGACACCAAAGGTGAACAATTAAATTGACGGGAGAAGAAGCCGAGGCAAAAGCCTAAAATATGGTGGAAAATCGATTAAGAAATAAATACAAAATCGGAAATAAATGACACTTTTCGGTTGGGTGTGGGGCGCGGACAGAAAAATGCCGCAAATCGCGGTCGCATCCTACCCCCTGCTGTTGGTGGGAATGGGCACTTTACAGTTTAGATGGCCCGATGGGGCCCAACGAAAAACCAAGAGACGGGGGGAGGGGACCCTTTCGGTTGGGTTCCGAAAAAATTGGGTGAAAAACAACATTTATGTCAGGTCAGCGAAACCCACGACCAAAAAAATAAAATAATTAGTAATCACCGATTTGAAGGCTTCAATCCTCGACACCAAAATTGCAACAGCCGTGTCCAAATAGCATTTGAACACTTTTGGCACATTGTTTTGAAGCGGCGTGAAAAGCCATTTGGCCACCGCTTGTCCATCCGATGCCATGGCACTGTCATCGCATGGGAATTCGGTGAAGAAATTGGTACCATGGAATTTGACAACGCGTAACAACGGCAATTCGTTGAACAGTGAGGGGACGAATTTGCGCAAACGGCGGAACAAGCTGGCGAACAATCCGAAACCATAAAGGTTTTTTCCAAGCAATGGCCAAATGTTGCGAAAAATGAACTCCGAAATGCGATCATTGGTCGTATTGATCGCCAAATTGATTGGACATTTTGAGGCGAAAAGCGTACGAAATTGGCGGAGAAAAGTGATCACATTGCTGTCGATGTACCTGTGAAAATGAAATTATGGACTTGTTTACATTTGAAAATAGTTAATTAATCCATTTTACTCTATTGAAATGGCTCTGAATCCGGCGACTTTCTTTGGCAACGGCTTTTGCGGAATTGGCAACGATTTCCATTGGGGGGAATTGGCAATTTCCATTTCCTTCGTGTTATTCCAGCTTTTTTTTTCGCTTAATTTTCATTGATTTCAGCGCCCAGCGCCGAGTCTTGAAGTGTTCGTCGACGTAAAAGTTGAAACGGGGGCTAATCATTGAAATGCCAAGTCCAAGTTGACGCGGAGAGATCAAATCGAACACACAAAGCCAACAATCAGCGGAGATGAAACTGAAAAAAAGGGAAAACAAAATTTAAAATTGAATTTGAAAATTGGCATTTTAATTTTAATTTTACATTGCTTTTGCCATCTTTTCCTCGGCTTCTTTTCGGGCGTCTGACATTTTGTTGAGGAAATTATTAAGAGAGATTTTGGAGAATTTAATTTGCTTAGCAAAACTGAAAAAATATGTGAAATCAGCAGGAGATTCCTTTTTAAATTTAATCCATTAAAATTATACAAAAAAAAGCGATTGGAATTTTATAAGCAAAATGGAGGAGCTAAAAAAGCAAAGAATGAAAAGCATTTGAATGGCCACCGCCGCATGAATTGCTGTCCAAAATATATTTGTGCAAACAAAAATGACAGTCATTGCCATTTTTCTCTGTCTTTTATATGAATTTTTGATAAAAAAATGGGGGCTAAAATATTGCCGCCGATCACCACTGTCCATCAAAATGATACCGTAATTTTCTGAATTTTTTTTTTTTTGTAGAATTGAAAAATATAAAATAATTTAGGTGTTTTCCCACACAAATCTGACATCCGATGATTATGAACCCCGGACTCGAAAATCCCCAATTGTTCAAAATTCATTTTTATGTTCAGAGACATGCCACTAAAAAATTATAATTTTTGCGATCACTAAAACGTTGACGACAAACAAATTCAGGGAAGTAGTGCATTTGTATTGTTTTTGTTGCATAAATGTAAACTTTTGGGGAAAAACAATTTTCGACTGTTTGTTCGAAACCGGGTTCGGAATTCGAAATTGTATGAACTGCAAAAGTGTTAACAACAAAAGCCTAAAATGCGGGAAAACTTTGGTCCGTTGGGTGCCCAATGAAAAATCAAAGGGGGGGGGGGGGAGAACCTTTAGGTTCAAAAATTGGGCGAAGGAAGGGAACCGCCCACTTCGGCGCCGGCCTTTTCGGCGCCGTTGCTAACAACTTTTCTCATTATCAACCAAATTAAATATCTTTGTTATCATTTCGATAGCTCTTGAGATTCTCTATTATTAATCAGTTTAAGAAAGAATTATGGCCAAAAAACCTCAAAAATTGACTTTTTCTTGGCTTTTTCTGCGCCGCGTGCCATAACTTATTTATTTTTGAATCTTTCATTTCTATTTTGACATATAAATATAGAGCACATATAGAGCTTTCAAATGATGCCAGATTAGCTAAAGTTAACTGACAATAAAAAAGTTATAGCATTTTAAAATTTGCGGCGCCGAAGTGACCCCGACCCCGAAGGAAGTGTTTCTTGAATAATTGGTGGGAAAAAATAACACAAATATACGAGATAATCAATGACAATTCAATGCTAAAAAAGAACAATTTCTATAATTAAATAATTCGAATTGATCGATCATTTCTCAACAATTCCTCCATTCATTTCTTCCGCTGATCAGTGACATTTCAAGAAAGTTACGAACCAAAATAATCAAAAATTACTTAATTAACCAGATACTTTTTTCGTAATTGCCTAAACGCTGAGATTTTATATATTTTAGCTTCGTTAGACTTTGTGCTTTCGATGCTACCAAAAAGATAGGATTTGTTCAAACATGGACAAAGTTATTGTATAAAAAGCATGTATTGTCAATTGATTGGACTCATAAAAGTCGATTGGACTCATAACGTGGTGAGCCGAAGTGACAAAAGTATGGGTGTGGGCGAATAATTAGGTCGGGGTCGTTTTCGTACGAGCCAATAAATCCAAAGAATGGCGCAACAGCGAAAATTGGTAAAAATTAGTATAAAAGTGGTTGCTCTTCCACCGCCACTTTCATTATTATTATTTTCCATTCGTCATTATTTTCGTCTCTCTCTCCGACCTTTTCGCCCTGACAATGTCTTTAAAAATGATTCTGTACGTTTTTCGTTATTTCTTCTTGACATTTACCCTTTTTCCTTCTCTTTTTTTAGTCTGATCGCTGTGCCAATATTTGTCATTTGTTGTGCCATTCTTTTGAAGTATTGGGACCGCCTCAAAAAACCACCAAAACAACAACGAGGCCATCACAAAATTGAAAAAGTGCCGGAGACTGTCTTAGCAATTGAAAGAATGCCGGAAACTGTCATTACCATTTGCTCTGACGAAATGCCATCAGACAATCAAAAGGAAGCGGAGGAAAAGATGGCAAAAGCGATGTAAAATTAAAATGCCAATTTCAATTTTAAATTTTGTTTCAGCTTCATCTCCGCCGACTGTTGGCTTTGTGTCTTTGATTTGCTTCCGGTTTATCAACTTGGCCTTGGAATTGCAATGATCAGTCGCCGTTTTGACTTTTACATCGACGAACACTTTAAGACGCGCAAATGGACGCTGAAACCTATTCAAATTCAAAGCCAAAATGGAAAGAATGGCACAAACGAAATGGAAATTGTCAATTACGCTGGAAAAGCATTGCCAATTCCGCAAAAAGCGATGCCAACGAAAGTCGTCGGATTCGGAGCCATTTCAATAAAGTGAAATTAGTGTTTTTTTGTTTTCTGTTTGTAAAACGATTCCATCACTTTTTCACAGATACTACAACAGCAACAATTTCATCACTTTTCTTCACCGTTTACGTCCAATTTTCGCCGCCTGTCAAATCAATTTGGCCATCCCCGACGTCTATATGAACAATGAATATATTTTGGAGTTGATTTTGCGCAACATTTGGCCAATGATCGCGACTAACATTTGTGCCATCCAATTGTCCGCCCCATTTTTCCACCGTTTGCGATATTTCACCCCGTCAATTCTCAATGATTGTCCATCGCTTCGCATTGTCAATGCCTACCATGACGGTTTCTTCACCGAATTCCCATGCAATGACAGTGCCAATGCTTCGAGTGGACAAGCGGTGGCCAAATGGCTTTTCACTCCACTTCAAAACGATGTGCCAAAAGTGTTCAAATGCTGGTTGAATTGGGATGATGGGCAGTTGGCGTCGAGGATTGAAGCATTCAAAGCGGTGAGTTGGATTTGCTTTTATTTGGCATCCTTACGGTGTTTGGAGAGATGAATTTACAGCCTTTCCTTCAATTAACCATAAAAGTGCAATAGTGCCGTTTATGATTCGCTGACAAACAAATTCTTATGCCCAAATTGGGCCAATTAACCGTAAAAACATCAATTATTAATTATCATTTTTTCGCCAATTTTCCCCTCATTTCAGGCCTTTGCCTCGGCTTCATCTCCCGTCAATTTCATCGCTGTCATTCGCTTTCCGCCGGCTTTTGATGACTCCGTTTTGCTCTTCAATCTGACCAACGAATTGACTCAGGAGCAATTGACGTTGAAAAGGATGAACGATATCCGCCGTTTTCTTCTGATCCGTTGTCCAATTGCGCGAGACGAAAGCGAATGGGCCAAATGGGAAAAGGAAGCGATTGGCTGGCAATTTTATGATCAATGGAACAGAATCGACATTTAAGATGGGTCAGTGAATGAATGCTTATTCAAATACCCAAATTTATTCGATTTTTTAGACTTTTATCGCAATGATCGGCCAAAGTGATTAGCGACAGAAGTGAATGGATGACTTATTAATTGAATTGTTGAGTTGGATAATGAATTTGAGCCCATTTGACGTTTATAAAATTGTTCTTTTCGTTGCGGTGATCACAAATTGTGTATTATATGTGTGTATGTATATGCCTTTAGGATAAATTAAGCGATTTCCTGTAACCAGACTCATTCTTTTAAAGAAAATCTAAACCTAAAATTTTTAAGGAAAGAAAATCCCGAAAAAGGCATAATAAAATATTGCGATTCTGAGATGAATTTTTATGAAAATAAAGAAACGACGCCGTGGGAAAATTTTTATATTTTTAATGAAATTATTAACAGATTTTTTGTCTAAAAAATGAACAAATTTTGCCACAAATCTTATATTTTCTTGATTAAATAATAGGTTGAGCGGTAATTGTAAAAAAACGGTACTGCAAAAACCGGTACCGGTCAGGGATGGCACGGAATTCCGATTTCCGACATTTTTGGGGTCGGAATTCCGATTTCCGAAAAAATTTGGGTCGTCGGAATTCCGACTTCCGAAAAATTTTTGGGCCTCGGAATGCCCCATCCCTGGTACCGGTACTAACTTAAACCGGTAAAATGGCGAATGGAAAATAATGAAAAATGACGCAGGAGGAGCAACCAGTTTTATACTAATTTTTGCGAATTTTACAAAAAATTCGTATTCGACACCTTATTTAGTAAAACTACCTTATTCGACACCTTATTTAGTAAAACTACCTTATTCGACACCTTATTTAGTAAAACTACCTATCTTGGTAATTTGTGTTAATTAAAAAACATATAAATATTCGATTCGGCCCGTGAATGTGTTGCTTGATTACGAACTTTTGATCATAAACAATACAATAAAAAGAACAATTTTATGAGCACGATAAAATAGTTTCAAAATTAATTTGCGCAGAAAACCACAAAATATCCTAACAGCTTAACACAAATCCAAGTTGATCATTCAATTGATCGGATCACTTCTCAACAATTCATAATTCACTTCTACTGATCACTAGGGCCGGGAGTTGTGTCGAGAAGCCTAAAAGAATTAAATTTGAATTTTTGAATAAACATTCATTCGTTTACCCGTCGCCGATGTCCTCCTCACGATACATTTTAATACCAATTTGATTCCGCTGAACACAAATTTCCCAGCCAATCGCTTCCTTTTCCCATTTTGTCCATTTGCTCGCGTCTCGCACAATTGGACAACGGATCAGCAGAAAACGATTGCTATTAATCCTTTTCAATGCCAATTGTTCACGAGTAAATTCGTTGGTCTGATCAAATGGCACAACGGAGGCAGCAGAAGACGACGCAAACCAAACGGAAATGATGAAATTGACGGGGGAAGAAGCCGAGGCAAAAGCCTAAATGTGGAAATGATTTAAGCATAGTAAATGACAATGATACTTTTCGGTTGGGGAGGGGCACAAAAAGCCAACGATGGGTACTTTCTTTTACTGTTTATATGGCCCGCCGATGGGTGTCCAATGAAAAAACGAGGAATCTTTTGGTTTTTTAATTAGGCGATGATTTGACAGCGAATTCCAAAAACTGTAAAATGCCAAATTAATCAAATTATAATCACCGCTTTGAGTGCTGCAATCTTCGACGCCAAATTCCCGTCATCCCAATACAACCAGCATTTAAACATCTTTGGCACATTGTCCGGACGGGGAGTGAAAAGCCATTTGGCCACCGATTGACCATCCGATGCCGCGGCACTGTCATCGGCCGGAAATTCGGTGAAAATGTCGTCAAGAAAGGAGACAACGCGAAGTGGTGGACAATCGTTAAGAATTGACGGGACGAATTTGCGCAAACGATGGAAAAATCTAACGGACATTTCAATGGCATGAATGTTTTTTCCAAGCATAGGCCAAATATTGCGCAAAATGAACTCCGAAATGCGATCATTGCCCGCATAGATGTCCAAATTGATGTTACAGGCGGCGAAAAGCGGACAAAAACGCCGGAGAAAAGCGATGGTATTGCGGTCGATGTATCTGTAAAATTGAAAATGATGGACTTCGTTTACATTTGAAAACAACGAATTCTTCCATCCCACCTTATTGAAATGACTTCGAATCCGACAATTTTCTTTGGCAGCGAATTTTGCGGAATTTGCATCGATTTCGAATGGGGTGAATTGACAATTTCCATTTGCTTTGTGCCATTTTCTCCAATTTTGCTTCGAATCCGAATATATTTCATAATCCATTTGCGAGTTTTGAAGTGTTCGTCGACGTAAAAGTCGAAACGGTGACTGATCATTGCAATGCCAAAGCCAAGCTGACGAGGCGGCAACAAATCGAAGACACAAAGCCAACAATCGGCGGAGATGAAACTGAAAAAAGGAAAACAAAATTGAAATTTTTAAAATGGCATTTTAATTTTAATTTTACATTGCTTTTGCCATCTTTTCCTCGGCTTCTTTTCGGCGGTCTGACATTTTGTTGGTCGCAAATTATTAATGCCTAAAATGCGGGAAAAATTTGGTCCGTTGGGTGCCCAATGAGAATTCAAAGAGGGAGAAGAACCTTTGGGTTCAAAAATTGGATGACTAACAACATTGATTCAGATCAGTGAATCCCAAAAATCGTGAAACTGTCAAATAAACGAGAGGGAGCTTTATTGTTCACCTCTCCCTCAGAAGGGAGGCTTTATTCGAGAGGCTAATCGAGAGGGGGGGGGGGGGTCTAATCGAGTAAATACGGTATAACATTTTGCATAATTAATTAATTTTATTTTTTTTGTGCCCAAATTTCATGTCACCGTTTTAACTGCCAAATGTTCCTTCCTTTTTTATACCTTTATGTGGTGAGCCCACCAAAAAATGTTAAATTTTTTGTTTGATTTGAGATTCGAATGGAGTATGTATAGAGGGTCCGAGGCAATTTCGTAATTGAATTTCGTTTTCATTTCGTAAATTTTTAGGAATTGAGCGAGATTCGATGGAGTATAAAAGCGTTGCATTTTTCCCTTTCCCACAACCATTCATTCATTCTCCACTCTCCATTTTTCGTCTCATTGTCTTCTCCCCCATTTTCTGGCAATGGTAACACCATTTTTTTAAATTTAAATACTTTTTAATTTAAATTAATTTTTTGTTTTTCAATTTTCAGGGAAATGTTTTTGGCTCTGTCGCTTCTGCTGATGAGGAAGACAATTTTGAGGAGCGCACTCGCCAATTCTTCGCCTTGGTCAACCAGGGAAACATCGGACAATTGCGTGCGTTGGTCGACTCGCTGGACGCGGATGAGCTGAGCATTTTGCTGGAGATGAACCAACCGGATGTCCAACATGCTCGGCCCGCACTCGTAAACGCAATTTTCAATCGGCACATCGAAACGGCTGTTTTTTTGGTAATGTTTCCGCGCACATTTCGACGGCAGCGATTTGATTTTCCCCCATTTTTCTTCATTCAGTTGGAGAATGGCGCTGATCCGCATCAGACCATGCTTGGCCAACTGAACGGCTTGAACATGAGTGAGTTAGCAGCAGCATACGAGTTCAATCTTCAATTTCTTTGGTCATGATCACGAATCTGGCATCCATTTCAACCAATTCCTATCTAGTATCAGAATTCGAACAAGTCGAGAATTAAATTTTCGTGTTTTTCATTTTGGCTAAAAAAATTATTTAAACATTTTTTTATTGAAGCATTGATGACTTGTCGTTTGTTTCCTTATTTTTAAGCCGATTTTAGAACCAAAAATGCGAAACTTGAAAATTTTCAATTGTTCGAATTCGGTTTCAACTGAAGATTGGATTCATAAAGTGCCGCAGAATTATATCTCATTTTAACGGTTATCCCCCCAAATTTGCAGATGTGACGCCGCTTTGGGCCGCTGTCGTTTTTGACAATTTGGAGCTGTGCCGTGCGCTGATCGCCCATGGTGCCAACATTGAAATGGGCACGGACTCTGGTGAATCGCCATTGCTGTGCGCATGTTTCAATGGCAAATTGGAGATCGGTGAGTCAATCTCGACTATGGATGCCGCTGCGTAATTGCCACAATGTTTTCCCATTTTTCAGCCACTTTTCTTGTCGAGAATGGCGCCGCCGACGTTAATCTCGCGGACACTGACGGAATGACGCCATTAATTGCCACTTCTTTTTCGGGACAGGTGGAAGAGTTGTTGAATGATTTGTAACTGCTGTTTTTTCTCTCGTTTCCTTACAATTAGATCGACATTGTGCGTTTGCTGCTTTCACATGGTGCCATTGTTGAACAGACGGATTTCACGGGTGCGCATTATTTGTCTCTCTAATTGCCCCCTAATTATTGGATTGAAATATTCCCTTTTTTCAATTTTTAGGGATGAAATTTGCTCTTCTGGGAGCCGCCATTGCTGCCCGTTTGGAAGTGTGCCGTCTGTTGGTGGACGAATGGGCAGCGGATGTCAACCAGGAAACAATCGACGGCACCACTCCTCTGTTAGGCGCTAGCGGTGAGGGACACGTTGACGTTGGTGAGAAAAAAAATTGCAAAATTTCGGGAATTTTTCCACTCATTTTTCAGTGAATTTTCTCATTGAACGTGGCGCCAACCTTGACCACACCGACATGGACGGGTACAACGCGTTGATGTGCGCAGTGAAGAAAGGAAGGACTGAAATGGCACGGCATTTGGTGGCCATCGGCGCGAGCACTGACCAAATTGGCACTGATGGTGGGCATAAAATTCTAATTGTTATACTACTTTTATACATAATTAATTGTCCCCCCCCCCCCATTTAAGGCAAACGGGCGCGCGACTTGGCTGAAGAAAGCGGAAATGCCGAATTGAGAGACATTTTCCGTGCCGTGCCGGCTGAGCAGCAAAGGGAGAACATCGACGGGTAAAAATGGTGTATTTTGATTTTAAAAAAAGTTCAAAAATTCAGGCAACAAAACGAGCACCAACAGCGGCGGATGTGATCGATCGGATGAGAGAGGGAATCGCTGATCAAAAGAATTGGACGGATGTGCCGACTTATTGGGAAGAAATTGGAGAAATTTGATCACTTATGTACATATGTATTGCTGTGTATATTTGTATTATTTTATGATAAATTTTTGAATTTTTGCATGAAATTTTCACTACGTTTTCGTGTAATTAAATTTGTACAGATCAATGCAACAAAAAAAGAACAATTTATGAGCACTTTAATAATTCCATAATTCAAATTGATCGATCATTTCTTAACAATTCATTTCATTCACTTCTGCTGATCACTTGGGCTGGGAGTTACGTCGAAAGCCTAAAACTTAAAATAAATAAACTTGAATTTTTTTGAAAATTATTCACTGACCATTTCCCGAATTTGGACTTATTATAAATACGAATGCCATTTTGATTCCACGATTCATTAATTTCCCAGTCAATCGCTTCTTCTTCCCATTTTGTCCATTTGCTTTCATCTCGCGCAATCGGACAACGGATCAGCATAAAACGGTTCCTGTAGTAGTAGTAATCAGTTATTTTCAATGCCAATTGTTCACGAGTCAATTCATTGATCATAACAAAAGGCACAACGAAGTCAGCAAAAGGCGGAGGAAACCAAAAGAAGGCGATGAAATTGACGGGAGATGAAGCCGAGGCAAAAGCCTAAAATGAGAGAAAAATAATCATTTATTACGAAATAATAAATGAAAGCACCGCTTTGAAGGCTTCAATCCTCGACACCAAAATTGCAGCATCCTTGTCCAAATAGCATTTGAGCACTTTTGGCACATTGTTTTGAAGTGGAGTGAAAAGCCATTTGGCCAACGCTTGTCCATCCGATGCCGTGGCACTGTCATTGGCTGGGAATTTGGTGAAGAAACCACTATAATAGGCATCGATAACGCGAAGCGATGGACAGTCGTCGAGAATTGACGGGACGAAATGTTGCAAACGGCGGAAAAATTGGACGGACAATTCAATGCCATGAAGGTTTTTTGCGATCATTGGCCAAATGTTGCGCAAAATGAACTCCAAAATGTGGTCACTATCCGTGCGTATGGCCAAATTAATTGGACATTTGGCGAAGAGATGGCTAAAACGGTGGAGAAAAGCGATGACATTTTGGTCAATGAAACTAAAAAAGATGGGAAGTGTTGGCTAAATGTTTTTGTATAATCGCCAATTTTACAAAATCTCGATGCATTCGAATCCGCTGATTTTGCGTGGCAATTGAATTTGTGGAATTGGCAATGATTTCCAATAGGGATTGAAAATTTCCAGTTCCTTTGTGCCATTCTCCCAGATTTTGCTGTGAATTCGAATAAGTGCCAATGTCCTTTTTCGCGTTTTGAAGTGTTCGCTGACGTAAAAGTTGAAACGGTGACTAATCATTGCAATTCCAAGGCCAAGTTGTGAAGCCGGAAGCAGATCGAACACACAAAGCCAACAATCGGCGGAAATGAAACTGAAGAAAAAGGAAAACAAAATTTAAAATTAAATTGAAAACAGTTTTAAAATTGAATTTGGCATTTAATTTTACATTTTCTTTTTGTGATTTTCTCGTGGTTTTGGTGGTTTCCTGAAGCGGTTCCGATACTTCAAAAGAATGGCACAACAAATGATAAACATTGGCACAGCGATAAGACTAAAAAAAGAGAAGGAAAATGGTAAATGTCGAAAAGAAATGCAAAAAACGTACAGAATCATTTTTAAAGACATTGTCAGAGAGAAAAGACTGAAGAGAGAGATGAACACAAATAAATGGCGAATGGAAAATAATAATAATGAAAGTTGCGGTGGAAGAGCAACCACTTTTATACTAAATTTTTAGCTCATATTCGACGCTTGGAGAAAATTTTTTATAAACGGTATACTTACCGGCGCGAAGAAGTACGGTAAATTTTTTGTATGACTGAGATTTGAAGGAGTATAAAAGCTTTGCATTTTTCCCTTTCCCACAACCATTCATTCATTCTCCACTCTCCATTTTTCGTCTCATTGTCTTCTCCCCCATTTTCTGGCAATGGTAACACCAATTTTTTAAATTTAAATTCTTTTTTATTTAAATTAATTTTTTGTTTTTCAATTTTCAGGGAAATGTTTTTGGCTCTGTCGCTGCTGCTGATGAGGAAGACAATTTTGAGGAGCGCACTCGCCAATTCTTCGCCTTGGTCAACCAGGGAAACATCGGACAATTGCGTGCGTTGGTCGACTCGCTGGACGCGGATGAGCTGAGCATTTTGCTGGAGATGAACCAACCGGATGTCCAACATGCTCGGCCCGCACTCGTGAACGCAATTTTCAATCGGCACATCGAAACGGCTATTTTCTTGGTAAAGTTTCCGCGCACATTTCGACGGCAGCGATTTGATATTTCCCCCCATTTTCTTCATTCAGTTGGAGAATGGCGCTGATCCGCATCAGACCATGCTTGGCCAACTGAACGGCTTGAACATGAGTGAGTATCAAACAGCAGCATACCAGTTCAATCTTCAATTTCTTTGGTCATGATCACGAATCTGGCATACATTTCAAACAATTCCTACCTAGGATCCGAATTCGAATAAGAAGTCGAGAATTAAATTTTTGAGTTTTTCTTTATCCTTTAAACATTTTTTTATTGAAGCATTGATGAGACTTTTCGTTTCTTTCCTTATTTTTTAAGACCGATTTTAGAAACCAAAAATGCGAAACTTGAAAATTTTAAATTGTTCGAATTCGGTTTCAATGTAGGAATTGGTCGAAATGGGTGCCCAATTCGTAATCAGCGACCCAAAAATTAAAAAAAAAATTTCCGGCAAAGTAACTGAAGATTTTACTCATAAAGTGCCGCATAATTACACCTAATTTAAACGGTTGTCCCCCCCCCCCAAATTTGCAGATGTGACGCCGCTTTGGGCCGCTGTCGTTTTTGACAATTTGGAGCTGTGCCGTGCGCTGATCGCCCATGGTGCCAACATTGAAATGGGCACGGACTCTGGTGAATCGCCATTGCTGTGCGCATGTTTCAATGGCAAATTGGAGATCGGTGAGTCAATCTCGAATATGGATGCCATTGCTTAATTGCCACCAATGTTTTCCCATTTTCAGCCACTTTTCTCGTCGAGAATGGCGGCGCCGACGTTAATCTCGCGGACACTGACGGAATGACGCCATTAATTGCCACTTCTTTTTCGGGACAGGTGGAAGAGTTGTTGGATGATTTGTAACTGTTTTTTTCGCGTGTTTTCTTAGATCGACATTGTGCGTTTGCTGCTTTCACATGGTGCCATTGTTGAACAGACGGATTTCACGGGTGCGCATTATTTGTCTTTCTAATTACCCCCTAATTATTGGATTGAATTTCTCTTTTTTCAATTTTTTAGGGATGAAATTCGCTCTTCTGGGAGCCGCCATTTTTGCCCGTTTGGAAGTGTGCCGTTTGCTGGTGGACGAATGGGCAGCGGATGTCAACCAGGAAACAATCGACGGCACCACACCTCTGTTAGGCGCGAGTGGTGAGGGACACGTGGACGTTGGTGAGAAAAAAAATTGCAAAATTACGGAAATTTTTCCACTCATTTTTCAGTGAATTTTCTCATCGAACGTGGCGCCAACCTTGACCACACCGACATGGACGGGTACAACGCGTTGATGTGCGCAGTGAAGAAAGGAAGGACTGAAATGGCACGGCATTTGTTGGACATCGGCACGAGCACTGACCAAATTGGCATTGATGGTGGGCATAAAATTCAAATTGTCCTACTACTTTTATACATAATTAATTGTCCCCCCCCCCATTTAAGGCAAACGGGCGCGCGACTTGGCTGAAGAAAGCGAAAATGTCGAAATGATTGCCATTTTCCGTGCCGTGGCGGCTGAGCAGCAAAGGGAGAACATCGACGGGTAAAAAGTGGTGTATTTTGATTTTTTAAAAAAGTTTACAAAAATTCAGGGAACAAAACGAGCACCAACAGCGGCGGATGTGATCGATCGGATGAGAGAGGGAATCGCTGATCAAAAGAATTGGACGGATGTGCCGACTTATTGGGAAGAAATTGGAGAAATTTGATCACTTATGTATGTATTGCTGTGTATATTTGTTCTCATAATTGAATTCACTTGTCATATTTGTCTGCTCTAATTGTACAAATATATCATATTAGATAACAAAATTTTATACAGAAATTGGCGGGTCAAAATTTGGCTCTAATGCACTTTATGAGTCCAATCGACTTTTATGAGTCCAACCAGCTGACAATCCCGAGTTTTTATACAATAACTTTGTTCATGTTCGAGCTAAACATATATTTTTGGTATCATTCGAAAGCACAAAGTCTAACGAAGCTAAAATATATAAAATCGCAGCATTCAGTCAATTACCAAAAAAGATATGATTAATTAAGTAATTGCTTATTATTTTCGTTTGTAACTTTATTGAAATGTTAGGATTCTCTTGTTTTTTCGTATTATTACATTATCTAGACTTTATACTTTCGAATAATACCAAAAATATATATTAGCGCGAACTCCTTTTTGGTTGCACAATTGTAAATCAAACAAATTTGAGGATTTTCAAACATAAAAAGTTTTCGATCGTCCGCCAAATCATGGCCAGGATTTTTGCTTTTTGAAAAATCGTTTCCTAGGGGTGCATTTTTTTAAAAAAGGGGTGTTTTTTTGAAAAAAATTTAACATCGATTCTTAAAGGTGTATTTTTGTTTTTTTTTATTGCTTTTTTCGTAATAATTTTTTGTTTAAAAGCAGAAATAGTTGAAAAATAATTTTTTAAAATTTCATAAGTAAGTCAAAATAGTTGTAAAAAGTTTCATAAGCGAAAATATGATCGGTCCAACAAAATAAGAACATTTAAATGAGCACTTTAATAATTCCACAATTCAAATTGATTGATCATTTCTCCACAATTCATTCACAATGTCAATTTGACTCCATTGTTTATAAATTGGCCATCCAATCGCTTCTTCTTCCCATTTTGTCCATTTGTTTTCGTCTCGCGCAATTGGACAACGGATCAGCAGAAAACGATTGCTATTGTTAATCCTTTTCAATTCCAATTGTTCACGAGTCAATTCGTTGGTCAGCACAAATAGCACAACGGAAGCAGCAAAAGACGAACGAAACCAATAGACTGCAATGAAATTGGCGGGAGATGAAACATTGGCAAATGCCTAAAAGATGCAAATGGTTAGGTGTATTTAATAAGATTTATGTCCGAAAAATGAATCCCAAAGACGGTAAAGTGCCAAATAATTCAATTCGTAAACACCGTTTTGAATGCATCAATGTTCAACGCCAAATTCACATAATCCATTTCCAACTCGCATTTGAACATCTTTGGCACATTGTTAGGAAGCGGAGTGAAAAGCCATTTGGCCAAAGTTTGTCCATCCGATGCCACGGCATTGTCATCGGCCGGAAATTCGGTGAAGAGATTGGCAACATATAAACAGACAAAGCGAAGTGATGGACAATCGTTGAGAATTGACGGGATGATTTGACGCAAACGGCGGAAAGTTCTGATGGACAATTTAATGCCATGAATGTTTTTCACGATCATTGGCCAAATGTTGTGCACAATCAACTTCAAAATGTTGACACTGAACGTATTGATGGACAAATTGATTTGGGAGGCGGTGAAAAGTGGACGAAATCGGTGGAGAAAAGCGATGACATTTTGGTCGATGAAACTAAAAATGAATGGGAAATGTTGCATTAATCTTTACCATAATTGCCAATTTTACTAGATGCTGATGCATTTGAATCCGCTGACTTTGCGTGGCAATTGAATCTTCGGAATTGGCAACGGTTTCCAATCATAAATGACAATTTCCATTTCGTTTGTGCCATTCTCTCCAATTTTGCGTCGAATTTGCATGGGTTTCAGTGCCCATTTGCGAGTTTTGAAGTGTTCGTCCACGTAAAAATCAAATCGGTGGCTTATCAGCGCAATTCCGTGGCCAAGTTGTGAAGGCGTAAGCAAATCGAAGACACAAAGCCAACAATCGGCGGAGATGAAACTGAAAAAAGGGAAAACAAAATTTAAAATTGAAATTGGCATTTGAATTTTACATTGCTTTTGCCATTTTTTCCTCCGCTTCTTTTCGGCGGTCTGACATTTTGTTGTTTGCAAATTATTAAGACAGTTTTCGGCACTTAAATGGGCTTTATTTTCTTCAAAAATTCACATAAAAAAACGAATAAGTATTTGCATAAAATGTCATAAAAGATGTTGGCAATAAATGGAAAGGAAAAGTGAGTAAATGAAAGGAAATTTGGGAGAGGAGAAGGGCTTTTATAATCGCGAAAAAATTTTGGAAAATGCAAAAGCATAGAAATGGAAAAACAATAAAATTAAATTTAAAGAAATTCGTGGATTTATTTTGTTGGGGTTGAAAACTTTTACAGAAAAAATATTTCCACAAAGACACACAAAAATTTGCAGCAAAATTAAAGCAATTAGGTAAAATCAAAATTAATTTGATTAGGTTGGCATTGGAAATTTTCTCCAACGCATCGAATACGACACATAAAAATTTTGTATAAAAGTGATTGCTCCCCCTCCGCCACCTTTCATTATTATTATTATAATTATTCATTCACCATTTATTTGTTTTCGTCTCTCTCTCTCCGACTTTTTCTCCATGACAATGTCTTCAAAAATGACTTTGTACGTTTTGCGCATTTCTTCTCACAACATTTTCCCTTTTCCTTCTCATTTTTTAGTCTGTTCGGAGTGCCAATGTTTGTCGTATGTTGCGCCATTCTTTGGTTTTATTGGGACCGCCTCAAAAAACCAAAAAAGAAAATGTAAAAAACAAATAAATTTTTAAAGAAATTTCACTTTCTAATTTCATTTTCTTTTTTTTCAGTTTTATCTCCGCCGACTGTTGGCTTTGTGTCTTCGATTTGCTTGAGCCTTCTCAACTTGGCCTTGGCATTGCGCTGATCAGTCGCCGATTTGACTTTTACGTGGACGAACACTTCAAAACGCGCAAATGGACGCTGAAATTCATGGAAATTTGGTGCAAAGTTAGCACCATGGAAATGGAAATTGTCAATTCCGGTTGGAAATCGACGCAAATTCCGCAAAATCCGTTGCCAAAGAAAGTCGTCGGATTCGAATACATTTCAATAGAGTAAAATGGACTAATTAACAAGTTTAAAATGTAAACGAGTCCAATTCATTTTCACAGATACATCGACTGCAATACCATCGCTTTTCTTCACCGTTTTCGTCCGCTTTTTGCCGCCTGTCCAATTAATTTGTTTATCTGGGCAAAGAATGACCGCATTTCGAAGTTCATTTTTCGCAACATTTGGCCAATGTTCGGGAAAAACATTCATGGCATTGAATTGTCCGTCAGAATTTTCCATTGTTTGCGACAATTCGTCCCGTCAATTCTCAACGATTGTCCATTGTTACGCATTGTCAAATTTGATGCCATTGCCGATCTCTTCACCGAATTTCCAGCTGATGACAATGCCATGGCATCCGATGGCCAAGCATTGGCCAAATGGCTTTTCACTCCACTTCAAAGCAACGTGCCAAAGGTGTTGAAATGTTGGTTGGACATGGCTGATGTGAATTTGGCGTCGAAGCTTGAAACATTCAAATCGGTGCTTACTATTTGATTTATTTGGCATTGTTTATTAACTTTTCCAATATTTTAGGCTTTTGCCTCGGCTTCTTCCCCCGTCAATTTTATTGTCGTCATTTCGTTTCGGTCGTCTTTGGCTGACTCTGTTGTGCTTTTTGATCTTACCAACGAATTGACTCGGGA
This sequence comes from Heterodera schachtii, assembly GCA_023374025.1. Lineage (NCBI taxonomy): Eukaryota > Metazoa > Nematoda > Chromadorea > Rhabditida > Heteroderidae > Heterodera > Heterodera schachtii. The sequence continues at coordinate 1,357,885 of SIJG01000023.1, forward strand.
ACAATTGGCATTGAAAAGCATTAACAATAATAGCAATCGTTTTCTGCTGATCCGTTGTCCAATTGCGCGAGACGAAAGCAAATGGACAAAATGGGAAAAGGAAGCGATTGGCTGGCAAATTTATAATCAGCGGAACAGAATTTACATTGAAATTTATGATGAGGATGACATCGGCGAAGGGTCAGTGAATGCCTTATTCAAAAATTCAAATTTATAGTTTTTTTTTTCAATTTTTAGGCTTGTCGACGAAATTCCCGACCCGAGTGTTCTGCAGTAGAAGTGAATGAATGTATTGTTAAGAAATGATCGATCAATTTAATAATTATGGAATTATTGACTTGGTCATAAACATTGTTTTCTTTTTTGTAAAATTGGACTGCTGATGCTTGGTTATGTTATGTCATTATGATATTTTGTGGTTTTCTTAAACAAAACATACGTTCAATTTCAATATTTTTCCCAGCAAATGTGTTTGAATGATCAACTTGGATTTGTGTTATTATGTCATTAGTAGGGCTGGGAATTTAAGTCAAATGACTTTTTTGCTGACTCTAAATTAGAGACCGGACAAGAGGGTCGGTCGAACGGTTTCGGTTAAAAACCGAAAAAAAACCGAAACCGAAAAAAACCGAAAAACTCAAAAATTTCTCGGTCGAACGGTTTCGGTTAAAAACCGAAAAAAAACCGAAACCGAAAAAAACCGAAAAACTCAAAAATTTCTCGGTCGAACGGTTTCGGTTAAAAACCGAAAAAAAACCGAACCGAAAAAAACCGAAGAAAAATTTTCGGTATATCGTTTCGGTTTTTTTTTTGAATTTTTATATTTTTTCCAAAAAAAGCAATAAACTATTCTATTAATAGAAAAAGCAAAAATCTCCTCTGAGTAAAATTGTAGAGCTATTGAAACTCTATTGAATGGTGTACTAAAGGTTTGGAAAATGATAGAAATGACTTCATTTTTTTTTCTTGATAAAAATTTTAGGTTTAAAAATTTCCTTATTGAAAAAGATTATAAAATATTGAATTATCAATAAATCAGCAAAATTTAGTTTTTTGGTTGGTTTTTACGTGTTTTGCTCCCTAAAAATATTAATAAAAAATTTAAATGCCTTTTTTCATGCCTTTTTCGGTATTTTGCGCTTTTTGGTGCCTTAATTGCTAGCTCTAGCCATAACTTTAGGCCGGCGGTGCTGATAAGCGCCGCCGGGAAATTTTTTTGTTATTTTAATGCTATTTGTTAGCAGATTTTGTCTAAAAATACCAAATTTTGAGATTTTGGGCTAATTTTTTAAGAAAAGATAGCTTTTTGGAGGGTCGGCGGTGCCGATAGGCGCCGCCGGAGGAAAATTTTAAGAATTTTTAATGAATTTTGTTAAAAAAATGGCCAACTGATTTGTCAAAAAAGTCGGTCGATTGTTTCGGTTTTTTAAATATTTCGGTCGAACGGTTTCGGTTAAAAAACCGAAAAAAACCGAAACCGAAAAAAACCGAAAAACTCAAAAATTTCTCGGTCGGTTTTTTTCGGTTAAAAACCGAAACCGAAAATCGAAAAATACCGAAAAAAAACCGAAAAAAAAAACCGACCGGTCCGATCTCTACTCTAAATGGCCTTAAAAGGACTTAAAAAGGGTTCTAAACTTTGTCTGAAGCCTCTAACATTCATTTTTTTGTGACTTTTTTACACTTTTTGGGATTTTTATGACTTTTTTGAGTTTTTGCGACTTTTTTCGTGATTTTTTTGACTTTTTGAGGCAAAAATTTGAATTTTAGCGAAGAAAATGCCGAAAAATAAAAAGAATATTCCGAAAAATAAATCGATCGATAAAAAGGCAATGAAATCTGATTGAATTTTTTCTTAATTATTGGAAGAATCACTTTTTTATGCCTATTTTGGGTACCTATTTATAAAATTAAGTGCCTAAAAGTTACGATCAAAATGTTCTATAAACTATTCAAAATGGGATTTTTTTAACTTTCGCCTAATTTTTCAGGACTTTTTTACATTTTTTACGTGCTTTTTTGGATTTTTTCGTGACTTTTTTGCTTTGTTATGGTTTTTTTGGCGATTTTTTATGACTTTTTAAGTCGACTTTTTGAAAATTTTTAATGACTTAAATTCCCAGCCGTTAATGTTGATGGACGACACCCAACTCGTAATAGGCCAACTCGTACTGTTTTTTGACAAAAAAATGGTCATAACTTTTGTCAAAGTCGACCAAATTAAACATTCTTGGTACCATTCGGTAGCCCTTAATGTTCTCTATCTAACCACCAAGGTTCAAAAAATTTAATAAAGTTTGAAAAAAGTTATGGACGAAAAAAATTTTTTACGATTTTTGGCCATAACTTTTTTGAAAAGCAATAAAATTTTCTTGTATTTTGCATATAGATGGAGAACATTAAGGGCTATCGAATGGTACAAGAATGTTTAATTTGGTCGACTTTGACAAAAGTTATAACCATTTTTTTGTCGAAAAACAGTACGAGTTGGGGCAGGTACGAGTTGGCCTAGTACGAGTTGGGTTTTTACCAATGTTGATGCTGTTTCATTTCTAGGGAACGGATTCTTAAGTTTTTGCTTATTTTTTCTGCGGCTTTAACTCGACGAGAAATGCACGAAAAACACATTTTTTGTTCGAAAATTTTGTGTTTTAACGCACTTATTCGAACTTAGAAATGTTTATTTTGGCGTTTCGTGCTTAAAAATGCATATTTTAAAGGTTCGCTCTTAAAATAAGTTTTTGTACTTATTTTAGCGTTTTATGCTTAATTTCGTTCTTATTTCGCGATTTTTGGGGAATTTATTAACAAAAATGCAATAAAAACGAAAAATACACTTCTAAGAATCGACAAAAACAAATTTGGAAAAATACACCCCTATGAATTGACCTAAAAATTTTCAAAAAAATACACTCCTAAGAATCGACCCAAAAAATTTCGTAAACATACATTCCTGAGAATCGAACCTTAAATCTTTCGCACTTATTTCGCGCTTTTTTCGACCTTATTTAAGCACTTATTTTGGACTTTTTCGTGCTTAAAAATCCGTTCCCTATTCATTTCATTTATTTGCTCTTTCCATTTTTTTAAATAAAATTCCGCCGGTTCCAGTTTCACTTCTGATGAATAAGGTCACTCCAAAGTGTTGACAAACAAAAACACCACATTTATACATTCGAACAATAACATTTTTGTTTGGCCCAACCAAATTTTACAAATCCCAAAATTTCCGCATACGAACAATACCCGGAAAGACACAACTAAAGAAAATTTTCAGATTTATTTTAGAAAAACTCAATTATATCATAAGGCTTAACATAAATCCATGTTGATCAATCCAACAAAATAAAAATAATTTATGAAACACTTTAGTAATTCCATAATTTAAATTGATCGATCACTTCTTAGCAAATCATTCATTCATTCATTTCTGCTGCCGATCACTTGAGCCGGGAGTTGTGTCAAGAAGCTTAAAAATAGAAAAGAAAAACTATAAATTTGAATTTTTGAAAAATCATTCACTGACCCTTCGCCCATGTAATCATCGCCATAAATTTCAATGTCAATTTGATTCCATTGGTTATCAATTCGCCATCCAATCGCTTCATCTTCCCATTTTGCCCATTTGCTCGCATTCCGTACAATTGGACAACGGATCAACAGAAAACGAGCGCTATTGGGCTTTATTTTCAGCGTCAATTGTTCATGAGTAAATCCGTTGATCAGATCAAAGGGCACGAAGTCCGAAAAAGGAAACCAAATGACGACAATGAAATTGGCAGGAGATGAAGCCGAAGCAAAAGCCTAAAATGTGGAAAAATGATTATTTAATAAGATTTATGTCCGAAAAAATGAATCCCAAACATTATAAAGTGCCAAACAAATCAATTGGTAAACACCGTTTTGAAGGCGTCAATCCTCGACGCCAAATTCCGCTGAGACATGTCCAACGAGCATTTCAACATCTTCGGCGGCACATTGTCAGGGAGTGGAGAGAAAAGCCATTTGGCCACCACTTGTCCATCCGATGCCGCGGCACTGTCATCGGCCGGGAATTCGATGAAGAAATCGGCGGCACATAAATTGACAAAGCGAAGTGATGGAAAATCGTTGAGAAATGACGGGACGAATTTGCGCAAACGGCGGAAAACTGTGGCGGTCATTATCAAGTCATGAATGTTTTTTGCGATCATTGGCCAAATTTTGTGCACAATTAACTTCAAAATGCGGACACTATACGCTTTGATGGCCAAATTAATTGGAGATGAGGCGAAAATTGGACGAAAACGGCGGAGAAATGCGATGGTATTACGGTCGATGTAACTGAAAATGGATGGGAAATATGCCTAAATTTTTACATAATTGCCAATTTTACGAGATAGTGATGCTTCTGAAGCCGATGATTTTACGTGGCAATTGAACTTGCGGGATTGGCAATGATTTACTATCGTAATATTTGACAATTTCCATTCCCTTCGTGCCATTCTTTCCAATTTTGCGTCGAATTCGAATAGGTTTTAGTGCCCGTTTGCGCGTCTTGAAGTGTTCGTCGACGTAAAAGTCGAAACGGTGGCTGATCAGCGCAATTCCGTGGCCAAGTTGTGAAGGCGTAAGCAAATCGAAGACACAAAGCCAACAATCGGCGGAGATGAAACTGAAAAAAGGGAAAACAAAATTTAAAATTGAAATTGGCATTTGAATTTTACATTGCTTTTGCCATCTTTTCCTCCGCTTCTTTTCGGCTGTCTGACATTTTGTTGTTGGCAAATTATTAAGATAGTTTTCGGCACTTAAATGGGCTTTATTTTCTTCAAAAATTCACATAAAAAATGAATAAGTATTTGCATAAAATGTCATAAAAGATGTTGGCAATAAATGGAAAGGAAAAGTGAGTAAATGAAAGGAAATGTGGGAGAAGAGGGAGGGCTTTTATAATCGCGAAAAAATTTTGGAAAATGCAAAAGAACATACAAATGGAGTAAAATTAAATTTAAAGAAATTCGTGGATTTATTTTGTTGGGGTTGAAAGTTTTTACAGGAAACAGATATTCCACAAAGGCACACAAAAATTTGCACCAAAATTAAAGCAATTAGGTAAAATCAAAATCAATTTGATTAGGTTGGCATTGGAAATTTTCTCCAACGCATCGAATACGACACATAAAAATTTTGTATAAAAGTGATTGCTCCCCCTCCGCCACCTTTCATTATTATTATTATAATTATTCATTCGCCATTTATTTGTTTCCGTCTTATTTCTCTTCGATTTTTTCTCCCTGACAATGTCTTTAAAAGTGATTCTGTACGTTTTGCGCATTTCTTCTCGATATTTACCATTTTCCTTCTCATTTTTTTAGTCTCTTCGGTGTGCCAATGTTTGTCGGCGGTTGTTCCATTCTTTGGATTTATTGGGACCACTTCAAAAAACCACCAAAAAAGAAAATGTAAAATAAAAAATAAAACTTACAAAAATTTAATTAATTTAATTTTTCAGTTTCATCTCCGCCGACTGTTGGCTTTGTGTGTTCGATTTGCTTGAGCCTTCGCAACTTGGCCTCGGAATTTCAATGATCAGCCACCGATTTGACTATTACGTCGACGAACACTTCAAAACTCGCAAAAGGACATTGGCATTTATTCGAATTCGAAGTAAAATTGGAGAAAATGGCACAAAGAAAATGAAAATTGTCAATTCCCGTTGGAAACAAATGCCAATTCCGCAAGTTCAATTGCCACGCAAAGTCATCGGATTCGAGCGCATTGACATTTGGTAAAATTGCCAATTATGCAAATATTAAGCCAATTTACACCATTAATTTTAGTTACATCGACCAAAATGTCATCGCTTTTCTCCACCGTTTTCGCCATCTTTTCGCCTCATTCTGTCCAATTAATTTGTACATCTCTACGGCCAGTAATGATCGCATTTTGGAGTTCATTTTGCGCAATATTTGGCCAATGCTCGCGACAAACATTCATGGCATTCATTTGCCCGTCGGATTTTTCCACCGTTTTCGACAATTTGTGCCGTCATTTCCCAACGATTATCCATCACTTCGTGTTGTCAATTTATATGCCGACGATGTCTTCGTCGAATTTTCTGCCGATGACAATGCCACGGCATCGGATGGACAAGCTTTGGCCAAATGGCTTACCACTCGCAATCCAAACAATGTGCCAAAAGTGTTGAAATGTTGGTTGCATAATTATAATGGGAATTGGCCGTCGAGGATTGAAGCATTCAAAGCGGTGATTTCGCATTGATTTATTTGATACTTTGGGATGGGATTCGCTGATTTGTCATAAATATGTTTTTGGATTTTTAATCAAATTTTTCACATTTCAGGCTTTTGCCTCGGCTTCATCTTCCGTCAATTTCATTGTTCTCATTTTGTTTCATCCGTCGTCTTCTGCTGCCTCCGTTGTGCCATTTGTGCTGACCAACGAATTGACTCGGGAACAATTGGCATTGAAAAGGATTACAACGGACAACAGCAGCCAATGTTTTTTGTTGGTCCGTTGTCCAATTGCGCGAGACGAAAGCAAATGGACAAAATGGGAAGAAGAAGCGATCGGATGGGACATTTGTTTTCAATGGAACGCAATTTACTTTCGAATTGATGATGAGAACAAAATCGGCGGCGGGTAAGCGAATGCCTTTTCAAAAAATTCAAATTGATAATTTTTCTTTTCGATTTTTAGTCTTTTCGACGCAATTCCCGGTCCGAGTGATCAGCAACAGAAGTGAATAAATTAATGATTTGTTGAGAAGTGATCGATCAATTATGAATTGCGGAGTTGGACAATGAATTTGAGGCTATTTGATTATACAATTTGTTCTTTTTTGTTGCAGTGATCAACTTTATCTGTGTTGTGCTAGGATAAATTTAGTGATTTTCTGAAACCGTAATTGGTTCTTTGAAAATGTTTAGAAACTTTTTTTTAGGGAGACCCTTCCGGATTTGTATAAGAAATTTTCATTTTTTAAAAATATATTCCGGTATCCAAAATTTCGCAAAATACACTCGTTCCCCGACCCGGTTCGGGGGATTTCGAATGTCGTCAATATTTTGGCACTTTAAGTTTCTCGAGTCAAAAATTTTTCTCGAATTTCCTTCTCGAGCCACGACTTTTCTTGCCATGAAGGTCGGAGAGCAACCTTAATTTCGTGTACCCAATTTGTATGAAAGAGAGAGAGAGAAACATGGCAATGGCTGTCATTCTTTTGTAATCATAAATAAAATATTAACTTGCGATTGTTTTATGTACTTAATTGCCCCCACCCCCTTCTTTTCTTTGTTCAAATTTTAATGAATTTTTGAGGAATAAAAAACCAATTGAATTGGAAAAGTGCCGAAAACTGTTTTAATAATTTGCCAACAAAAAATGTCAGACAGCCGAAAAGAAGCGGAGGAAGAAATGTCAATTTTCAATTTTAATATTTTTTGGTAAAATTGGCAATGTGTAAAATTTTGACAATTGTCCCCATTCATTTTCACAGTTACATCGACCGAAATATATTCGCTTTTCTTCAGCGTTTTCGCCAACTTTTCACCAAATGTTCAATTAGGTAATTTGAACATCTCTATGACCAGTGATCGCATTTTGGAGTTCATTTTGCGCAACATTTGGCCAATGTTTGCAAAAAATATTTGTGGCATTCATTTGCCGGTCGGATTTTTGCATTGTTTGCGCAAATTTGTCCCATCATTTCTCAACGATTTTCCATCGCTTCGCGTTGTCTCCATCTATTATAACGATTTCACCGAATTACCGGCCGATGACAGTGCCAATGCTTCTAATGGTGTGGCCAAATGGCTTTTTACTCCGCTTCAAGACGATGTGCCAAAAGTGCTCAAATGCTATTTGGACACGGATGATGGAATTTTTGCGTCGAGGATTGCAGCATTCAAAGCGGTGATTTTGTATTGATACTTTTCGGTTTTGTGTACCCACCTCAAAGTTTTCAAATATGCCAACAAAAGATGCACTGACAATAAGTTTTTGATGGCACAAAAGGAATAATTTGAAGAAAATTTGAGGTTTTTTGCCATTTTAAGAGTGATTATTCCCTTTATGTAATCAAAAAACTTTGTATATTTTTAAAATTTTGAGGTATTTACACAAAACCGAAAAGTACCTTTTTATTTTCCGTATTAAAAAATCATTTTTCCACATTTTAGGCTTTTGCTTCGGCTTCATTTCCTGCCAATTTCATTGTTGTCATTTGGTTCCCATTTCCTTTTTCGGACTTCGTGCCCTTTGATCAGACCAATGAATTGACTCGTGAACAATTGACATTGAAAAGAATTGCTGACAATAGCGGACGTCTTCTGCTGATCCGTTGTCCAATTGCGCGAGACAAAAGCAAATGGACAAAATGGGAAAAGGAGGCGATTGATTGGCGAATTGACAAGCCGTGGTGGAATCGAATTGACTTTGAAATTTATAGTGAGGATAACATCGGGGATGGGTCAGTGATCAATTTATTCAAAAACTCAAATTTAATTGCGTTTCGGTTTTTAGGCTTCTCAACACAACTCCCGGCCCAAGTGATCAGCAGCAGACGTGAATGAAATGAATTGTTGAGAAGTGATCGAACAATTTGAATTATAGAATTATTGAAGTGCTCATAAAAATTGTTTTTTCATTTTTTTTGTTGGAATGATTGATTATCTTGGATTTGTGTTATTATGTCATTAGGATAAACCTGAAAAAACCATAGGCTAATTCAAATTGCAAATAATCGATCGAAATGTAAAATTGGAAAATGAATTTCTGTTTTGGTGTGATCATAAAAATTGATCCCAACCCTGCTGTCCTCAAAAATTTTCTCCATTTCAGCAGCAGTTCCATGTCTATGTCGCGGTGATGTCATTGTGCAATGACCAAATTTTAAATTAATTTTCGACTGTTTTTTGCCAATTTCGCAATCCAATCATTTTAAAGGCGCCCCCACAAAGTGTCCAGTCCACGAAATGTCCGCAAGAGTAAAAACCCACGAAATGTCCAAAAAACAAAAATTAAAGTTTATAAAACATCCGGAAATAAGTCTGTAAGTCAATTTTAGGGTTTTCGGAGTTGGTGAAGTTATTTTCCGGATTTTCTAAAATTTAATTTTGTTTTTTCTGTACGGGTTTTTGCACTTGTGGACATTTCGTGGCCTGGACATTTTGTGGGTTAGCGATTTCAAAAATCAATTCTTTCCTCTTTTCATTCATCAGCAGTTTGATGTTGATGTTGTTACATTTCATTTGCCTATGTGCTCTCCCAACTTTTTAAATAAAATCCTCTGTTTCCAATTTCATTTCTCAAAAGGTTATTTTAGTGTTGACAAACAAAAATAACACCAAATCTACACAAAGAGACGAAAACTCTTCCATTTAACTTATTAAACATTTGAACAGTTTTATCCTCTTTATTTTTTATAAAGCAATATAAGCTGATCTCACTTCATTTTTTCAGTTTTACTAAGATATTTCAAATCCGTTCGAAATCTCTCTCAATTATTTACCTCAACAAATGTCAGACCGCCGAAAAGAAGCGGAGGCAAAAATGGCAAAAGCAATGTAAAATTAAAATGCCAATTTTCAATTTTGTTTTCCTTTTTTTCAGTTTTATCTCCGTCTACGGTTGGCACCAAGTGTTCGATTTGCCAACTTGGACTTGAAATCGCGACGATCAGCCACCGTTTTAACGCCTACGTGGACGAACATTTCAAGACGCGAAAATGGGCGCTCAAATTTATTCAAATTCGACGCGAAATTGGAAAAAAAGGCACGAAGAAATTGGAGTTGGCCAATTTGGATGGAGAAAAATTGCCAATTCCGAAAAAGCCGTTGCCAATGAAAGTCGTCGGATTCGAAGCCATTTCAATAAGGTGAGATGGAAGAATTTCGTTGTTTTTAATCAAATCATTCTTAAAAAATCATCTAAGCCTTTTTTAGACCAAAATGTAAAATTTGAACTTTCGATTTTTTGTTCGAGTTCGTGTCCGGGGTAGGAAATTGGTCGAAATGGATGTCAGATTCGTGATCAGCGACCAAACCCCCTACCCCGAGAAGCACATAGAATATTAATATAATTTTAAAATTATTATTTATTGTATTAAAAGATGAAAAAATTTTTTGTTTTCTACAATCAATTTTGGATTATACTGAAAGCACATGGAAGTCATTAGGTGGTCAAATATAACAGCCTTCTCAGTTTTTCTTTGTACTAACAACAAAAACTTTTCAAGATTTTTTAGAGTGAAATTGATAATTATGAACTTTTCCCATCACTGCTTTTTGAAAAAATTGTAAATGCCAGCCCAAAACACAGCTCCTAATAAATAGTCAAATTATGATCATTTTTAGTCGTGGAATTGGGCATGAAAGACACCGATTCAACTGAAAGAGCGCTATGTCTGCATTGCAACGGCAAAGTGCAAAAGTTGCAATTTCATCTCCAAAGCATCATTTGAATTGTCAAAATGTGGCAAAAGGAAAAAGTAAGTTTTTTTCGTTATTACAATCCTAGCAGGATAAAATAATCGTCTGACAACTTGTATGTCTGATCGGCAAACGATAGACGATTGATACACTGATACATAGAAGAGGATGGATTCTGTCAGTTGGGTCCCACGGTTGTGTCCTCACGTTTGGGCCCAGCATGTTTCTGCACTATAACTTTTGTCTTTGTCAACAAAACCCAACATTGTTGGTATAATTCGAAAGCTCTTTAAATGTTCTATTAGCCTTAAAAAAGCGAATTTTATAAAAAATTTATTAAGAAAAAACTTCAAAATTTCGCCTTTTTTGCAATTTTCATGAATAACTTTTTTGGTAATTGTCGAATCGCAAAGCAATAACAAAATGGTCATAAAAAATTGATGTATGCGTTATTCTTTTGCATTGGGTTCCTAATCACTAATTACCTTCCATCACATAATCAGCTTTCAAACCTTTGTTGTTGTTCCCCAATAGAAATGTCTTCACCATCGCAGTCGGACAGTTCAAAACCCAACACGCTTGAACTCAGCGGGTGGATAACTTCCAATTCATGCGGACATCTGTCGACGAATTAGGCGGTTACAAAAATTAAAATACTATCACACAGAATGTTGGCGATCGAATTTTGCTCTATATGCCGCCACCATGCGGTAAAGGTATCGATAAAATGCCGAATTTGTGAACAAATTTTTTGGCGGACCTAGGATTTTTCATCAAGCGGACAGCATGACAAGTAATTTAAGTGTATTATGCCGCAAACAAAAAACTTTTTTTCCTACAATTAGTTCTGGTCTATATCGCAAGCATATGGCCATCATTAAGTGTTCAAATGTCACAGTTGATTACAGCACGGTGGATGATTGCTTTAAAGCAATGAGAGGACATGGGTATTGTGTAATGACCTACCATTGCCAGATTTGGGCGCGAGAATTTTACAGCAAAAGTAAAAATTTTTAAATTTATAGGGCTGGGATTTTATAACTCATAAATATAAAAATGACCCAAAAAGTGGCATCCATGTTACATATATGTGCAAGTAGTGCGCCCGTGTACACCTTTCCTCCTCTGGCCATAAAAAAGCTTACGTATATTCCGAGACAATAAGAAAAATAAGAAATGAAAACGGATTTTAGCGGAGGGGGGGGGAGGGACAGGCGGAGTATGTTCCCCCCTCCATCAAGCCCATTTCGCATTCCAAATTAAAGGAACAAATATTATTATTGAAGAAAATTTCCTATTTTCCTAATTCTTATTCCCTCCAAGGTTTTCATCACCAAAATTTCTCCAAAATTCTTCTAACTTGTTTTTATCAAAAAACTTTTGGGGAAGGGCAAGGATTCGGAGAGTGTTAATTTTGGAATTTAACCGATTTCTTATCAGTAGAGACCATAGCTGTGCAAGGGGGCAAGGGGAGGGTCGTGACGCCGAACGCAAGGGGTCGACGGGTGTCGAACGCACGAGGCGGGGGGAGGGGGGGGGGGGGGTCGAGAAAAAAAAAGAAAGAAGAAAAAAGTGAAAGGAAAAAGAGAAAAACGACGAGAAAAGAAAGCTGTGAGGTCAAGGAAAGGGCCCTGTATTGCGTTCGACTAACCCTGAGGGGATTTTGTCAAACAAAAAAAAAAGTGGGGACCGTCGAACGCAAGCGGAGGGGCTGTAGAGACCGTATTTTTAGGCACGAATTTTCTTAAAAAGGCACTAAAATAAGCACGAAAAAGGTGAAAGGCAAAAAAAGACAGAAAAATGGAAAAAGGCAACAAAAAATAATTTTTTTTTATCAATTCAATCATCGCTCTCGTTATAGCTACTCGCCCCCCTCCCCGTCGTTCACCTGACCCACGAGTCCTCTTGCACATGTATGGTATGGGTGTCAGCTGCTGGTGTACGCCTTGCACCTGTTGGGTCATCCCACCTGAGTTCAACTTTCTGCAACAAATTGCTAATTATGAACTTAAAAAAACAAAAAACAATCTCATCACTGTTTTTTGAAAAAATAGAAAATCCCAGCCCAAAACACAGCTCCTAATAAACAGTCAAATTATGATCATTTTTAGTCGTTGCATTAGGCATGAAGGACACCGAATTGTGCAATTGCCAGCCAAGAATCAGAATTGCCAACAGAATTGCGCTCAAAAAACTTAAGGACCGCCACGTTTGTATTGTGACTGCAAAATGCCGCAGTTGCAATTCCATGTCAAAATCGACATTTGAACTTAACAAATTCGGCAAAAAAACACAGCAAGTTTTTTGGGGATGGACTCTGTCAGTTGGGCCCCCACGGTTGTGTCCTCACGTTTGGGCCCCAGCATGTTTCTGCACTATAACTTTACTTTGTCAACAAAACCCAACATTGTTGGTATAATTCGAAAGCTCTTTATTTTGGTAATTGTCGAATCGCAAAGCAATAACATAGAAAAAACTAAAATATATTAAGCTTTAGAATGATACCAAAATTGTCGGATTTGGTCGGCAAAGAAAAAAGCTATAGCCAAAAACATGGTGGGGCCCAAAAGAGAGGGGGCCAACCGAAGTGAACCGATAGGGGAAGGGAGAGTTTCTTGACGAAGTTGAATTTGAAAATAAAGGGGAATCCGAACGAACCTGACCCCATCCCAGCAGAATTCTGCTGCTTCTGTAGCCTAACAAAAAAAAAATCGCCGAAAAATTTCTTGGGCCATAACTTTTCTCGCTGTTAACCAAAAAAAGAGCTTTTAAAATTGGTTTATTTAAATAGTTTTGGTTTTTTTTAAATTTTTTTCGATGGAAGAAGTGTGAAGCACTCTTTAAATAAAGAATCAATTCACTTTAAGTCGCGGACAAACGGTGATCGAAATGGCATCAGAAAAAATTCGCCACATAAAATTGGGGATGGAGGCAATCGAAGAAATTTGGACGAAAATGCCGGAAAAATTTGACGTGGCACGTATGGACGAAAAGAAATGGGCCAATATGTTCATTACCGAAGGTACTCAGAAAATTTATTGAATAGTAACATACATGCACAAGGGGGGCGCCAAGGCGAGGCAGCCAAGCCAAAATCGAACTTTGCCGCCTGGACATTAGCGGCCAGAAAAGCAATAGATCATTTCCATGAGGACTTGCTTTTCGGTGTTATTCATTTAAAACAAACGGAAATTTTTTAAATTTAACACAGCGTTTCAAAAAGAGAGACATGTGTCATAAATAGAGAATGCAGAGAAAAATAAATCTCTCATTTTGGCGTACTATTTCTTTATCTCTGTTAATAATAGAGAAAAGCAAAATTTACTTCATTGCGTTTTAACTTTTTCTTTTTAGAAAATAAATCAGCTTCAAATTTAGCATACAGATAGAGAAAAAATTTATCAACAAAATCTAAGGATTAAAAAAGGGGCAGCTAAAAATTAATCAAAAAAACAAACAACTTTTTTGAAGTTTGGTTCACAAAAACCCTCAAAAATGACTCTCGAAAATTGTCAATTTTTTAATTTTTTCTTTCTCTGCATAGAAATATACAAAGTAAAAACACTCGAACAGGAAATTTATTTAAAAAGTTTAGAAAAATCTTATTTTCGCTGACCAACGAATTGACGCGTGAACAATTGGCATTGAAAAGAACTGCTGACTCTAACGATCGTTTTCTGTTCGTCCGTTGTCCTTGCGCGTGATGAAAACAAATGGACAAAATGGGTGGAGGAAGCGATTGGCTGGCATTTTTATGATCAGTGGAAAAGAATTGAAATTGAAATTTATGGTGATGATCACATCGGTGACGGGTCAGCGATTTTCAAAAATTCCAAATATTTATTGTATTTAACTATTTTTAGCAGGGCGGCCAAGTGTGCTTATTTCTAAGATTTGTGCTTATTTCAGCATTATGTGCTTATTTTGTGCTTATTTTTGGATTTGAAAGTAAAAATGTAGAATTTGAATGACTGTTTTGACATTTATTTTTTAGCGAATATTTGATTTAATTTGATTTTTGAAAAAAATTACATTTTTATTTCATTTTCGTGATTGTAAAATTCCCCAAAATTTCCGTGAAAATTTGTTAAAAAAATGGTCAAAATTTCTATTTTTCCTCCGGCGGCGCCTATCGGCACCGCCGGGTCCCCAAAACTTTTTTTTCATAAAAATCGGCTCAAAATCTCAAAAATTAGTCGTTTTTTGGTGGAAATCTGTTAACAAATTGCAGTGAAATTTTCAAAAAATTTTCCCGGGCGCCTACCGGCACCACCGGACACCCCCCGATCCCCAAAAAGTTTTTTTGGAAAAAGCGCGCCACGAAAAAAAAACATTTTTATTGATTTTTTCATTTTGAATAAAATTTTCCAAAATGTTATTTTTGACCCCAAATGATGGTTTTTTGTCGGCCAAATGCAGATTTTGAAAATTTTCAGTTGCAAGCCCTGGTTTTTACACTAAACAATGTTTTAAGTCGATTTTTCATGTTTTTATTGCGTTTCCTTCACGCTACAATTGGTTTTAGAAAAAATCTTATTTTTGGGGTCCGAATCATAGTTTTTGAGCCATTTTGTCTTATTTTGAAAAAAAAAAAAACTTGGCCGCCCTGATTTTTAGCCTTCTTGATGAAATTCCCGGCCCAAGTGATCACTGGTCAGCGGTAGAAGTGATGAATGTATTGTTAAGAAATGATCGATCAATTTGAATTAAAATAAAAATTGTCCTTTTTTTGTTGGACTGATCAATTTGGATTTGTGTTATGCCATTTGAATATTTGCCGTTTTTTGAAATGAAAAAATTTTTGCCTCAGAACTTTCGGCAATGGTAAAGAATTGTGGTCCTTAATTTAACTTATTTATATTGAACTCAGATTCAGTTTCTGGGGTTTTCGAAGTTTTCGAAGGTGCTGATTACGAATCTGAGCTCGGATTTGCCCAATTCAGAACTCCGGACCCGAATTCGAACAAAATTTTGATGAAAAAAAATTCCAAGGTATAAGTTAAAACGGCCAAATTTTAGCGAAAATTGCGCATTTATCGAATTAACAATTGAAGCTTTGTTTTACATCAAAATAAATAGTTGATAAATGAATTAGAAATAGCATCCTTGAAAAAAAAATTTCAACTTTTTGTTCGAGTTCGGGTCCGGAGTTCGGAATTGGGCAAATCCGAGTTCAGGTTTGTAATCAGCACTCTCGAAAACCTCTAAAAAATTTTTCTTTTCCTAACTCATAGAAACATGGGTTTTTGGGATCGCTGATCAGTGATCACGAAGCTGGCATCCGTTTCGACAAATTTCGTACTCGTTACCAGAAAAAAGATGAAAAATATGCACATAAATTTTTCCAAATTGAGGGTACACTGGTGGAAAAAAGTCTTTTACCAAACTCCCGAAATTTGTTCAGTGGCATTTTTGTAATTAATAAGTTGTCCAATATACATAGTTGTAAGATTTTTTTGTAGCAATACCTGTGCTCTAGAGGTATGTAAAATTTTATCAAATTTTGTTCACAAACTTTGAAATATTGGGACCGGAACAGTAACTGATCATTTTTGGGATGGAAAAAAGTCTTTTACCAAACTTGAAAAACTATTTCAAAATGCTCATAAAAATCTGAAATAATTCATGCAGACTTATCTTTTGGTGCTGAACAAAAAAGTCTTTTACACCAACTTTATCAGACCACTCCTTCATAGTGATCGGGACACCCTAAAATACACTAAAAATTGGAAAAATTTTCAAAAAAAATTCTTAGGGGATTGGGAAAATTTTTTGGGAAATTCTGAATATGCTCATTGGATAGATCACAAAATCCTCTACCGAATTACCTTTTGAATGGTTGGGCTATGATTTGTGCATAAAAAGTTATACTTGGTTGAATTTTAATGATAATAAAAAATAATTATTTTCTACCGTATTTCAAGGGAAAATGACCAAAAATTGATCATTTTTAAGAAGTTCAGTTTTTCAACCAAGTATAACTTTTGAAGTACAGGTCGTAGCCCCACTATTCCAAAAGGAATTTGATAGCCAAATATATGCTCTATCCAATGTGCATATTCAAACCTTCCCAAAAAATTTTCCCAACCCCCTAAGAATTTTTTTTGAAAATTTTTCCAATTTTCAGTGTATTTTAGGGTGTCCCGATCACTATGAAGGAGCGGTCTGATCAAGTTGGTGTAAAAGACTTTTTTGTTCAGCACCAAAAGATAAGTCTGCATGAATTATTTCAGATTTTTATGAGCATTTTGAAATAGTTTTTCAAGTTTGGTAAAAGACTTTTTTCCATCCCAAAAATGATCAGTTACTGTTCCGGTCACAATATTTCAAAAGTTTGTGAACAAAATTTGATAAAATTTTACATACCTCTAGAGCACAGGTATTGCTACAAAAAAATCTTACAACTATGTATATTGGACAACTTATTAATTACAAAAATGCCACTGAACAAATTTCGGGAGTTTGGTAAAAGACTTTTTTCCACCAGTGTATAATTTTTAAAAATTTCTTTAAATTCGCTAAACGCAAAGTAAAACTTTCAAAAATGGCTAAATATGGGCAATGGTGTGGAATTGCGGTCCCGACGGAAAAAAATAGTAAAAATTTCGCAGGTATTTTTTCTAGGCTTAAAAAATGCGCTGATAACGAATCTGAGCTCAGATTTTGAAAATCAATGATTTTTGTCTATGATTTTTCATCAACTACTTGATTTTTTCAAAAAATTTTAAGAAAATTAGTCAGGCGTAAAAACTCATAAACAAATATTGTAGAGCCTAAAAAGAGCTTTCGAATAAGCTATTGAATATATGGAAAAGTAAAGTTTTAAATTTTTTACGATTTTTTGAAATTTAATTATTAATCCCTAGGGGTCATATGAGACGGGGGTCTGAGATTCGAGTCCGCTTGGCTGCGGTTTATTTTTTTATGACACTTGATGAAAAATCATAGACAAAATGAAGGTTCAAGCATAATTATAGCTCAGATTCATGATCAGAGTTTTTTAACCCCAATTTCATTGCTAAACTTTTTTAAAAATAATTTAAAAAAGCTAGAAAAATCGAGTAGTTGATGAAAAATCATAGATAAAAATCATTGATTTTCAAAATCTGAGCTCAGATTCGTTATCAGCGCATTTTTTAAGCCTAGAAAAAATACCTCCGAAATTTTTAACATTTTTTTTCGCCGGGACCGCAATTCCACACCATTGCCTAAATATGGTAATAAAAATCATTTTAGAAGAAAAAAACACGACACGCTTAAAACTTACTCATTTTAGCGAAAAATCCACCCGAAAAGCAAGATTTCGCTTATGTTTTACATAAATTAATCAATTTTTAAGAAAATTTAAATTTAGTCGATATTTTAGAAAAAATTTTTGCTAAAAATGTCTTTTCCGGAATTTTTAGGTCTTTAGGGGTCAAAAAGGCAAATTTACCTGATAGGGGCCATTCTAGCATAAAATAGTGCGGTCGAACTCATTTTATTCATTTGTTTTTGAAATGTATAAAAGCGTAAATTTATCGACAGTTTTTTCAGTTTTTTTTTTTGCATAAAATCATTCTGTCAACATATCATCAACAAAACTCAGTTTTCCATTTCCATCAAATTTTGCATTTAGAATTAAGTTTTGTCAATCTATTGTTTTTCACAGATTTTAATTTTTGGGTAAAACGGATCAACAAAATTTTTTTTTAAAGTCACCTGCGTATTTCGCGTAATTTTTTCATTTTTGCTAATTGAAGCTAATTAATTTAAATCAGTCGAAAACTGTCTTAATAATTCGACCTCAACAAAATGTCAGACCGCCGAAAAGAAGCGGAGGAAAAAATGGCAAAAGCAATGTAAAATAAAATGCCAATTTTCAATTTTTAATTTTGTTTTCCTTTTTTTCAGTTTCATCTCCGCCGATTGTTGGCTTTGTGTCTTCGATTTGCTGCCACTTTCACAACTTGGCGTTGGAATTGCGCTGATCAGCCACCGATTTGACTTTTACGTCGACGAACACTTCAAAACACGCAAATGGGCATTGGCATTTATTCGAATTCATAGCAAAAATGGAAAGAATGGCTCCAAGGAAATGGAAATTACCAATGGCGATGAGAAAGCATTGCCAATTCCGCAAGTCCAATTGCCACGCAAAGTCATCGGATTCGAACGCATCGAGATTTTGTAAAATTGGCGATTATGCAAAAAATAATTAGACAACAACTCCCATCCATTTTCAGTTTCATCGACCGAAATGCCCTCACTTTTCTCCAACGTTTTTGTCAACTTTTCGCCGTCCGTCCAATTAATTTGATCATCAATACAACGAATGATCGGATTTTGGAGTCCATTTTGCGCAACATTTGGCCAATGATCGTGAAAAACATTCATGGCATTGAAATGTTCGCCAAAAGTCTCCATCATTTGCGACAAATCGTCCCGTCATTTCTCAACGATTGTCCATCGCTTCGCGTTGTCTCCTCCTACTATTATGGCAATCTCTTCCCCGAATTTCCGCCCGCCGATGAAAATGCCGCGGCATCGGATGAACAATCAGTGGCCAAATGGCTTTTCACTCCACTTCAAGAAAATGGGGTGCCAAAAGTGTTCAAATGCTGGTGGGATGATGATGATGGGGAATGGCCGTTGAAAATTGAAGCATTCAAATCGGTGATTCAATTGCTTTAATCTTTGGTTGTCATTTATTACTTAACCAATTTTCCCTTATTTTAGGCTTTTGCATCGGCTTCTTCCCCCGCCAATTTCATTGTCATCTTTTGGCTTCCTTCGCCTTTTGCTAATTCCGTTGTGCCATTTGATCTGACCAACGAATGACTCGGGAACAATTGGCATTGAAAAGAATTGACAATAGCCATCGTTTTCTGTTGGTCCGTTGTCCAATTGCGCGAGACAAAAGCAAATGGACAAAATGGGAAGAGGAAGCGATTGGCTGGCAAATTTATGATCAATGGAATCAAATTGACATTCAAATTTATGGTGAGGATAACATCGGCGACGGGTCAGTGATTTTTTTTTTTCAAAAATTCAATTTTGTTTTTATTTTTAGGCTTCTTGACTCAACTCCCGGTCCAAGTGATCAACAGTAGAAGTGAATGAATGTATTGTTAAGAAATGATTGATCGGTCAATTTGAATTATTTAATAATTGACGCTCTCATAAAAATTGTTCCTTTTTTCTGTTGTTGGAATGATCAATCAACCTTTTTTGTCTGTGTAAATCATTAGGATAAATTTAGCGATTTCCTGAAATTTGATTTAACATTTTAGCCAACACATAATCAACTAAATGCCTTTTTCCCGAATGCAGAAAATATAAAATTATATCCCTACACATCAGCAGGGATGGCACGGAATTCCGATTTCCGAAAATTTTTGGGGCCTCGGAATGCCATCCCTGCTACACACCGTAATTTTTTTAAAAGTTATACTGCTCTAAGCATGGCTGGGAGATGATTTCACCCTAACCCAAAGTGCCCCAAAAACCCTAAATCACACAATGTCATGGACTAATATGCTCTAAAAATGGCCAAATATGCATTTATTCTCGAAAACCCCCCAAAATATGCATTTATATGCACTTAAAACCTTCACCAAATCAAAAACTTTAACGTAGAAATGCCATTTTGAGCCCTTTTCTTCATAGCGTATTATGCAAAATCATACAATTTATAAGCCTAGTCATAAAATCGACCAAATTTTTGTTGAGAAATGCATAAAATAATGCGGTCGAACTCATTTAATTCATTTGTTTTTGATATGTGTATAAAAATCGTAAATTTCCAACAGTTTTTTTTTAGTGTTTTTTTTGTACAAAATCATTCTGTCAAGTGTCAACAGTGATGACCTTAGCTCTTTGCTCGTCTTTTTACTCATTAGCAAAACTCGGTTTTTCATTTTCATTCAAATTTTGCCATATTTTCTTCTAATTCAGGGGTGCGATCTGTTCTGATTTATCAGAAATGTTCTGATTTGGAGGGTCCAAATCTGATAAAATAAAAATGTTCTGATTTGTCAGATTTGTTCTGATTTTGGGGTAGAGACCAAAATTTGTTCTGATTTCTTAGATAAACTCATATTTTTGAAATTTTGTGGCATAATGTTACTTTTTGTCTAGAAAATATAAGATTTGTGGCAAAATTTGGTCTTTTTTTGACAAATATCTGTTAACAAATCGAATTAAAAATCGCAAATTTTTCCCGGCGAATTTTTTTTGAAAAAATCAGCGTTTAAAAAAGGCATTTTTTAACGCAAGGAAAAGTCTTCGCTTGTCTTTTAATTGCAAAAATTGGCCTTTTTGGTGAAAATCTGTTAACAAAACAGAACGAAATTACAAAAAATTTCCGAAAAGTTTTGGAAAAATCTGCCGCAAAGAATTCTTAAAAGTCTGATTTTTTCATCCCGAATGCACTGAATTTTCGATTTGCTAAACCTCACCAAAATTTTTAAAGATGATAATCGGAGGCGAAAATATAATTTTTAATACATTTTTGATTGAAAAATTATAAAATAACTGATTAGAAGCAATTTTGCAAAATGTTCTGATTTTTGACCCCAAAATCTGATTTTTTGAGTCCGATGTTCTGATTTTGAAAAATTTTCGATCGCACCCCTGTTCTAATTACATAAATATGTATTTCCATGGCATTTTTCGCAAATCAAAAATTCAGTCCGTTAAAAAATGAATTCACTAAAAAAATGAATCTCTATTGTTTTTCACCGATTTTAGTCGTGGGCTAATAAAGCTAATTTGGAATCCTTCAAAAACTGTCTTAATAATTCGACCTCAACAAAATGTTCGACCGCCGAAAAGAAGCGAAAAAAAGGAGGGCAAAAGCAATGTAAAATTAAAATTTTCAATTTTAAAATTTCAGTTTTAATTTTGTTTTTTTCAGCTTCATCTCCGCTGATTGTTGGCTTTGTGTGTTCGATTTGCTCTCTCCGCGTCAACTTGGACTTGGCATTTCAATGATTAGCCACCGTTTCAACTTTTACGTCGACGAACACTTCAAGACTCGACGCTGGGCGCTGAAATCCATGGAAATTAAGCGAAAAAAAAGCTGGAATGACACGAAGGAAATGGAAATTACCAATTACCGTGGAAAACCAATGCCAATTTCGCAAAAGCCGTTGCCAAAAAAAGTCGTCGGATTCAGAGCCATTTCAATCAAGTAAAATGGATTAATTAACAGTTTTCAAAATGTAAACGTTTTCGATCATTTCATTTTCACCAGGTACATCGACAACAATGTGATCACTTTTCTCCGCCATTTTTGTCCGCTTTTCGCCTCAAATTGTCCAATCAATTTGGCTATCGATACGTCGAGTGATCGCATTTCGGACTTCATTTTTCGCAACATTTGGCCAATGCTCAGGAAAAACATTCGAGGCATGAAATTGTCCGCCACCTATTTCCGCCGTTTGCGCAAATTCGTCCCGTCACTGTTCAACGAATTGCCAGTTGTTGCGTGTTGTCAAATTCTATGGGGCCAATTTCTTCCCCGAATTTCCTGCCGATGACAGTGCCGCGGCATCGGATGGACAAATTGTGGCAAAATGGCTTTTCACTCCACTTCAAAGCAATGTGCCAAAGGTGTTGAAATGCTATTTGGAAGCGGATGCTGGGCAATGGTTGTCGAAGATTGAAGCCTTCAAAGCGGTGCTTACCTAATTGATTTATTTAGCTACATTTTTTTGGTCGTGGGTTTCGCTGACCTGACATAAATGTTGTTTTTCGCCCAATTTTTTCGGAACCTAACCGAAAGGGCCCCCTCCGCCGTCTCTTGGTTTTTCGTTGGGCCCCATCGGGCCATCTAAACTGTAAAGTGCCCATTCCCACCAACAGCAGGGGGTAGGATGCGACCGCGATTTGCGGCATTTTTCTGTCCGCGCCCCACACCCAACCGAAAAGTGTCATTTATTTCCGATTTTGTATTTATTTCTTAATCGATTTTCCATCATATTTTAGACTTTTGCCTCGGCTTCATCTCCTGTCAATTTCATCGTTCACCTTTGGTGTCCGTTGCATTTTGCTTGACTCCGTTGTGCTCTTCGATCTGACCAACGAATTGACTCGTGAACATTTGACGCTGAAAATGGCAAATAATAGCGATCATTTTCTGCTGATCCGTTGTCCAATTGACCGAGACGCGAGCAAATGGACAAAATGGGAAAAGGAAGCGATTGACTTGGCAAATTGATGATCAATGGAATCAAATTGGCATTGAAATTAATAATAAGGATAAAATCGGCGATGGGTCAGCGATTGATTTTCACATATTCAAATTTATTGCGTTTAAATTCTTTTAGTCTTCTCGACCCAACTCCCGGCCCAAGTGATCAGCAGAAGAAGTGAAAGAATTATATTGTTGAGAAATGATCGAACAATTTTAAAGATGGATTTGGGAATTGACGTGATTATAAAAATTGTCCTTTTTTTCGTTGGAATGATCAAACAACTTGGATTTGTGTGTTAAGCTGTTAGGATATTTTGTGGTTTTCTGAAATAAAAAAATCAACAAATAATACTTGAAAGTGCCAAAAGGGTGGAGGTATGTTCTATTTGTTAAAATTAGTCACAACATCATTAAAACATCAGAAAATGTCATTTGTACAAATTCGAAAACAAAAGTGTGAAATTAAAGAAATTTTGAATTTTCGACTTTTTGTTCGAATTCGGGTCCGGGATTCGAAATTGGTCAAAATGAATGTTAGATTCGTAATCAGCAACCCAGAAAACCAACAATGAAAAGCGTTTTACACGACTTTTTAAAAATTTTATTTTTTTTTCGAAAAATCACTATTTGGTGTTTTGTCACTATTTTTTTTCACTATTTTAACATTTTTTGAAAATTTGTTAACAAAAATGGAATAAAACGGAAAATACACCCTCTAAGAATCGACCAAAAATTTTTTTAAAATAGACCACTAAGAATTGGAAAATTTTCTCAAAAATTCTTCCCACAAATTTTTTTCTTTTATAAAATTTTTGAATAAAAAATTTCATTTAATTTTATAAAAAAAATGTACCTCACAAAATTTGAAAATGTACCTCATTTGCAACTGCAATCAGTGAATAAAAATTATTTTTTTGCTCAATTTTTGGCTAAAAACTATGTCACTGTTCGTCACTATTTTGGCATTTTTATTCACCATTTTAGTTAACTATTTTGAGATTTTTCTTCACTAAAAGTTGCAGCCCTATTAATCACTCAAATATCTTCCATCACATAATCAGCTTTCTCACCCTGTTGTTGTTGTTGCTGTTATTCCCAAATAGAAATGGCATCGGCATCTCCATCACAGTCCCAATCCGACTCGTCCAAGCCCAACACGCTGGAACTCAGCGGCTGGATAACTTCCAACCCCTGCGGACACCTGACAACGAATTGGGCGGTTACCAAGATTAAAATACTATCACACAAAATGTTGGCGATCGAATTTTGCTCTATATGCCGCCACCATGCGGTAAAGGTATCGATAAAATGCCTAATTTGTGAACAAATTTTCTGGCGGACATATGACTTTTCGTCAAGCGGAAAGCATGCCAAGTAATTTAAGTGTATTAAAAGATGGCAAACAAAAATTTTCTTTTTCTACAATTAGTTCTGGTTTATATCGCAAGCATATGGCAATCATCAAATGGTCAAATATTTCAATGGCCTACAACACAGTTGAAGACTGTTTTAAAGCAAAGAGGACATAATGAGGATGACATCGGCGATGGTCAGCGAATGTTTTTCAAATTTATTATTTCATTTCTTATTTTTAGGCTTCTCGACACAACTCCCGGCCCGAGTGATCAGAAGTGAATGAATGAATTGTTAAGAAATGATCGACCAATTTGAATTATGGAATTATTGACGTGTGCTCATAAAAATTGTTGTTTTTTTCGTTCGAATGATCAAATATTTATTGATTTTCTGAAATAAATGTGAAAATCTTAGTTTTGGAGTCGGAATTAATTTCGTATGAAAAGTTAGGCGCGTTAACTTTTTATTGACCCAAAATGGACATTGACATTGATTGAACTGTGGTGGATTTGACATTTTCTGTTCCGTGCATTAACTTTATGTGGGCTATAAAAAACCATAGGCGAGGGGGGGGCAACCCCTGTGATTTACATTTTTTTCAATTTTTTGTGTGTTTTGCTGTCGGATTGTCCAACTGTCCGATTGTCCAATCACGGCTGGAACAAAATTTTAACGTAGAAGTGCTGTTTTTTAGACCCTATTTTCATAGCTAGGCGCAGAAAAAATTTATGCAAAACCATCAATTTATAACGCGCCTGCCCCTTGTCGTGCAACACGTAGTTGATCGATAGACTTCGCCAGGGCGCAAGAGTGTCCGGAATAGGCTTCGCGACGCGCGCGCTTGTAACGTAAAGTGCATGGACTCAAATGCTTCGCGAGGGCAAAAAAAAATTTTTATGAATTTATGTTTAAATAGTCTTTTTTCCCAAATTTGCCCTCCAATCCCAACCCTGCTGTCCTCAAAAATCTCCATTTCAGCAGCAGCAGTTCCATGTCGTGTCAGCAGTTGTCACAGGGCAAAGGGAAATTTGGCCTAATTTTAAATTAATTTTTTTTGACCACGACTGTTTTTAACAATTTCGCAATTCTCTCCCAAAATCCATTCATTCACTTTCCCTCTTTTCATTCAGATTCAGTTTCATGTTGTTTTCATTTTATTTCGTTTGTGTGTTTCTCTCTATTTTTTAAAATAAAATCCGCCGTTTCCCAATTTCACTTCTCTAAATAAGGTCATTTCAAAGTGTTGACAAAACAACAAAAACACCAAATCTACACAAAGACGGAAAAACTCTTCCATTTATCTTATTTTTTCTCTTTCGTTTTTATAAACAAATATATGCTGATTTCACTTAATTTTCAGTTTTACTAAGATATTTCAAATCCGTCAAAATCTCTCTCCATTATTTACCTCAACAAATGTCAGACCGTCAAAAAGAAGCGGAGGCGAAGATGGCAAAATCAATGTAAAATATTAAAAATGCCAATTTTCAATTTAATTTTAATCCCAATTTCAATTTTCAGTTTCATTTCTGGCGACGGATGGCTGGCGGTGTTCGATTTGCTGCCGCCTTCCCAACTTGGACTTGAAATCGCGACGATCAGCCACCGTTTTAACGCCTACGTGGACGAACATTTCAAGACGCGAAAATGGGCGCTAAAATTTATTCAAATTCGTCGCGAAATTGGAAAGAAAGGCACGAAGAAACTGGAATTGGCCAAATTGGATGGAGAAAAATTGCCAATTCCGAAAAAGCCGTTGCCAATGAAAGTGGTCGGATTCGATGCCATCTCAATAAGGTGAGATTGAAGAATTTTCGTTGTTTTCAAATCAAATCATTTCCCATTTTCACAGATTCGTCGACCTAAATGCTCTCACTTTCCTCCGACGTTTTCGTCGTCTTTTCACCTCCTCGCCAATTGTTTTTGCCATCGGTTCGACGAGTGATCGCATTTTGTTTTTGATTTTGGAATTGATTTGGCCAATGTTCGCCAAAAACATTGGTTCGATGCATTTGATGGCGGACACTTTCATGCGTTTGCGAATATTCGAAGCGGCATTTCTCAGCAAATGCCAATCTCTTCGCATTGTCAAATTTTGCGATGACGACAATTTCTTCATCGAATTCCCGGCCGATGACCATGCCGCGGCATCGGATGGACAAGTGGTGGCCAAATGGCTTTTCACTGCCCTCCCTGACAATGTGCCGCCGAAGATGTTAAAATGCTCGTTGGACAAAGATGATGGCAATTTGGAGTCGGACATTGAAGACTTCAAAGAGGTGATTTCGGATTGTTTAATCCGGCACTTTTACGCTTTTTGAGATTCGCTTACAAAAATGAATGATTTTTCGCCTAAAAAGACTTTTCGAATCAAAAACGTCCCATCTGTTGGCATTTTTGTTATTAAATGGCCAAGTGCCGTGCCCATCTTTGGGTTTTTTGTGCCGTTTCCCAAACATTTCGTTCATTGTCATCAATTTTCCCATCTTTTAGGCTTTTACCGAGGCTTCTTCCGCCGTCAATTTCATTTTTGTCGTCCGATTTCCTCCGTCTTTTGCCACTTCCGTTGTGCCATTCGCGCTGATCAACGAATCGACTCAAGAACAATTGGCATTGAAAACAACTTCCAACAGCCGTCTTTTTGTGTTCGTCCGTTCTCCAATTGTGCGTGACGCAAGTGAATGGACAAAATGGGAAAATGAGGCGATTGGCTGGGATTTTGTTGCTCAACCGAATCGGATTGACGTGTATATGTATCGTGAGGATCAAATTGGGGACGGGTGAGCGAATGATTATTAAAAACAAATTCAAATTGATAATTGATTTCCTATTTTTCCAGACTTCTTAACAAATTGACCGGTCCAATTAATCGGAAGAAGAAGAAGTGAATGAAGGGTGATCCGATCAATTTGAAAGATGGATTTGGGAATTGACGTGCTCATAAAAATTGTCCTTTTTTCATTGGATTGATCAACCTTGGATTATGTTACACCGTTATAATATTTGTCGTTTTCTGAAATGAAAAAAAATTGCTAACAAAAACAGCTCATTAAAGAGTTGTCGTATGATACATACCAAGATTATTTAATTTAATTGTGTTTTATGGAAATTTTGACGGATTATTTTTCTCTAAAAAATCTGAAAAAATTGGCAGTTTTTACGAAAGATAAAGTACGTATAAAGCGGGTACTTTTCCGTTTTGTCGTGCACTGCAAAATTACTGAAAATTTTTGAACGTGCGGCCTTTCTTTTTGTGGGCATAAATGCCTCCATATCCTGAATCAAAATTTCCTTTTTCGGGGTCGTTGATCATGAAGCCGTCATCCGTTTCGAAAAATTTCAAACCCGGACCAGAATTCGAAATTTTAGAGTCTAAAATTTAGACAGTTTTTTTTTGTACAAAATCATTCTGTCAAGTGTCAACAGTGATGACCTTTGCTCTTTGCTCTCTTTTTAACCATCAGCAAAACAGTTTTCCATTTCCATTCAAATTTTGCATTATTTTCGGATTAACTTTTACCAATCTATTGTTTTTTACAGGTTTTAGTTTTTGGGTAAAACAAATTCAAAAATTGTTTTTTTAAAAAGCACCTGCGTATTTCACATAATTTTTTCAGTTTGCTAAGCTAATTTAAATACGTGTTTTAATAATTTACCTCGACAAAATGTTCAACCGCCGAAAAGAAGCGAAAAAAAGGAGGGCAAAAGCAATGTAAAATTAAAATTTTCAATTTTAAAATTTCAGTTTTAATTTCGTTTTTTCAGCTTCATCTCCGCCGACTGTTGGCTTTGTGTGTTCGATTTGCTCTCTCCGCGTCAACTTGGCCTTGGCATTTCAATGATTAGCCACCGTTTCAACTTTTACGTCGACGAACACTTCAAGACTCGGCGCTGGGCGCTGAAATCCATTGAAATTAAGCGAAAAATTAGCTGGAAAGGCTTAAAAGAAATGGAAATTACCAAGTACCATGGAAAACCAATGCCAATTCCGCAAAAGCCGTTGCCAAAGAAAGTCGTCGGATTCAAAGCCATTTCAATCGAGTAAAATGGATAATTAATTGTTTTTTTATTGATCTCATTACAGGTACATCGACAACAATGTGATCGCTTTTCTTCACTGTTTTCGTCCGCTTCTCGCCGTTTGTCCAATCAATTTGAACATTCAAACGGACAATGATCGAATTACGGAGTTCATTTTGCACAACATTTGGCCAATGCTCGGAAAAAACCTTTATGGCTTGGGATTATCCGTCAACTATTTCCGCCGTTTGCGCAAATTTGTCCCGTCACTGTTCACCACTTTGCCGTTGTTACGCGTTGTCAAGCTGTATTCGACGGATATATTCCCCGAATTCCCTGCCGATGACAGTGCCGCGGCATCGGATGGACAAATGGTGGCCAAATGGCTTTTTACTCCACTTCAAGAACATAGTGTGCCAAAAGTGTTCAAATGCCATTTGAACACGGATGATGTGAATTGGATGTCGAGGATTAATGCCATCAAAGCGGTGCATATTAATTAATTTATTTAGCAGCACTTTTTTGGTCCTGGGTTTCGCCGACCAGCAACATAAATGTTGTTTTTCGCCCAATTTTTCGGAACCCAACCCAAAGGGTCCTCCCCTCCCGTCCCTTGGTTTTTCATTGGGCCCCATCGGGCCATCTAAACCGTAAAGTGTCATCTATTTACCCATTTTGTATTTCTTAATCAATTTTTCCACCATATTTTAGGCTTTTGCATCGGCTTCTTCCCCCGTCAATTTCATCGTTTTCGTTTGGCTTCCTGTGCCTTTTGCCGACTCCGTTGTGCCATTTGATCATACCAATGGATTTACGCATGAACAATTGGCATTGAAAAGGATTAACAATAGCTCTCGTTTTTTGCTGATCCGTTGTCCAATTTTGCGAGACGCGATCAAATGGCCAAAATGGGAGAAAGAAGCCGATTGGCGCAATGAAGAACAGCGAAATCAAATTGGCATTGCGATTTTTGCTGAGAAGAACATCGGCGACGGGTAAGCGAATTTTTATTCAAAAATTCAAATTTATTTCGTTTAAATTCTTTTAGGCTTCTCGACGCAATTCCCGGCCCAAGTGATCAGCAGAAATGAATGAATGCTTTGCTGAGAAATGATTGATCAATTTGAATTGTTGATTGGAATTGACGTGCTCATAAAAATTGTCTTATTTTTTCATTTGAATGATCAACTTGGATTTGTGTTATTATGCCATTATGATATTTTGTGTTTTCTGCTGAAATGAAAAATCTCTTAATTTTCAAGAACTTTTCTCGACGATATCTATCAGCATCGCGAGACTCACTGGTTCCTGAAAAATATGAAAAATGTGCCGAAAAACCGATCGTCGATTGTTTTTACAAAAAATTTTATTTTGGTTTCTTTGTTTTAATTTTCCAAACATTTTTGTATGAAAAATTTTGTTCGTCAATTTGTTTATTGGTCCAATATGGAAATTAATTTTGTAAAAATTTTGTGTTCTTTTAAATGGGTCTTAATTAATGGCTTTTTCGGAAAAATTTTTTACAGTCTGAGGAATTTTTTCGAAAATTCAATTTCAAGATATTTTGGGGTTTTCAGACAATGACGTAGAGTGGTGGTCTGATCATTGATAAGTTTCAAAATTTTGGTGCCTAAATGAGTAATTTCTGATTTTTGGGACGAATTTTTTCCGATTTAAATTATGTCCTAAATTTATTTATTATTTTCGGAGAAAACCAAATATTTTCCATATTTTTTTACTTTTACTCCAACCGTTTTAAACCACCAAAATTCGAAAATCCGTGCCGTTATTTGGTCAAAATTTTTGTGTCAAATTTATGAACAATTTCAAACGGAAGTGCCCACCGCGCGCGACCCACTGGGTTAATTATACAATAATTACTGCTGCCTCAAGGAATAAATGCAATTTTCTGTATGCTAATATCCCGCCCCCCGTTGCCCCAGGGTGTACAAAATTGGCGCCCCTTTCTCCTGAGCTTTCCGCGCCCAATTTATTTTGTACACCGCTCGCGCACCCAAATTCACTTTTCATATGCTTTTGTTGTATTGTATGATCAAATTCTCCAAGATTGATCAGTTCAAATTCACAACTGTTTTGGCTTCTTTTCTTTTCGAGATTATTATTTTTTTGAAGTTTTTAAAAAAATTTCATAAATATTTAATTTTTATTCAACATATTGATAAAAAGAATTCAAAATTCCAACTGATCAGAAGGGACACATTTTTATTTTTGATTTTTGAAATTTTTTTTAATATTTAGACCTTTTTTTGATTTTTTAAAATTTTCCTAAATATTTACATATTGATAAAAAATAAATCGAAATTTTTTTAATTTACGGAACCAAAATTTTTTATTTCGAAAATTGGGACTTGAAAATTATTATTCTTTCTTTAATAAAAATTAAGCTGCAAGAAAATTTTCTAATGTGGCGTCCGGTGCTTATCTATATCAGTTTTTAATAGGTCCAAAATAAATATTTTTTGCATATTTAATTGACTTTAATTTGTGCCCTCTCCTGAAATGGCACTTCCGTTATTTGTCAAATGCCGTTCTTCGCGTCGCGCTCTGTGCCTATTTGTCGCCTTTTTTCTCGTCCATTGCTACCCGGGACCGCCGTACTTTCCACCAATTCGTGCTGATCAACATTGGGCCATAATTGGGACGGGATTTGGCACAAATCGGTCCAAACATGCAACAAAAAATTCCCCCATAAACGTGCCAAATTTGACAGAATCGTCGAGACTCCGTTCTCGAAAGTGCCGACCGCCATTGAAATTGTGCCAAAAATGGCAAAAATGCCATTGAGTTTGAAGGCATCAAGCAACAGTAGGAAGGAAGCTGATTTTTTGCCGTCGTCAGCTGACCGACGCATGATTTGGGTGAATAATATCAGAAAATTTTATGCCAAAATTAAAATATGGCCCAAATCTAAATTTATCGTAAATCCACCAAAATATAATTGCATAAATTTGTATAAATTTTATTTGTGGGAGGGTGAAAATTTCCAAGAAAACAAAAATTTTTCATAAACATTTACAAAATTTCCTAAAAATTCTCTATAAAATTGAAAAAACCGTTTTTTAATTTCACCTTTTTTAAAATTTGACGATTTTTAAAAATTATTTCGATTTCGGAATTTAAAAAGTCAAATTTTAATTATTTTTTTCGCCTGATGCCCATGAATTTACAGTTTTAATCAAATTTTCTATATTTATAGGCTCTGCCTTCACCAATGTCACTGAGTGCCATCAATTCTGTGATACCCACAGTTGGACATCAACACAATGTGCCGTCAAATGGTACTGTTACAGTAACCCAAACGATTGAACCATATAATAACTGATACAGGACCAAAATGGAAGCAAATGGCGTCAGCCGATGGGCTCGAAAATGTTACGGTAACGTCACATGTAACGGTGGTGAGTACGGTGCCCACCGTTTCCGTGGATGGCGCCGTTTTGGACGAGCCGCGGACCTTTGGCGGCACGACGAGCACAGCAGCAGCACGGCCATGGGCGAACAGTGAACAAAATGTGTTGTGAATGGTCAAATTTGCGGAAGAAAATGCATTTCTCTGCTTTATTTATTTTATTTTGCTTTTTAAAAAAATAATAAATGGCAAATTTTAAATTAAAAATCAAAGTTTTTTAGGGGCGCGGAAATGGAAAAAATGCCAAAAATTTAATTATTTGTAATTGAATGATCAATGCGTTTTCAATTTTTGATTAAGAATTATCTATTACTATTTCTTTAATTTAAAAAAGCTATTTTATTAAAGAAATCTTTACAAATGCGATAAATTCCGTGAAAATTTTACCGCCGGGGCCAAAGAATTTTACAGTGTATTAGCTTTAATTGGACAAATGATCGAAAGAAAAATTGGGGAAAAGACAAATGATCGAAAGAAAAATTGGGAAAGGACAAATGATCGAAAGAAAAATTGGGAAAGGACAAATGATCAAAGGAAAAATGGGGAAAGGACAAATGATCGAAAGAAAAATTGGGGAAACGACAAATGATCAAAGGAAAAAATGGGGAAACGACAAATGCTCGAAAGAAAAGTTGCGAAAACGACAAATGATTAATCATTCATTTTTTGGGCGCTAGGACATTTCGTCTCAATTTAGCCATGGTAAAAAACAAACAAAAAATTTCAGTCAAAGAGCAAAACGGAGAAAGCAAAAGACGATGAAATTATCGGGAGATAAAGCCGAGGCAAAAGCCTAAAACATGGAAAATTGATAATGCCAAAAAATGGGGGACACTTTCCTGTTCGCAATTTCTTTAATTGGTAAAAAAATTATTGTAAGTGAATGCCAAAAAAATCTAAAAGTCCAAATAAATCAATTGCGACCAACATTTGAGCACCTTTTGGCACACATTGTTTTGAAGTGGAGTGAACAGCCATTTGGCCACCGCGCTTGTCCATGCGACGCCATGGCACTGGAAATTCGGCGCAGAATTCCAAAAAATTTTACGAAGGTGTCTGAGACAGGGTGTTTTTTGTTTACAAATAATTGATTAAGGCGTTTTTCACCCCCCTCTCCCCCCCTCCCCCTCCCCTCCGCTCCCCCCCTCTCTCTCTCTCTCTCTCTCTCTCTCTCTCTCTCTCTCTCTCTCTCTCCCCTCCCTCTCCTCTCTCTCTCTCTCTGTTCTTTGATTTCTTTGGATTTCCTAATTAAATTACTCCAAATCGGTCAGTGCATAAATACCGCCCCTTTTTATTCACACTCATTTTTCGCCCTCTTCACTTTATTTTTCATTCATTTTATGCAAAAAAAAAAAATAATAATAATTTTTTTTTGTTTTTTTATCAATTTTTGAAGAAAAAAAGAATACTTAAGGAAAAAGTGCCAAAAACTGTCTTAATAATTTGCCTCAACAAAATGTCCGACAACCGAAAAGAAGCGGAGGAAAAGATGGCAAAAGCAATGTAAAATTAAAATTAAAATGCCAATTTTCAATTTCACTTTTAAATTTAATTTTTATTTCAATTTTTAATTTTGTTTTCCTTTTTCTTCAGTTTCATCTCCGGCGACTGTTGGCTCAAAGTGTTCGATTTGCTCTCTCCGCGTCAACTTGGCCTTGGAATTGCGCTGATCAGCCGCCGATTTGACTTTTACGTCGATGAACATTTCAAAACTCGCCGCTGGGCATTGAAGCCTATTCAAATTGAAAGAAAAATTGGAAAGAATGGCACCAAGGAAATGGAAATTGCCAATTACGACGGAAAGCCAATGCCAATTCCGCAAATTCAATTGCTACGCAAAGTCAGCGGATTCGAACGGATCAACATCTTGTAAAATTGGGGATTATATATGTACAAAAATATTTGACGGTGCTAGGGCGAAGTGACAAAAGTATCAATGATCGAAATATTTAAATTTATTATTTTTTTAATTATTTAAAATCTAAGGTTGTTTAAATGCATGAAAATTGTTCAAAATTCAATTAATTCATAACATTTTCTTCATATGATTCGATAGCCCAAAGATTTGTAAGTTTTTCGGAAGTTTTTCGTTACAACTTTTTTGTAAATTTTTTGCTAGATTTTTAAAAAATTGGGATTTATAGAGCTGCTAGCTTCTAGTACCAAGATTTGATTATTAAGAAAATAAAATTAAAATAATAAAATTAAATTTAAATATTACGGTCATTGAAACTTTTGTTACTTCGGCTCATCATATATTTATTTGACAACATTTCCGAATCCATTTTCACAGTTTCATCGACCACAATGTGATCACTTTTCTCCACCGTTTTCGCCCAATTTTCGCCAAATGTCCGATTAATTTGATCATCAACACGGACAGTGATCTCATTTCGGAGTTCATTTTGCGCAACATTTGGCCAATGCTCGGACGAAATATTTGTGGCATTTTTCTGTTTGCGAATGTTTTCCATCGTTTGCGCAAATTCGTCCCCTCAATTCTCAACGATTGTCCATCGCTTTGTGTTGTCAATTTATGTGACGCCGATATTTTCGCCGAATTTCCGGCCAATGACAGTGCCGCGGCATCGGATGGCCAAGCGGTGGCCAAATGGCTTTTCACTCCCCGTCCGGACGGTGTGCCAAAAGTGTTAAAGTGTTGGTGGGACAATAATGATGATCGGAATTTGGCGTCGGAACTTGAAGCCTTCAAAGCGGTGCTTACTAATCATTGGTTTATTTAGCAGCACTTTTACGGTTTTTGGCGTTCGCTGACAAAAATTTTTTTACCAATTAAAGAAATTGCGAACCCAAAAGTGTCCCATTTTTTGGCACTTTCAATTTTCCCACATTTTAGGCTTTTGCCTCGGCTTCTTCCCCCGTCAATTTCATTGTTATCATTTCGTTTCCGTATCCGTTGCCTTTTGATTTCTCCGTTGTGCCTTTTGATCTGTTCAACGAATTTACTCGGGAACAATTGGCATTGAAAAGGATTAACAATAGCCATCGTTTTCTGCTGATCCGTTGTCCAATTGCGCGAGATGAAAGCAAATGGACAAAATGGGAAAAGGAAGCGATTGGCTGGCAAATTTATGATCAATGGAATCAAATTGATATCCAAATTAATAATGAGCGTCAAATTGGGGATGGGTCAGCGAATAATTTTTCAAAATTCAAATTTATTTATCTTTTTTATTTTTAGGCTTCTCAACGCAATGATCGACCAAAAGTGATCAGCAGCAGCAGAAGTGAATGAATGAATTGTGGAGAATGGATTGATCACTTTGAATTGCGATTTTGAGAATGAATTTGAGCCCATTCAATTTTTGTAAAATTGTTATTTTTGTTGCAGTGATCACAATGATCAACTTTTAAAAAAATAAACATATCGCATCGCCAGGAAAAAATTATAGGCCGTCAAATAATTGTGGATTTAGCCTTGACACACCGGCAGGAGGAGGTCAATTCCATATGGCTAATAGAGCCCGGACGGGACCGTGATCCCTGCCGGGATTTTGCCGGGACTCCCGGTCCCGGTTATTTTGGACAAACCACCGGGCCGGGAGTCCCGGTAAAACGGGAGTCCCGGGATCCCGTCCCGGTCCATTTTCCAAGTCCCGGTCCCGGCCATTTCAAAATTCCGGGCTCTAATGGCTAAATCCGGCTCACAAGCAAACATATCGAATTGTGAGTGTCCAAATCACTTTACCGAGTAGAGGTATAGCTGATTTACTACTGTAAATTTTCGGCTTTTTTGGCTTCGGTGCCAAAAATGATCAGAAAAAATCGATCAAAGTTCCGAAAAATAGATATGGGGTGGACAATTTTTTAAAATTCATAAAAATTTAAAATGTTAAAGCAATTAAAAAAAATTAACAAATCCGGGAATAATTGTGACCTCACCCGTGTCAGAGTGCCACCAATTAATTCTGTGTTGCTCACAGTTGGAGAGCAACATGATGGATCGTCAAATGGTACTGTTACAGTAACCCAAACTGACGGATTTATAAAACGCACTACAACACCCATAAAATTCAAATGACAAAAACAATTTCATCAATGACAGCTGCTGAAGAGATCCGAAACAAAATGGGGAAACGACAAATGTTTCGGATCGATCATTCCATTCTTTTTTTGGGTGCTAGGACATTTCGTCAATTTAGCCATGGTAAAAAAAACCAAAAAAAAAAATTTAGTAAAAAATTCTAACTTATTTTTAGTGGAGATTTTTGGTAATGGAGATTTTTGTCACAAAATTCTGAGCATTTTGTTTTACCGAATGACACCAAATGTTTTTTGCGCTTTTTTGTTGCCTTTAAAAAATGCTAAGCCAAATTTTTTTTTTGGTTTGAAAAGGGCGTAAAAATGTTTTCAAAATGTCCTATAACGGTCGGATCTTTGTGGGTTTAGCCTTTTCTTCTGTCGGTGGTGCAACAACAACTACAGCAGATTCAGCTTGTTCAATGTAAATGTTGTTATCATTTCCGCCAATGCCATAAAATGCCAATGTTTGAGAGGCGTCTTTAAGCACTGTCTCAGTGCCATCTTTGTTTTTGAGTTTCAATTTAAACGGAGTGCCAACCCATGCTTTGGTCTCCTCCTTCAAAGCGTCTTTAAGCACTTTCTCAGTGCCATCTTTGTTTTTTAATTTCAATTTGGACGGAATGCCAATCCATGCTTTGATCTCCTCCTTCAAATCTTCCACAGTTTCATCTCCATTCACAGCAACGCGCAACTCTTGGCTTCCATTGAACACGCAAATTTCAAATTCTTTCAATTTTAATTGAACAGTTACCCGATCTTCAATGGCATGGTACTCCATTGTTTTAGTATTGTCATACAGTTCAGCAGGATATGGATTTTGTTTATACACATATCTCAGTGATTGTTTTTTGGGTGGAAATCCCAGCTTAATCTCAATCTTTTGCTTCAACATTTTCACCGTGTCACTCTCGCGCACCCAAATGATATGGTAATGAAGCATCCCTTTGCCGTCTTCATGCGCCACTTGAATTGAAAATGTACTAATGGACAAGCACACAGTTGCGTCTTTTAAAATGCCATAATCGTTCAATGCTTTACGGTCATCAAGCACAGCAAATGTGCCGTATCCCAGCGTTTGTGTGACGGTATTAAAGTAATTAGATGGATTAAGCCCATATTCGATCTTTTTCTTTAAAATTGCCACAGTTTCCGTGCCCTTCACCCAAATGGTGTTGTACTTTTCGTTGTCATGTTCCACAAAAATTTGAAATTCATCAATGGCCAAGTAAATTGTTGGTTCATGTTGAATTGTTGGTGCCAATATTTCAGTGTCCATAAGCACCGTACGATATGGGCTAAAGCGTCTCAGTGTTTGTCTTTTTGGCACAAATTTTGTCACTTTTTTGATCATATCCTTCAAAGTGGCTATAGTGTTCGTTTTTTTCACCTTAAATGTGAATGTTTTCAATTTTTTCTCATTTTTCTCCTCTTTCTGTTCCTCCGTTTTTTCATATTCCACTACAATTTCAAATATTTCTTCCAATGACAATTGGACGGTTGCGTCTGCTCCAATGTCATAAAATGCCATAGTTTCACTGTCTTTAAGCACACCAATAGTGCCGTATTTCAATGTTTGTTCGTTGGCCCAAATATGCTTATATGAAGGAATAGATGAGATCAGTTGATTACGAATTTTCGATTTCACTATGCTGAGTGTGTCCATACTGTGCACCCATACTGTATATTCACTGTTACCGTACTCCAATTTCACGTGAATTTCAAATTCATCAATGCCCAAGTAAACGGTCCGTTTAATGTCACAATTGGCCATTGTTTCTGTGTCCATAAGCATAGAACCGCAATTGCCCCTCCGCAGTGTTTGCCTTCGGGGCTCAATCTGAGTGAGCGTTTGGATCATCCGCTTCAATGCTTCAACGGTGTCCGTTGCTTTCACCCCAACAGTTAATTTTCTTTTTTCAATTTGATTTTCCTCTTTAAATTCGAAAAAAATTTCAAATTTGTCAAACAACAATTGAATGGTGGCGTTTTGTCCAATGCCATAATCCTTCAATGTTTTACTGTCGTCCTCAAGCTCAACAAAATCTTTATCTGCTGCTGATTTCTGTAGATATTTCAATGTTGGCTTCGGATGATATATATTCAGTTCATGTCCAATATCTTTTTCAATTTTCTTATCCAACTTTTTCATTATCTTCTCTTTCAACACTTGCACAGTCTCATTGTCCTTCAATTTGATGGTGATCTCATCGACCTTATTGGTTAATCTCATACGGATCATCGAGTTTATCGTTCTGTCAGCTATCACATTAATTTTAATCATTTCAACAGATGTTGATGAGCTCGTCGCCTACAATAGAATTGAAATGCCAGCAAAGAATAATTAAATGAATAAATTAAGTTGTTAATTAGACTAATAATTGTTCCATAATTAGACCTAATTACGCATATCCTTAACTGAATGGATAATTTCGTTCTTTATTTTTGTGAGTTTATCATTAAATTCCATCAAAATTTCTGGCGATGATTCCAACAGCGGCTGTTGAGCAGTGAGCAAATTGGTTATCCTTCTGTCAGTCTTCACCTTAATTGTAATGCCATTAGAGGAGGATGAAAGGGCATACACCCCTAAAAATCGACTTAAAAAGAAAAATACACCCCTAAAAAACAATGGCAAATCAATTTATTGGTGGGGGGGGGGGAATTTGATGCTAATTAGAGGGGTAATATGAAAGATGAATTAATTATTTTGTTAATTAGATTAAAATGACCCTAATTAATCCTAATTATCACCTCATTAATTCCGTGGATTATTTCCTTCTTTGTTTTTTTGAATTTTTCGTTCAATTCCACCAAAAATTTTGGCGATGTTTCCGACGGCGGTTGTTGAGCATAAAGCAAAACTAAATGAATCAAAAACATAATTAATTTAAATTCAGTTTTAAATTTTATCATTAGGTCAAGTCACAAGCCTTTAATCTTAAAAAATTTGGAATTTTCAAGTCAAAAACCTAGAAAGAAATCGGAAATCCGAATCCCAAAAATATTGCCGATGCCATTTTTATAATTTGGCATTTTTTAATTAACATTTTAAAACTACCAATAATAGATGAGGCAAAGCAACAGAACAAAATTGTCATTTAATAAATTGGCTAAAATGAATAAAAATTGAAGGAATCTTTTCGATTATTTTTAATAAAAATGGAATTGTCAATTTATGGAAAATATTTCATGTGAATAGATTTGGAAAATGATTGATGGGACTGGGTGTGATTCACTGCTTCTCAGGGCGCGCCTTTTATGGGGCCAAAATGTACTGATTTTTTTAGGGTCGTCCTGAATTGGATAAAGAAAATCTTCGAAAGATTAACATTATCCGAAAGATTAACATGTCCTGATTTTGTCAGATTCGTCCTGAATTGGAGAAAGGCAATCTGAAAGATTAACATATCCTGATTTTTAAGATTCGTCCTGAAAGAGGCTAGTGCCGTGCCATGAACGAATCAATGAATAAATGAATGGCCTAGCCCTGAAATGCAAAATTATCCCATTCTTTCTTTTTGCCAAATTTCCATACATCACATTTTGGTGCCATAAGATTGTGACGCTTAATTTTCCATGCTCGTCAGAAATATAGTCCGAATATTTCAATGAAATTTTCAAAACCGTTTTAGTCGAAAGTATGGCTATTTTTAATTAAACTTATAATAATTTTTTATTTTTCGAAAAAGGAGGCCCACCAACTTAACTATTACCCGCTTATTGATTCCAAGGTAAATGAAATATTGTTTCTATAAGTGCTTACAAATTTTCTAAATTACAAATTCTGTTATTTTCTTACTGAATTTCGATTTTGCTGGACTCATTACTAGGGAACGGATTTATATGTGCTAAAAAAACGCCAAATATACATATATATGTGCCAAAAACACCCAAAAAGGAAATATGTACCAAAAATTAAAAAAAAAGTGCTCAATAAATAAGTGAATTTCTCAAAAAATCTAATTTTTTACCCATCTCGCTAGCACAATTCTTTTTAAAAGAATTTCAATGATGTTTGAAGTAATTTTTTCTCGCTCTCAAAGATTGATTTTTTTTAGATTTTTCATTGCGAAAATTCAAATTTTGCCTTTACGGGAACGGCGCCGCATCTCCCCCATGGGTGAGAACAAAATCATTTGCAATTCTTGAGACCAAATTACAAAAACGGTTTCAGGTTTAATAAAACTGGTCGTTGATGGTATTTATTAATGAACCTTTTTTAATCTAATTGGTTTCCCATACGCCGCGCCGGTTGCTCATTACACACTAAGTTTGATTTTCTTATTAGGGACACGATTTTTAGGTTTTTACCTATTTTTTCCTGAGCTCCTTGTGACATAAAAACCTAAAAAAAATTTGAAAAAGCTATTTTAACTTATTTTGGCTTTTTCCCAAAAATTATTAACAAAACTGCAATAAAACGATAAATACACCCCTAAGAATCGACCCAAAATAAATGAAAAATTTCTCAAAAACTCATCTTCAAAATTTTTTATTAAAAGCTGGCTCAAATTTTTGAAAATTCAAAACAATGAATTTTTAACTTAGTTTTAATTGGTCAAATACGAATCTGATAAAATTATCTGTGCTTTTGAATTTAAATTTTTAAAAGTAAATTAACAAATAAAAATGAAAAAAATTCTTAATAAATTGCATTAAAATTCTCAAAAATTTTTCCGTCATCGCCTAACGGCACAGCCGGACCACCATTTTACCATATTCTTCAAAAATGGAGACGAAAATGGCAACAAAAAAAAGTAACGCAATTTTTGGCGCAAAACGGCTAAAAATCGCAGAACC
This sequence comes from Heterodera schachtii, assembly GCA_023374025.1. NCBI lineage: Eukaryota > Metazoa > Nematoda > Chromadorea > Rhabditida > Heteroderidae > Heterodera > Heterodera schachtii. The sequence goes on from SIJG01000023.1 coordinate 1,398,146, forward strand.
CAAATCTGCTGATGAAATCGATCAGTTAAATTAGTTTTCTCAAATTAATACCAAAGTTCTACAGTTATTTATTTAGTAAAGTTTGTTTTAATTAGCTTTGAATTCAAATTTTTGAAAGTAAATTTATGCAAAAAGAAAATGGAAACAAAGAAAATGAAAAAAAAGAGTTTAATATGATAACTACTGAAATGAAAGTGAACCATTGAAAGAATGAAAGACAGCCAAAAAAGGGAAAGGATTTTTTTTGTTTTTTTGATGGAAAATGATCGACAGAAAAACGGGTGAACAAATAAGGTTTGTTGGTTTTTGGGGTGTTAGGAAGGACGACATTTCGTAAATTCCGCTACCATGGTAAGAAAATTTTAAAAAAATTTAAATTTTACAAATTTCAATGAATTTCCAGCTGTTTTGAACCCAATAAATTTTTGTTAAAAAGTAACCAACTTTTGGACCATCGAACAATAATAAGAAAGGGGTAATTTGGTTGTTTGCGAAAAGTTAGACATATTGTCCAAAAAAGTGCCAATGGGGGGCGGAATTGATGAAATGTCCCAAATAAAATTGTGCAACAACAATGGACAAGTTACAATGCTTTACAAAGCCAGATGGTCATAATTTAGGAGTTTTTTGTTATAAATTAAAGATTTAAACAAAAAACACTCACTAATTATGTATGATCAGACTCTTTAATCGCGTCGTCTGGGCTTAGATTCGAACTCGGACAAGTAAATTGTTGAACTCGGCCCAATGCCAAAATTTTGGATTTGTTTGCCGTCCTCAAGCACAGTGTATGTCAGTGTTTGTTTTGCCGGCACAATGCCAATCTCTTTTTTGATCTCTTTCTTAAGATTTTCCACCATGTCCGTGCCATAAACAGTTATCGCTTTCTTTCGATGTCCATATTGGACGAAAATTTCAAATTGATGGGCGGGACACTCAGACACATGAACAACAACATCTCCGTCTTCAACAATGCTTAACATATCCTCATTGTCTTGAGGCACACGATGATTTGCTTCTCCTTCTGTTTTGATGCTAATTTTTTGTTTTTCGGGCGGAATGCCAACCATATCGTTGATATGCTCCTTCAACTCTTTCACAGTGTCATCAATTTTCATCAAAATGCGCAACTCTTTGCCGCCATTGAACACGCAAATTTCAAATTCACTAAAAACCAATTCTGCACTTTCACTAGCTGTAATGCCATGATCCTCCAGTGTTTTTGTGTCATCAGCTAGCAACGGATATTGCTTTTTTCCATGAGTATAGGTCAGTGATTGGATCATCGGTTTAAATCCCAGCTCAATCTCAATCTTTTGCTGCAACATTTTCACCGTGTCACTCTTGCGCACCCCAATGAATGGGTGATGCTTTTCTTTTTTGTTTTCATAGTTTACTTCAATTAAAAATGTTTTAAGGGAAAAGCATAGGGTTGCACCTTCTCCAATCCCATAATCATTGATCAATTTACGGTTGTCAAGCACACCAACAGTGCCGTATTCCAGTGTTGTCCTGTCTACATTCTTGTAATAATATATATTAAACGCAGTTTTGATCTTTTTCTTTAAAATGCCCACAGTTTCCGTGCCATGCACCCAAAAGGGGTACTTTTGGTTGTCATAATCCACAAAAATTTGAAATTCATCAATGGCCAAGTGTTGATTGAGTTTCAATTAGTGGTGCCATCATTTGAGTGTCAAATAGTACCGTACTAAGTGGGCTTATGCCTCTCAGTGTTTGTCTTTTTGGCTCAAATTCAGTCTCATTTTTGATCATTTCTTTCAATGTGGCCACAGTGTCCGTTTTTTTCACCCAAACGGTGAACTTTTTAATTGGGCTTTCCTCTTCAGGTTCGACGTGAATTTCAAATATATCAAACGACAAATGAACGGTTGAGCCTTCACCAATGCCTTTATTGGTCAATATATCAGAGTCATTAAGCAAAACCAACAAATCTTTATCTGTTTTTGATCCCTGATATTCCAATGTCAGTTTCGGTTGTTGTCCAAATGCTTTTACAATGTTTTCTGTGAATTTCTTATCCAATTTTTCCATATTTCCTTTTTCAAATCCTTCACTGTGCCATCATCGTGCGTCAGGCTATGTCTACTACAAATGGAGAAAATTGGCGAGAAGTGATGTAAAAAATTGAAAAATTAAAAAATTTGAAAATGACTTGCGCCCCGCCGTACATTAGTGTTAACCGGACGGCACCGTTTTTTGTGAATTGAATAATTAAATTAATTTATTTAATTTTATCGACCACTGAGATTTTTGTGGATCGCCCACACTGAGCTTTTTTGTGGAACGCCCACACTGAGCTTTTTTGTTTAGAAAAAAAGGAGAAAACGAATTCTGACAGCCACTTCGACCGATAACCCCGGACCTTTGATTCAAATGCTCAAAAATTTGAAAAAAAGAATTTTTGTCAAATCCGTGTTTCGGGGTCGAATAGGCCAAAAAAATATAAGAATCGGTTTTAGTGACTCTGAAAACCCTTAAAAACAAGTTTACCCCCAAAATTTTTTTTTTGAAATTCGGGTACAAGTACCCAACATTTTAATTAGCGTTTTCATAAATTTTAAATTTCCAACAGATAGATAACTCACGCAAATACGATGTTAACTACTAATACTTCGGAATGAAATTCAACGGAAAAATTCACACAAATTTTTAGTTAATAATTAAAAGTGACACCGCTTACAATGTTGAATTTCAAAAAAGAGTCGGTGCAGAACAGAAACGGGTACAATTTGCAGGCACAGCGAACGGACAACAAAATCCTAAAATAAATTGAGAAATAATCTTGTTAAAAAATTAGCGGCAAAAGTCATAGACCAGCCAGAAATGTAAAGTAGGGCTGGTAGCGGACCTGTACGACTGAGCGCCAGCCCGGTTTTTGGAGCATAACTCTTTTCATAGTTGCTCAAATTGAATGAATTTAGTAGCATTCAATAGCCTTAGTTATTCTCTATTAGCATGCCAAATTTAGAAAAATTTCGTTAGTTTCAGAAAAGTTGTGGCTTTTCAGAAAACCCAGGCAACTTTGAAAAGAGTTATGCTCCAAAAACCGGGCTGGCGCCCAGTCGACCCATCACCGGGGCTGATAACCCCTTCCCCTGTTCCTTGAAGATTATAATCTCATCTGTTTTTCCGTAAATCCGAGGAAAAAATGTTTTATGGAGTTTTCAATACCGCTGATCATGATCTGACATCTATTTGAAACAATCCGAACCCCGGGCCATAATTCAAACAAAATGTCGAAAGTTCAAATTTCACAATTTTCGTCTAAAAATGGGAATTCGTGTTCGGGGTTCGGCTGATCTAAATTGATGTCAGATTCGTGATCAGCGGTCCCGAAAACCCAATGAAAGGTGTTCTGATGATATTAAAAGTTGGTTTTTTCAAAAATTGGGAGGGGGACAGCAGCCCCTATTACCGGTTAAACGTGGGGTAACTGCAAAGGAAAAACGATGTAAAAAAACAGTTCTGTAAATGGAGATTGGGTATCTGTGAAAAGTAAACAAATTTACAAGAAATAAAAATATGTAAATAGAACGTAGATAATGCATAAATAAAACAAAAAAATGGGTAAGAAAATGCGCCCTCCAAATTTCACGCGAGCCGTCATCGGAAGGCGAGGAGTGAATGAGGGGGAGGAGGAGGGATGAGAATGGATTCATGCGGACGGACATCGAATTTTTAGGAGTCAACATAACGCCAAAAGGAGAAAGTTTTGACATGATGGTTATGGTAGGGCGTTTCAACTTTCCATATTGGCCAAATCAGGGTCAACATTATTTTTTTGTGTTAAAGGTACACATACACATAGACACACGCATTTTAATGTTAACAAACTATAAGGTTGTTCGAACACGAACAAACTTATTGTACAAAATTTTACTCATAAAAGTCGGTTGGATATGTAAACGAATTAGAGCCGAAAGTAAAAAATTATAACAATTTGTTAAAATGTTCTCGAATGTATTCAGAAGTAACTTTTATCATATCACCACCACCAATACATACATACATACACAGAAAAACATAAAAAATGGCATACATATATACACAAATCCAAGAATTATTGATCACTTGCTGGTCACCAGATCACAATCAGTCCTCTGCATGATCAATCATCCGTTATTCCTTATTCTGATCATTTCTTCGTCGCCTCTGCGTTGCTCCAAGCCGGCGGCGGCTGCTGGTTGTACATGTCGTCGTCGTCGGCACCAACATCAGCAGCAAGCGCTTCTTCGTCTTGCTCGGCACTAACACCAGCATCAGGCACTTCTTGTTGTTGTTCTGCTACAGGCACAGGCGCTGGAGCCGCATTGTCGGCCTTCATAAAGTTGAATTGGAAAAGCGGTGCACCACCAATAGTCGGCATGCTGGGCATTTGAAAAGGCTGTTGCTGTTCCTCATAAGCTTGTTGTGGCGGTGCATAATGATCAGCAGGCTGCTGATACGGATCATGGTGATGAGCAGGCTGTTGATACGGATCTTGGTAATGAGCAGGCTGTTGATACGGAACATGATGAACAGGTTGATGATGCGGATCATGATGAACTGGTTGCTGATGTGGTCCAGGCTTAAAAATGCCAAATATGAATTTGGTAGACAAATGGTAATTCGGGAAGAAGCCACTTTGTCTGCTGTCAGCCAGATTCTTGAGCGGCTTTTTGTCGTCAGGCTTCGTGTCCAATGCAACGGCACCAGGCTTCTCAATCGGCTTTTTGTCATCAGGCTTCGTGTCCGATGCGGCGGCGGCAAATGATGAACAGATTTTTGTAAAATGCCATCCCAAATTCCAGAAGTCGGCGGAGATCATCCTGAGCGCGGAGAACACCGAAATCGGTGAGGAGGGCATTTTTGGGTTCCAAAAATCAAAAAATAATAACAATTTTTTCCCAAAATTTTAGGCGCCGAGCTTGAAGGGCTGCTGACCAAGGAAGACAAGACGGAGGAGGACATGAAGAAGCTGGTGCATGCCATCGAGGTGTATCTGCAGCCGAACCCTGGTGGACACTTGGAATTTGCAATTTTTGGAGTAAAACACTAATTTTTTTTTTTCCTTGGCGCAAATATTTATATATTTTTATGAATATTTATCCGTTTTTATTTGAAATGTTTTGAATTTTCAATTAATTAAATAATTTTAGATAAATTAATTAATTCTGTTTAGCTAAAAGTCCGAAAGTGGCAAATTTGCAATCGGTGGTGAAGCCAATATTTCTTTATGAAGGAAAATACCATGTCAATTTAATTAGAGTTGTCCAAGAAATGAATATTATTTCGGGAAGTTTTTGGAAGAAAGAGAAAAATCCATTGATAATTATTGATGATAATTATGAGATGCAATTAGTAAAAGCGGATGAATTGAATTACGAAATAAAAGAGGAGAAAAGTAAAGAAAACAAAGAAGAAAAAAAATGATCAAAAACAAAAAACGAAACATTTCAATGATCCGGTGAAACTTGCCAATTTACCAACAGAATTTTACGTCAAAATTTTCTTATTTTTTCCTTGTTCGGTTTTCTTTCATCATTAATATCACCCAAAGCTTCTCTGTCTTTTTTTCTTTCTCTATTTTAAATTCTTTTGTGTTTCTTTTTATTTAATTTTGCTGGATAAATTTTTGTTAAAGTTTATGCTTTTTATAAATATAAATCCTTCTTTTTTATTTTTAAACTTAAAAATTCCGGGATATGATCGTCATATCAGACGATCAAATCGTATGCGGCGTATGACAAATCGTACGATTAGTCATACTAAAAATTTGGGATGATCTGAGAATTTTTTTTTTTGTAAATTTTTCTAAAAATTTTGGGGTGATCTGGGAATTGAACCCAGGACCTCTCGCACCCAAAGCGAGAATCATACCACTAGACCAATCACCCGAATGCTTTTTCTCGGGAGCATAAGCAATTTGTGACTAAAAGCGCACACATTCACAGCAAATAACGGAACGGCTAAAGTAACAGTGATTTTTCATTTTTCTTAAAATAAGTTCAAATTTAATTTTATTAATAAATGTTTAAAAAAGCATAATTCCTGACTAAGAATTGCAATTTATTAATTGTATGAAAAGACACCTGCTAAAGTTGCTGTATCAATTTAAAAAACAATAAATTCGTAATTAAATCCGTTATAATCTTTCTTTAAAATGATTAATTATGCCAGAAAATTATGCATAATTAAAAAGACGGTGACCAGAAGCAAAGCATTAAGCAACACTAAGCCGAAAGCGCCTAGGCTTAATCTAATTACATATAAAAATAAATGGAGTGAATTTGACCAAAAAGATAATTGTTTCAGTTTTGAAATGAAAATGAAAAACAATAAGTGTGTTTGTGTGAGATGTACATATATGTAAAAATTATTCCTTCTTTTCTAATGAATAGATTAATTGGTATAAATAATAAAATAATGGTAATGAAAAACATTATTAATTACCCCTATCAAAATTCGAAAAAAGGAATTGAACAAATTTTGAAATAAACTAAATTTACTTCTTGGTTATTGAATCTAAATTTAAGTATTATGTTATTAAAAATCAAAATATAGCAATCTTGTTTAAAATGCCCTTTTTAAAAAAACTTATTGCTCGATTATGTCCATATTATTTTAATTACCCTGGGCTAGGCTCATTAATGGATGACTCAAACCATGGGCATGACGGCATTTTAGCTTTCTGTTTTTGCTATTTATTCAGTTGAAATGTCTGAAGAAACATTCATTTTTCATTATTGAATGCGTAATTCCATTAAATATTAAGATAAATAATATATTAAAAAAATTTAAATCTCAAAATTTATAAATTTTTCTCAAATGTAAATTCTAAATTTTTTACAAAAAAAAGTTTAATAAACCATAATTCTCGGCAAAAAATAAATCTTGAAAATTTTAATTTAGTTTTTATTATCAATTTCTCCAATATTCTTTTCTTACTTCTCCTTTTGCATCAATTCAAAAAATCGTTTCATTTGATGCTTAAGTGACGCCAATTGAAGAAAACGGCTAGGAAAAGAGTTAATAATTAAAAATTTTAATTAAAATTGGATAAAAAACTCCTGCTAAGGCTGACCTATCAATTTAAATAATCAAAATTCATAAATCAATCCAATATATCCTCGTATAAAAAAAATAATTATTTTTTTGCCTCACTGAAAATTTAATTAGTGAAAATCTTTCATAAAAAGTGATTAATTATTCCAACAAATTTCCCACAATTACCAATGACAGTGATCAGAAGCAACTCAGCCAAATAAGTGCAAAAGATCGTCAGGAATTTCCTCTGCGATTGGATTGAAAGAGGGGGCAGGAAAATGATTACGGTATTTACAGTGGCAATACTATAATATAATTAAATTATGGCTGGTAATTGGGGAACAAGAATCAGTAAAATGAGCATGAAAAAGGCACCAAAAAGGGCACATAATAAGAAAAATAAAATTGACTTAAAAGGGTGCATGAAATGCTTACGGTATTTACAGGAGAAAAAAATGTACAGTAACTCACTCACTTTCTGGAATAACGTTACGGTTGGTCATGTTTTTGCCCTTTTCGCCAAGAAAACAAAAGCAACTCGCTTTATCCGGCAGTTTCCTTTCTTGGGTCTTTACAAGTTGGACACAGTTTTCGCGCTTCTCTTATTCATTTGCGCAGCAAAATCCATAAAAAGCCTTCGTCTTTGATTTCTGTAAAAATTATTTTAAATTCTCCAAATAAAGATTATGCAGATAACTAAAGGGAAAAATTCAAAGGCAGATCTTGGCATATTGATAATATGCTGTACATCAGGGATGGCATTCGGAGGCCCCAAAAATTTTCGGAAATCAGAAATCAGAATTCCGGGGGCCAAAAAATTTTCGGAAATCGGAATTCCGAGGCCCAAAAATTTTTTCGGAAGATGGAAACCAGAATACGTCGGAAATCGAAAGTCGGAAATTTTTCAAAAATATAAAATATAATAAAAAAATTAAATATTATAATAGGCTAAATTCTTAATTCTTAACCAAATAAATGGTGATTCAAAAATTTTGATCTATTTAAATACATATTTGCTTTAAAAAATTGTTCAATGATTTTCATCAAAAATTTTTTCATGTCCATTTTACATTGTTTTTAATTTTTTGGGAAAACACCTGGTCATTGACCCCTTGGCCCCTCATATTTTCAAAAATGCCGACCCAGCACCTCAACACCCAGGGACCCCTCCCCAAACTACGCAATAGGTTTAGGCTTAAACTTGTCACCCCTCCCGCACCCTCCCCCAAACTACGCAATAGGTTTAGGCTTAAATCCACCACCCCACCGCGCACCCCCTCACCACCGATCATTCACTCTCGACCCCCCTCCCCCGCCACCTTTTGATTGACAGGTGGCGGCATCTTCAAAGCCCAAAACCACCCAATAGGCTGGCGTTTGTGCGCGAAATTTTCCTGCCCAAACTACGCACCGGGGAGGTTAACTACTAATACTGTTTTTATTGTTGTTTTCCGTAAAAAAATTTTTTTTCCAGTTAGATTTTGAGGTGATGATGAGCCATAGAAAAGTTTGAAAAATTGTAACAATGGTGAAAATGTATTTGTGTTTTTTACCTTTGGTGCAATTCTATAAAATTGCAAATAAATTTAAATTTTAAAAAATTGAATAATAAACAACAAATGCTTATATACTAAAATGGCAAAAAAGTTTGCAACGATTGTCAATTGCAAAATCTTTTCATTAATTGGTAATTTTAATTCATAATTCAATACTCTTCTCAAAGAATGACTCAATTAAAGTCATATGAAATTGTAGTGTGCTAAATTTTCAGTCGAACTTTTGGTGAACGTAAGGAATGGGCGCGGTGCCGATAGGCGCTGCCGGGAAAATTTTTTGAAAATGAATGCAAATTGTTAACAAATTTTGTCAAAAAAATTACCAAATTTAGTGATTTTTAGTCAAATTTCTCAAGAAAAATAAGGATTTTTAGGGTTCGGCGGTGCCGACAGGCGCCGCCGGGAAAATTTTGAATTTGTCGGGTCTCAAATGTTAAATCCTCAAATGTCGCACCACGAATTAGACTTTTTTTGTAAATATAAATCCTCTACATAGTTATTTTAGGGAACGAATTTATATGTGCTAAAAACGCCAAAAAGACCAAAATATATGCCAAAAATTGAAAAAAAATGGTGCGCCAGGAATTTATATAAAAATCGACTTTTTTCATTTTTTTTTTTGGTTTTTTTTAATTTTTAATTTTTTAAAAATAATTTTTAGGTGTAAAAAAAATAATTTTTTTTCTTTATATAATTTTTTTTATTTAATGAATAAATTTTTAATATTACAGTTTTTTTTATTTTTTAATATATTTTTTAGGTTTAAATTTTTTTTTTAAATTTTTATTTTTTATGTACAAAAAAAGAAAAAAATAAATTAAAAAAAAATACATTAAAAATATAATTTCCTAAAAACTGCTCAAAAAATAAGTGAATTTCTCCAAAAAAAAGGTCTCATTTTTTATCAATTTTGCTAGCACAATGCTAATCAAACATTATATTGCTTTCTGGTGTAAATTTTTTCTCATTCTCAAGGATATACTAATTTTTCGGAATTTTCTTCGCTATAAATCAAATTTTACCTTAAAAGAAAAAAAAAGTCATAACAAGCGCCAAAAATGTACAAAATTGAAAAATTGAACATTTTGTGACATTATGCCCAGAATTTGATTGGCAAAAAAGGAACTTTTGTAAAAAAATTCAAAATTTCTCAAAAAATCGCCTATATGTGCCAAAACGACGAAAATCCAAAAATATCTTTTTATTCGACCAACCCCCAAAATATGTTTTTATATGTGCTAAAAACTCGCTCTGATTGAAAGGAAAACAAGTAAAAATGCTATTTTTGAGCTTTTCATGCGAAAGCATATGCGCAAAAAAAATATGTAAAAACATATAAATCCGTTCCGTGCTTATTTTGTTCATTAAATGTTTGAGAAAAAAAATTAACTTTTTTCTTACTTTCTCTCATTTAAGCTTACTTGTATCACAAATCACCGAAAAACAATAAACACTGTCTGTAAAACATATATGTTCATAGGGTTTTGGTTGTTCATTGAATCCTCTTCCAACACGGCACTGGAGTGCTCCTTGATTAATAATTTAGTAAATTAAATAAATATTAATTTAATTAATGCAGTTTTTCAACAATGTAAAACAGCAAAACAAATATATCACTAATGTCAGCATGTATGCGGCTCAATTCCCTCATGTTGGGAATGATCACTAATGTCAGCATGTGATGCGGCTCAATTCCCTCATGTTGGGAATGATCACTAATGTCAGCATGTGATGCGGCTCAATTCCCTCATGTTGGGAATGAGTCTCTCTCTCTCTTCCTTATCTATGGAATTGAGAGATGTGTAGAATGTGTCCGTGTAGCTCAGTTGGTTAGAGCATTCCACGGAAAGAATGAAATCATTCTTTGTGTTGGAACAAACGATTTGGACATGGAAACGCCAATGGAATGGTGCGAAGATATGAAAAAAATTTATTGCACACATCGGACAATTTAGCCCTAAAATTTGGGTCGTCCCACCACCGTTCCATCGCATTAAGGCTGTTAAGCACAATGATTTTTTGGAAATGCTGACCAACTGCGTTCCAAAGAGAGTCCTGTGCTTAATGAAAGGGTTGCGTTCGATTTTGGAAGTGACTATGTGGGGAAGACAAGAATAAAAGCGATGCGTCGACGAAAAGGGGCGCTTAAAATTTATTGGCGTAACTGCCATGATGAAGCACCTGAAAGAAGTGTTTGAGTTGAAAGTGCCGACGAAAAAAGTGTCATTTGAAATGGAAGTGCCGAAAAGTCGGGACAAAATGGGAAAAGCTTCAGGAAGCGTCTCACAGTTCCAAAAATTCGAACGGCTGACAAATGCAAATCCGAATTCGGGAGAAATAAAATTTCCCGACAGGGCGGCCAAATTTTTATTTCGGACGAGAGCAGCCAATGAAAAGGACCGGAAACGAACAACAGGCCAGGGCTGTTGCAAGTTTCGCTTTTCGCCTTTCGCTATTTCGCTTTTTTGGGGCCTTTCGCTTTCGCCTTTTCGCTTTCGCTTTTTTGCTAAAAAGCGAAATAAAAGTACACCCCTAAAGATTGGGTTTTTAAAATAAACAAATGCATTTTCGTGGGAGAAAAAGCAAAAAATTAACTTAGTTTTTACCAATTTTTTATGAAATAAAGTAAAATTTGGTTTTGTTTATCTGTAGTCTGGTTTAGTGGTTAGTGCAGCAACCTTGACATTCTTTTCTGTCAAGAGTTCGATTCCGCTTGAAGGTTTCTTTGTTAATTTTTTTTTAAATTTTAAAATTCGCCTGGCGCTACCTATCGGCATCGCCGGGCCAAAAATAGTAATATTCAAAAAAAAAATTCTCTCAAAATTGCAAAACTCTATCATTTTTTGGACAAATCTGTTAACAGATCCATCCAAATTTTCAAAATTTTTCCCGGCGGCGCCGCCCCCACCCCTTGTTTCCGAAAATGTTTTTGAAAAGCGTACCGCTAAAATTGTAAATTTTTTGAGTTTCGATTTTCAAAAAATGAAATATGCGTTTTATAAATTTATATACAAAAATCTACGATAAAAAAGAAATAAAATAAAAATAAAAGCAAATAAACAGAACAGTTAAGCACAATAAAAGGTGAATTTTTTGTCTTTTAAATTCATCTAATTGTTGGAAAAAATTTCGGCTTTTCGCCTTTCGCCTTTTCGCTTTTTCGCTTTTTTTAGGCATTTCGCTTTCGCCTTTTCGCTTTCGCTTTTTATTTTGGTTTCGCTTTTTTCGCTTTTCGCCTTTCGCTTTTTATTTTTCCCTTTGCAACACCCCTGCAACAGGCCCAGTTCAAGAGAAGGAAGTATGAATGAGAGAAAAAGGTGCAATTTGGCCACTTCTGACATGACCTCCCAGACCCCATTTTATTCATTTGATTTCTTCTCACCATATCATTTCAATTTAGGGTTAAGCCCCGACCCCGAGCCCCCTGGCCTCCGACATTTTTGGGCCTATTCCCCGACCCGACCTCCTACATGTTGCCCCCGGCGGTCGCCGACCCCCGACTTTTTTGCCCTCCGACCCCCCGACACATAGTCGGGGGGACGGGGACCCGAACGTTGTAAAAAATTAATGTTAATTCAACAGCGAAGAGTCTGGGAAAGGTTGAAATCGGCACCGCCACCCCCCAAAACTCCAAAAATTTTCCTAATAATTAGCTCGAAAATCACAAAATCTGGATAATTTTTGGACAAAATTCTCTTAACAAATTATACTCATTTTCAAAAATGTTCCCGGCGGCGCCTATTAGCACCGCCGCCCATTTAGAAAATTGGACAGTAATGGAAAATTGGACACCGGAAAATTGGACACAATTATATAAATGAATTATTAATTAAAAATAAATAAAACCAAAATTTTGGTTAGGCTAAAAGATTTTTATTTTAATATGAACATTTAATTTATAAGCTTGATAAATGTTTTGTTTTAGATAGGGTCCCATTTTTCGTTGACTTGACTACTTGACCAATGGTTTCCCATTTTTCGTTGACTTGACTACTTGACCAATGATTTCCCACAAATATTTGATACAAGTTATACAAATCATTTTTAATATTTTAATACAAACTACATTAATGCCAATAAAACACCAATAAATTGGTGATGCCAGAAGGAACGGAGTGTGGGAGAAAGTGGGATAAAGGACCTGAAAGAACCGCTAAAAGAGGCGCCCATAGCTCAGTTGGTTAGAGCACGGCACGGATTGTTGGGGTCGTGGGTTCGAGTCCCACAGGGCGAGTTACCTTTTATGTTCTACATGGCGCTCCTGGGGGATCCCCTCCACACTGCCGGGACCACTGGACCACTGACGCAGAACCTTTGTGATGAGTACGCGATCAAATTTTTGATCCGCGCAATGGGAAATACCCTGAGTTGGCACTCAACCTTGAGCTTGCTCGCACACCAGGCATGAGCCTCGACCATTTCGTCTCACTCGCAGCTCGTGCGAAGTCGACTCAAAAAGCCGCAAGACGTTTTACTCCTCCAATTCGAGAAATGCTGATCGGATGGACAGCTATGACGACCGTGGCCTAACTTTTCACCAAAATCGGAATTTTTCGTCGCGTCCAGCCAATGCTTATCAGCGTCCTAATTCCAACATTAGATGCTACAATTGCGGCGAGTACGGTCACATTTCTCGCAACTGTTTGCGACTGCGACCAAGCCAAAACATAATTTTGCAAGAAACAAATGAGGAGTCAAGGCAAATCGATCCGAAAAATTTTCGCCAAAATTGTGTTGTATTTCAAAGAAATGCAGTGCACCGTTCAAACAATTGCACCCGGGAAAAGTGCCACGAGTTGGGACTCGAGACGAAGTCCATGATGGACGGAGGCGCCCAAATTTCGCTGATTAGTGCTAATTTTTCTCTACAAATTGGTCACTAAGAAAAATTTAAATTTGCGTCAAGCCAACTTCTGCAAATCGTACCCAAAAATTTTAGACGTAAACGGAAATTCATTGAAATGCCTTGGCACTATCACGATTCCAATTCATCGTAAAGGCTTGGGTGAACCGAAGATGTGTGTTTTCAACATCACGGAGGCACCAATCGGATTCGATTTGCTTTTGGGAACAAATGCCCTAGGAGATTTGGGATTTAAGCTTTACGACGAAGTGAATGAAGTGAAGGTCCCGTTTGAAAAGGTTAATTCCGAAAGAAAAGACTTCGAGACAGTCATTTTCCGAACTAAATTTGAATGCGAATCAACGGACCGAGAGAAGGCAGACAAACCAAAGAAAGGGAGCAAACGGAAGAAATCGCCAAAACAGCAGAAATGTGGAGGCACTGTTTCCCAATCGGCATAACAAAAGAAGCAGCGACAGATGGAGGAAACGAAACCGAAATTTGGCCAAAGGAAAATGATTTGGAAGCCAACGGCAAAGAAGGCACCGCACAATCAGGGCGAAATGCGTTTGCAATTAGGGACAATTGCACAGAGAGAAAGGGGGGATGGATTAAGTGATTCAAAAATTGGGACCGTTCAACAGAAAATTTTGGTTTCTACGGTTGATCAGGCTAATAACCGTAAAGATTGTGGTGGATCAAATTCTTTGGGAAATGAAGCTGCTATTCGTCGGGGATCAAGCACTTCAACTGTTGCGGGAATTCGGGTTGAAGCCAAAGAGCAGTTTTGAACTCTTCGAGAAATCGGGCTGATTCTCGTAGAGCTGAAAATGGACACTTCGGAATTCCACGCTTTCGGCCGTCTCCACTGATCGGCCTAATCACCATTCACTGCCGAATCTTGGTCGCCTTCCTGTTTGTAGTGATTGGATGGATTCTAGCAAAGGGAACCAATGAGACGCTGCTCTGGCCGAACTCCAACCTTTCGCGGGAAAAAGCAGGGGACGCTTTTTTTTGTTAGAGGGCCGCGATGTTGGATATTTGTTACATTTATGATTTAAATTATGTTGGCATTCTGTTGGCCTCCTTTAATTATTTGTTTTGTTAATCCCTTCCCTCAGTTCGTAATCATTGTTGTAGTTTTAATCGGTTAATAAATAATTGTGTCCTTTCTCCTCCGACTATTTGTGGTCTTCGAATTGTGTCTGAGTTTGGTAGTGTAGTCCAACAGTCCCAGCCCTGTCCCCAAAATCCTTTTATTTCCAATTAATCTTGACTCAAGATGATTAAAAATTTGTTAAATTCGACTGAAAATTTAGCACATTACAATTTTCATATGACTTTTAATTGCGTCATTCATTGATAAGAGTATTGAATTATGAATTAAAATTACCAATTAATGAAATGATTTTCAATTGACAATCGTTGCGAACTTTTTTGCCATTTTAGTATATAAGCATTTGTTGTTTATTAATTTAATTTTTTTAAATTTAAATTATTTGCAATTTATAGAATCGCACCAAATGTAAAAAAAAGCACAAACACATTTTCACCATTGTTACAATTTTTCAACCTTTTCTATGGCTCATCATCACCTCAAAATCTAATTGGAAAAAAAAATATTTTTTACGGAAAAACAACAATAAGAACAGTATTTAATTTCAAAAATAACTGAAATTCTGTCCAGTACAATTTTCAAAAAATAAATGACCAATTAGATTATAATTCCTTATTAGCTTTTATTCTAGCCGGCTCTGGGCCGAATTGGAAATACGGAGAAGAAAGTGATTGAGAATGAGATAAAATAAATAAAACTGATTAAAAATTTGGCGATTTATAAATAAATTGCCAATTTTATTTGAAAACCTGCATATGAATAAAACCACTTTTTAATTCATTTTTTGAGACCGTGATGAGTCGTTCCAGAAAAAAGTTCAGTGTGGGCGATCCACAAAAAACTCATCAGAGATTGATTGGTCATTTTCCGGAAGCCAATCGCACCACTTTCGGGGCACCAAAAGTACCTGATCTGGAACCCGTACCGGCCCGGTTAAGAACAATTTTTTTGTACAGCTCGATGAGCTCTACAAAACGGTATCAATGGCGTCCGACTGTGTCTACTACAAATGGAGAAAATTGGCAAGTGTTGTGAAAATTTGAAAATGACTTGCGTCCCGCCCGCCGTACATTAGTGTTAACCGGACGACATCGTGTTGTGTGAATTGAATAATTAAATTTATTTATTTAATTTTATCGATTACTGAGCTTTTTTGTGGAACGACCTAGCACCGTTGAGACCAGTGATTAGTTGAAACTGAAATTAAGTTTGTGGGTAGCAGCAGACCAAAAAGACTGGTAAATATTTACTCAATTTTAAATGAACATTTCAAATATTTTCGACCTAAAAATATGTGTCTAAAAATTGACAAATTTATAAAAAAAATTTAAATAAAAATTGCAAAATAAATTTAAAAATAATTGAAAATAGGAGAAGAAGAGAGAAGAGAAGCATGCTCAGTGAAAAATCAACATTTCATCTCTATAGCATAGGGAATTAATTCTAAATTGAAATTTAAAAATGTTTGTTACATGATTCATCCATTTACAAATGCCAAAAACATACAGGAATTAGGAAATGATTTGCAAAGATTCAGGTTTTGTAAAAATGGCGACGAAATGAAAACGCGAAATTTGTTATTGTATTCAACACTAAGAATTCTTTTTTCTTTATTAGTTCCTGCATTTTCAATTGCTTTTTCCAATTTTGCCATTTCTTCCTTGGCACTTTCTATCGCATTTTCATACATTTTTTTCATTTTTTGCTCAAATTCTTGCCAAATTTTTTTAATATCCATTTTTCTGTTTAAAATTTGTTTTCCATTTGGTCCATTTTTGTGGAACCAATTTTCCTCCTCTTTACTTTCATGATTGAATTCGACCTCATTTTTCAAAACCAATTCATTTGAAACGAAATTGCGCAATATGTTTTTACCCTTTATCATAAAATATTTTAAAGCATCGTTAAGAGTTACGACGACAAAAATTATCTTTGTTTGATATATTGGCTTAACCGCTGGGAATTTATTGGCCAATTCATCACTTTTAGCTTAAATATATTAATAATCATTAATTTATAATAGAGTTGGTCGGGAACGGGACCTGGACACGGACAACTGAGTACAACTGATTACCAAGGTCCCAGTTGTGACCGGGACCGGAAACTCCCGGCTTTTTTCCCGGTTTTCCAAGCCAAAAATTCCCGGTTTTTCAACCCAAAAAGTCCGGGTCCCGACCAACCCTAATTTATAATAAGGATTGCACAAACCTTCAACATAAAGGCGGAATAAATATTCATACAAAATGTCCAAATAATTGTGATATTTTTGGCATTCCGTCCGTTTGTTTTCTTCAAATTCCTCCACAATTTTTTCACAGTGCCAATTCTTTCTCATCAAATACATAACGCCAAGAAGGGCTTCATATTTTTGCGTTAAATACTTTTTCATTTTCTCAAATTCGTATAACCCAAAAGAGACCATTTGTTCATCACCATCCCAAGGAATTTTTCTTTGCTCTTTAATTAGAAATAAATAATTTGAATATTCTTTTGCCATTTTAAAAAATTTCTTAAAATTTGTCACTAATCCTTTGACAAATTCCGAAAATAATGCATCTTCATTCTAAATTTTGAATTTATTTAAATATCATTGAATTTAATTTCTTACCCATGTCCATTGTTCGTCGAATTTCGAATCCAAAATTATTTGATTGGCTCTCCTCCAATAATCATCGACTTTTGTCTTTTTTTCTGCTTTTTTGAATATTTTCTCCAAATATTCTTCAAATTTATTATCAAATTTTTGTCGGATTATTCCGTCTAAATTTTCATTTGTTTGCCATTCATTCGCCGTGTCAATTGCCAATTGTAAAATGAATTCATTAATTGTCAATTTTGGTTCATTTTCTAATTTTATTTCATAATTCAATCTCTTCTCATTCAACAATTTTGGTTCAAAAAGATAAGTGAACAAATAGTTTAATGTATATTTACCCACCAATTTTATAAAATAAAATCGCAATATTCTTGCCAAGCAATTTATCTCAACAATTATTGAGCTTTCAATTTCAAATTTGTTTTTATATACTAATTTTGGCTTCACTGTAGGCATTCCGGCGTATTCACTGCTCAAATATTCGTATAAAATGTCCAAATATTTGCGATATTTTAGGCATTCTGTCCGTTCATATTCCTTAAATTCTGTCGCAATTTTGTCGCATTGCCAATTCTTTTTCATAAAATTCATAATGCCAAGGTGTGCCTCATATTTTTGCGTTGAATACTCACTTATTTGCATTTTCTGATTATTTCGCACAAACGCTATTAACATTTTGTCGTCTCCCTAATTAAAAATGAATAAACTAATTAATTACCCGGATTAATAGCTCACTGTTTGAATTGCATTTGCAATGTGAATTAAAGAATGATGCATAATAACATGAAAAAGGATTATTGAAAAAGAAGAAAACATTATGTTTCTTTAATAAAAATGATGGAATGAATATTAAATGTACATAAATTATTATTAATTTATAAAAAAATATTATATTAAAAAATTTTTTTAATATACTAAATCTTTCTAATTGCAATAAATTATATATTAATAAAAAGGGTGATTGATAAATGAAGAAAATATTATTAAAATGATAAATGAAAAACCACAGAGGCTTATACGGAGCAAAAATTTGATTTAAAATTGTAAGCAGCAGTAGGATTATCAAAATCAATTTTTTACTTAATAGGATTTCTATTTTATTATTAAATTATGATGAAATTATTTAAAATGATAGTTTATCATTAGGGCAAGGAATTATATGCACATAAAATCGCAAAATATGCATCAAAAATTGCAAAATATGCACATAAAAAGTAAGAAAGGTGCTAGTGCATTTCCTAAAAACCGCCACCCATGCGCGTTTCCAAAATCCGCCATCAAAATATTATATTACAGTGATAGGTGAATTAAATTATTATTTGAGCAAATACGTTAGTCTTCAATAAAATTAATCGATGAAGGTTATACATATATATTTTATTATTCGAGAAAAACATGACCGTCGAGATTTCGCCAGTTGTTTGCCAGCATTATAAATTAAAAATAAAACATTTTATTATTCGAAAAAATGAACGTCGAGATTTTCTCAAGTTGTTTGCCAGCATTATTAATTAAAACTAAATAAAACATCATCAAAATATTGTATCATTTTATTTCTTATAAAAATTTATTTACAAATGAATACAAATTATTTGTTCTTAATAATAGTGTGCTATTGCTTAAAAATTATAAATGGCGTCAGTTTTGAACAATTCGTGTCAAACAACGGTGCCAAAAATTTAGTTGATCAATATCTCAGAAAAGAAATAAGTTTCGTAAAATCCGCCATTTTTGCAAATTTTTCGACAAAACATGGTATAACTTTTCTCAAAATCAACCAAATTTTACATTCTTGGTATCATTCGATAGATAAGCTTTTTCACTTAGTTTAAATTTGTTAATTTTGTTTGAAATTTTGCAGCCTAATAGAGAAAAAGCTGGGCTATCGAATGATACCAAGAATGTAAAATTTGGTTGCATTTAAGCAAAGTTATGCCATGTTTTGTCGAAAAATTGCAAAAATGGCTGATTTTACGAAACGTCCCAGCACGATTAAATATATTTGACAGTTGTTGCTATAAACATGATGTGTGCTACATAAATAAGGAACAAAAACGTTATTTGTGATAAAAACTTTTGCAATTGTTTATATAAAACTGTTGATTGTTTTTTAACAATTGTATTTTTACTTGTATTTTCGGATTTAGGAAACGCGTGGCGGATTTAGGAAACGCGTGGCGGA
Organism: Heterodera schachtii; assembly: GCA_023374025.1. Classification (NCBI taxonomy): domain Eukaryota; kingdom Metazoa; phylum Nematoda; class Chromadorea; order Rhabditida; family Heteroderidae; genus Heterodera; species Heterodera schachtii. The sequence goes on from SIJG01000023.1 coordinate 1,417,490, forward strand.
TTTAGGAAACGCGTGGAGGATTTAGGAAACGCGCTGGCGGATTTAGGAAACGCGTGGCGGATTTAGGAAACGCGTGGAGGATTTAGGAAACGCGCTGGCGGATTTAGGAAACGCGCTGGCGGATTTAGGAAACGCGTGGAGGATTTAGGAAACGCGCTGGCGGATTTAGGAAACGCGTGGAGGATTTAGGAAACGCGTGGAGGATTTAGGAAACGCGCTGGCGGATTTAGGAAACGCGCTGGCGGATTTAGGAAACGCGCTGGCGGATTTAAGAACCAATTTTTTAAAAAGTTACATTTTTTATTAGAAAGTACCCAAAAATGATTTTTTTGAAAATTTTTCGGTCATTAGAGGCCCAATGGTTGCTTTAATAGAGGGGGCCGTTTTAATAGAGGATTTTTGAAAAATTGCTCAAATATGCGCATAAAAAATTCACGAAATGCCAAAATATGCACAAATATGCTATGGAAATACAGCGTAGAAGCTTCAAACCAAGCTAAAAACATGTTTTTCGTGCGTTTTAGGCCTCGCACAGTTCAGGAAAAAATATGCATTTGCATATAATGCCTTACCCTATTTATGAATGATTTGGGAATGATGCTTCACTGCTGTCAAGGAGCCGCTTTTATGGGGCAGAAATGCCCTAGTTTTGTCAGATTCGTCCTGATTTGAGAAAGGCAATCTCAGAGATAATAAAATTCATCTTGATTTGGATAAAGGCAATCTCAGAGATAAACATGTCCTGATTTTTCAGATTCATCCTGATTTGGAGAAAGGAAATCTCAGAGATAAACATGTCCTGATTTTTCAAATTCACCCTGATTTGGATAAAGGCAATCTCAGAGATAAACATGTCCTGTTTTTCAAATTCGTCCTGATTTGGAGAAAGGAAATCTCAGAGATAAACATGTCCTGATTTTTCAAAATCGTCCTGATTTGGATAAAGCCAGTTTGAATGATTAACATTTCCTGTTTTTCAGATTCGTCCTGATTTGGAGAAAGGAAATCTCAGAGATAAACATGTCCTGATTTTTCAGATTCATCCTGATTTGGATAAAGGCAATTTTGAATGATTAACATTTCCTGTTTTTCAAATTCGTCCTGATTTGGAGAAAGGCAATTTTGAATGATTAACATCTCTGATTTTTCAGATTCGTCCTGATTTGGAGAAAGGAAATCTCAGAGATAAACATGTCCTGATTTTTCAAAATCGTCTTGATTTGGATAAAGCCAATTTGAATGATTAACATTTCATGTTTTTCAGATCGTCCTGATTTGGAGAAAGGAAATCTCAGAGATAAACATGTCCTGATTTTTCAAAATCGTCCTGATTTGGATAAAGCCAATTTGAATGATTAACCTTTCCTGTTGTTCAGATTCGTCCTGATTTGGAGAAAGAAAATCTCAGAGATAAACATGTCCTGATTTTTCAGATTCATCCTGATTTGGATAAAGGCAATTTTGAATGGTTAACATTTCCTGTTTTTCAAATTCGTCCTGATTTGGAGAAAGGCAATTTTGAATGATTAACAGCTCTGATTTTTCAGATTCGTCCTGATTTGGAGAAAGGAAATCTCAGAGATAAACATGTCCTGATTTTTCAAAATCGTCCTGATTTGGAGAAAGGCAATCTCAGAGATAAACATCTCCTGATTTTTCAGATTCGTCCTGATTTGGAGAAAGGAAATCTCAGAGATAAACATGTCCTGATTTTTCAGATTCATCCTGATTTGGATAAAGCCAATTTGAATGAGTAACATTTCCTGTTTTTCAAATTCGTCCTGATTTGGAGAAAGGCAATTTGAATGAGTAACATTTCCTGTTTTTCAAATTCGTGCTGATTTGGAGAAAGGCAATTTTGAATGATTAACATCTCTGATTTTTCAGATTCGTCCTGATTTGGAGAAAGGAAATCTCAGAGATAAACATGTCCTGATTTTTCAAAATCGTCCTGATTTGGAGAAAGGCAATCTCAGAGATAAACATCTCCTGATTTTTCAGATTCGTCCTGATTTGGAGAAAGGAAATCTCAGAGATAAACATGTCCTGATTTTTCAGATTCATCCTGATTTGGATAAAGCCAATTTGAATGAGTAACATTTCCTGTTTTTCAAATTCGTCCTGATTTGGAGAAAGGCAATTTGAATGAGTAACATTTCCTGTTTTTCAAATTCGTGCTGATTTGGAGAAAGGCAATTTTGAATGATTAACAGCTCTGATTTTTCAGATTCGTCCTGATTTGGAGAAAGGAAATCTCAGAGATAAACATGTCCTGATTTTTCAAAATCGTCCTGATTTGGAGAAAGGCAATCTCAGAGATAAACATCTCCTGATTTTTCAGATTCGTCCTGATTTGGAGAAAGGAAATCTCAGAGATAAACATGTCCTGATTTTTCAGATTCATCCTGATTTGGATAAAGCCAATTTGAATGAGTAACATTTCCTGTTTTTCAAATTCGTCCTGATTTGGAGAAAGGCAATTTGAATGAGTAACATTTCCTGTTTTTCAAATTCGTGCTGATTTGGAGAAAGGCAATTTTGAATGATTAACATCTCTGATTTTTCAGATTCGTCCTGATTTGGAGAAAGGAAATCTCAGAGATAAACATCTCCTGATTTTTCAGATTCGTCCTGATTTGGAGAAAGGAAATCTCAGAGATAAACATGTCCTGATTTTTCAAATTCGTCCTGTTTTGGATAAAGACGATCTGAAAGATTAACATCTCCTGATTTTCAGATTCGTCCTGATTTGGAGAAAGGCAATTTTGAATGGTTAACATTTCCTGTTTTTCAAATTCGTCCTGATTTGGAGAAAGGCAATTTTGAATGATTAACAGCTCTGATTTTTCAGATTCGTCCTGATTTGGAGAAAGGAAATCTCAGAGATAAACATGTCCTGATTTTTCAAAATCGTCTTGATTTGGATAAAGCCAATTTGAATGATTAACATTTCATGTTTTTCAGATCGTCCTGATTTGGAGAAAGGAAATCTCAGAGATAAACATGTCCTGATTTTTCAAAATCGTCCTGATTTGGATAAAGCCAATTTGAATGATTAACCTTTCCTGTTGTTCAGATTCGTCCTGATTTGGAGAAAGGAAATCTCAGAGATAAACATGTCCTGATTTTTCAGATTCATCCTGATTTGGATAAAGGCAATTTTGAATGGTTAACATTTCCTGTTTTTCAAATTCGTCCTGATTTGGAGAAAGGCAATTTTGAATGATTAACAGCTCTGATTTTTCAGATTCGTCCTGATTTGGAGAAAGGAAATCTCAGAGATAAACATGTCCTGATTTTTCAAAATCGTCCTGATTTGGAGAAAGGCAATCTCAGAGATAAACATCTCCTGATTTTTCAGATTCGTCCTGATTTGGAGAAAGGAAATCTCAGAGATAAACATGTCCTGATTTTTCAGATTCATCCTGATTTGGATAAAGCCAATTTGAATGAGTAACATTTCCTGTTTTTCAAATTCGTCCTGATTTGGAGAAAGGCAATTTGAATGAGTAACATTTCCTGTTTTTCAAATTCGTGCTGATTTGGAGAAAGGCAATTTTGAATGATTAACATCTCTGATTTTTCAGATTCGTCCTGATTTGGAGAAAGGAAATCTCAGAGATAAACATCTCCTGATTTTTCAGATTCGTCCTGATTTGGAGAAAGGAAATCTCAGAGATAAACATGTCCTGATTTTTCAAATTCGTCCTGTTTTGGATAAAGACGATCTGAAAGATTAACATCTCCTGATTTTCAGATTCGTCCTGATTTGGAGAAAGGCAATTTTGAATGGTTAACATTTCCTGTTTTTCAAATTCGTCCTGATTTGGAGAAAGGCAATTTTGAATGATTAACAGCTCTGATTTTTCAGATTCGTCCTGATTTGGAGAAAGGAAATCTCAGAGATAAACATGTCCTGATTTTTCAAAATCGTCCTGATTTGGAGAAAGGCAATCTCAGAGATAAACATCTCCTGATTTTTCAGATTCGTCCTGATTTGGAGAAAGGAAATCTCAGAGATAAACATGTCCTGATTTTTCAGATTCATCCTGATTTGGATAAAGCCAATTTGAATGAGTAACATTTCCTGTTTTTCAAATTCGTCCTGATTTGGAGAAAGGCAATTTGAATGAGTAACATTTCCTGTTTTTCAAATTCGTGCTGATTTGGAGAAAGGCAATTTTGAATGATTAACATCTCTGATTTTTCAGATTCGTCCTGATTTGGAGAAAGGAAATCTCAGAGATAAACATCTCCTGATTTTTCAAATTCGTCCTGTTTTGGATAAAGACGATCTGAAAGATTAACATCTCCTGATTTTCAGATTCGTCCTGATTTGGAGAAAGGAAATCTCAGAGATAAACATGTCCTGATTTTTCAAATTCGTCCTGATCTCAGAGATAAACACGTCCTGATTTTTCAAATTCGTCCTGTTTTGGATAAAGACGATCTGAAAGATTAACATCTCCTGATTTTCAGATTCGTCCTGATTTGGAGAAAGGCAATTTTGAATGGTTAACATTTCCTGTTTTTCAAATTCGTCCTGATTTGGAGAAAGGCAATTTTGAATGATTAACAGCTCTGATTTTTCAGATTCGTCCTGATTTGGAGAAAGGAAATCTCAGAGATAAACATGTCCTGATTTTTCAAAATCGTCCTGATTTGGAGAAAGGCAATCTCAGAGATAACATCTCCTGATTTTTCAGATTCGTCCTGATTTGGAGAAAGGAAATCTCAGAGATAAACATGTCCTGATTTTTCAGATTCATCCTGATTTGGATAAAGCCAATTTGAATGAGTAACATTTCCTGTTTTTCAAATTCGTCCTGATTTGGAGAAAGGCAATTTGAATGAGTAACATTTCCTGTTTTTCAAATTCGTGCTGATTTGGAGAAAGGCAATTTTGAATGATTAACATCTCTGATTTTTCAGATTCGTCCTGATTTGGAGAAAGGAAATCTCAGAGATAAACATCTCCTGATTTTTCAAATTCGTCCTGTTTTGGATAAAGACGATCTGAAAGATTAACATCTCCTGATTTTCAGATCGTCCTGATTTGGAGAAAGGAAATCTCAGAGATAAACATGTCCTGATTTTTCAAAATCGTCCTGATTTGGATAAAGCCAATTTGAATGATTAACCTTTCCTGTTGTTCAGATTCGTCCTGATTTGGAGAAAGGAAATCTCAGAGATAAACATGTCCTGATTTTTCAGATTCATCCTGATTTGGATAAAGGCAATTTTGAATGGTTAACATTTCCTGTTTTTCAAATTCGTCCTGATTTGGAGAAAGGCAATTTTGAATGATTAACATCTCTGATTTTTCAGATTCGTCCTGATTTGGAGAAAGGAAATCTCAGAGATAAACATGTCCTGATTTTTCAGATTCGTCCTGATTTGGAGAAAGGAAATCTCAGAGATAAACATGTCCTGATTTTTCAGATTCATCCTGATTTGGATAAAGCCAATTTGAATGAGTAACATTTCCTGTTTTTCAAATTCGTCCTATTTGGAGAAAGGCAATTTTGAATGATTAACATCTCTGATTTTTCAGATTCGTCCTGATTTGGAGAAAGGAAATCTCAGAGATAAACATGTCCTGATTTTTCAGATTCGTCCTGATTTGGAGAAAGGAAATCTCAGAGATAAACATGTCCTGATTTTTTAGATTCATCCTGATTTGGATAAAGCCAGTTTGAATGATTAACATTTCCTGTTTTTCAGATTCGTCCTGATTTGGAGAAAGGAAATCTCAGAGATAAACATGTCCTGATTTTTCAGATTCATCCTGATTTGGATAAAGCCAATTTGAATGAGTAACATTTCCTGTTTTTCAAATTCGTCCTGATTTGGAGAAAGGCAATTTGAATGAGTAACATTTCCTGTTTTTCAAATTCGTGCTGATTTGGAGAAAGGCAATTTTGAATGATTAACATCTCTGATTTTTCAGATTCGTCCTGATTTGGAGAAAGGAAATCTCAGAGATAAACATCTCCTGATTTTTCAGATTCGTCCTGATTTGGAGAAAGGAAATCTCAGAGATAAACATGTCCTGATTTTTCAAAATCGTCTTGATTTGGATAAAGCCAATTTGAATGATTAACATTTCATGTTTTTCAGATCGTCCTGATTTGGAGAAAGGAAATCTCAGAGATAAACATGTCCTGATTTTTCAAAATCGTCCTGATTTGGATAAAGCCAATTTGAATGATTAACCTTTCCTGTTGTTCAGATTCGTCCTGATTTGGAGAAAGGAAATCTCAGAGATAAACATGTCCTGATTTTTCAGATTCATCCTGATTTGGATAAAGGCAATTTTGAATGGTTAACATTTCCTGTTTTTCAAATTCGTCCTGATTTGGAGAAAGGCAATTTTGAATGATTAACAGCTCTGATTTTTCAGATTCGTCCTGATTTGGAGAAAGGAAATCTCAGAGATAAACATGTCCTGATTTTTCAAAATCGTCCTGATTTGGAGAAAGGCAATCTCAGAGATAAACATCTCCTGATTTTTCAGATTCGTCCTGATTTGGAGAAAGGAAATCTCAGAGATAAACATGTCCTGATTTTTCAGATTCATCCTGATTTGGATAAAGCCAATTTGAATGAGTAACATTTCCTGTTTTTCAAATTCGTCCTGATTTGGAGAAAGGCAATTTGAATGAGTAATTATTTCCTGTTTTTCAAATTCGTGCTGATTTGGAGAAAGGCAATTTTGAATGATTAACATCTCTGATTTTTCAGATTCGTCCTGATTTGGAGAAAGGAAATCTCAGAGATAAACATGTCCTGATTTTTCAAAATCGTCTTGATTTGGATAAAGCCAATTTGAATGATTAACATTTCATGTTTTTCAGATCGTCCTGATTTGGAGAAAGGAAATCTCAGAGATAAACATGTCCTGATTTTTCAAAATCGTCCTGATTTGGATAAAGCCAATTTGAATGATTAACCTTTCCTGTTGTTCAGATTCGTCCTGATTTGGAGAAAGGAAATCTCAGAGATAAACATGTCCTGATTTTTCAGATTCATCCTGATTTGGATAAAGGCAATTTTGAATGGTTAACATTTCCTGTTTTTCAAATTCGTCCTGATTTGGAGAAAGGCAATTTTGAATGATTAACATCTCTGATTTTTCAAAATCGCCCTGATTTGGAGAAAGGCAATCTCAGAGATAAACATCTCCTGATTTTTCAGATTCGTCCTGATTTGGAGAAAGGAAATCTCAGAGATAAACATGTCCTGATTTTTCAGATTCATCCTGATTTGGATAAAGCCAATTTGAATGAGTAACATTTCCTGTTTTTCAAATTCGTCCTATTTGGAGAAAGGCAATTTTGAATGATTAACATCTCTGATTTTTCAGATTCGTCCTGATTTGGAGAAAGGAAATCTCAGAGATAAACATGTCCTGATTTTTCAAATTCGTCCTGTTTTGGATAAAGACGATCTGAAAGATTAACATCTCCTGTTTTTCAGATTCATCCTGATTTGAAGAAAGGCAATCTTAAAGATTGCTACTGTACTATAGGGATGACTCGTAAATATACTGTATAAGAATTGCAAAATGAGATTAATGATAGACGAGAAACAAATCCACATTAAAACCGAGAATTTGTCTATGGAAAATCAGAAAATCCAAAATTTCTTAAAAATTCTAGTAAATTTTCTTACTGAATTTGGAAGTTTTTTGAAAAAAAAGTTACACCAGCGGAAGTGAATTGGCACACCACTTTAATCAAAACATTTGATGATGGCTTATTTCAATACTAAATATTAATTCCTTTCCTTGTCTCGAAAGAGGGACTCGGCAACACGAAATTTTAAATTCTCTTTGATCGATTGGTTATTGATTGCTTTTGATCGATTGGTCCGCCTCCGATCACTGCTTGCCGAACAATGCTCGCGCCTCACGATGCGAATTATCCTTTGCCTCGGTGTAGCGTCCGTCTTTGTCCTCCGGGCGATTCTGTTCAACAAAATTCATTTTTGTCTGATTATTAACAATATTAACAATACAATGGCACGAGAGTCTCGAACATAAATGCGGGGCCTTGGAAAACTTTCACAAAAGATCGTCGTAAATATCAGCCAGCCCTGACCTGACTCTCCACCCCTTCCCCCCCGTGGTGCGACTTTTGGGGATTTGCAACTTGGGGACCCGACATTTGGGGACCCGACTTTTGGGGATCCCGACATTTGGGGACCCGACTTTTGGGGACCCGACACTTAAGGAACCCGACATTTGGGGATCCCGACATTTGGGGACCCGACTTTTTGGGACCCGACACTTAGGGATCCCGACATTTGGGGACCCGACATTTGGGGACCGAACGACATTTGAGCAAAAGGCACTTAGGGAAACCACCGACATTTGGCAACCCGACATTTAGGGACCCGACATTTGGGGATTTTAATAAAACAAAAAAAAATATATTAAAAATTTAATTTTAAGCCCAAAATTAGACAAAATTACGTCTGCTTTAGCCAGAGTTAATTCCATTGCAAGAAAAAATTAAATAATATTTTAAAAATTAACTCTGTTTTCGGACTCGCCGCGAGGAGGTAGCAGAATTTTGGGCCCATACTAACCACAACACAATAGACAAATCACAATACACTTTTATGTACAGTACACCCTTTTTCAACTTTAATGAGTTGGACCCAACTCAAGGGATAAGAATTCGAGAACGGAAGAAAACATACCGAAAAATGATTTGCCTATCAGAAATTTGGTTGAGTGCTTTGATGCGATTGAGAACCCAAACGAAGATGAGATTCTTACTTATCTCAGATCTTTGCAATACAGACTTATGCGCAATGATTTTGAGAATTGGGACGACCAAAATGGTGATTAATTCTGCTTTCACATCCCGTTTGCCCTTGGGAAAGGCGTTTTAAATAAAAATTGTAAGAGGTGTACTGTACTTAAAAAATGTCTTGTGGTTTGTCTATTGTATTGTGGTTAGTATGGGCTCAAATTCTGCTACCTCCTCGCGGTGAGTCCGGAAACAGAGTCAATTTAAAATATTATTTGATTTTTTCTTGCAATGGATTAATTTTGTCTAATTTTGGGCTTAAAATTAAATTTTTTTAATATTTTTTTGTTTTATTAAAATCCCCAAATGTCGGGTCCCTAAATGTCGGGTCGCCAAATGTCCGTGCTTTCTCTAAGTGCCTTTTGCTCAAATGTCGTTCGGTCCCCAAATGTCGGGTCCCCAAATGTCGGGTTCCCTAAGTGTCGGGTCACCAAAAGTCGGGTCCCCAAATGTCGGGATCCCCAAATGTCGGGTTCCCTAAGTGTCGGGTCCCCAAAAGTCGGGTCCCCAAATGTCGGGATCCCCAAAAGTCGGGTCCCCAAATGTCGGGTCCCCAAGTTGCAAATCCCCAAAAGTCGCACCACGTTATTTTTAATATGTACGAATAAATTAACAAATTATGGCCATTTTATTTTTGGTTAGAAGACCTTTATAATCTCCTCCATCCGTTTAAAATTGGACAATTTTTATTTGTTTTTAACCAAAAAACGGACGAAAGGCTAATTGATTCATTTGAGCCCCTTAAATAATTTATTGTGCCGTATTTTGGTGCTTAAAACGAGAAAGTGTCGAAAATTTGATTGTTTGTTGATGTTTTATGGATATGTATATAAAGAAGTCAAACAGATTTTTTTCATTCATAATACCGCAGCAAAATGAATCGACGGTAAGAAATTTTTTGTAAAATTAAAATTTTCGTATTTACTCATACATTTTTTACGAATTTCAGTTGGCTTTGTAGTAGGGTTTGAGCCCCGCCCCCGTCCCCGGGGACGTGACAGGTTTTTGGGGCTCACCCCCGTCCCCGTCCCCATGATTCAGACCCCCGCATCCCCCGCCCCCGCGACCTTCACCCCCGCGGGGGCGCGGGGGTGAAAAATACACCCCTGAGAATGACATATTCGTGGATAAAAGGCAAAAAATTTATAAATTTTGAATTTTTTTTTTAATCATTTTGACAAATTTTATGAAATAAAGTGAATTTTATTTTCATTTTTAAATATATTTGTGGGTTAGTGGTAGTACTTCAACATTAACAATACTTTTTGTTATGAGTTCGACACCGGTTGACGTTTTCTTTTGATTTTATTTTTTTTCAAATTAATACAGGGTTTTTCTATTTGTTCTTATTTGTAAGAAATGTTCTGATTTGGGGGTAGTGCCTTATTTCATCTAAAAGAGGGAAATTTCTGAAAAATTTGGCTAATTTCTAACAAAATTCATATAAAGTTTTAAAAATTGTCCCCTTGCGGCGCCAATCGGCACAGCCGGCCCCCAAAAAATCCTATTTTTTCTTAAAAATTAGCCAAAGATCTTAAACTTTTGTCCTTTTTTGGACAAAATTTGTTAACAAATTGCATTCAAATTTTCAAAATTTTTTCCCGGCGGGACCTCTCCCCTGGCACATTCACCAAATTTTTTGGAAATGTGCCGCAAAAAATGTTAAAAATCTGATTTAGTGATCCCGAATGCACTGAAATTTATGATAAATATAATAATATTTTGATCGAATAAAATGTAAAAATATTTGAAGCAATTTTGCAAAATGTTCTTATTTTAACCATAGTCTTATTTTTGGCTTTTGTTCTTATTTTGAAAATTTTGAGATAGAAACCCTGGATTAATAGACAAAAACACCCATAAAATTGACTAATCTGGCATAATTTATAATCCCTAAATTTGATCATTTTTAGACAATATCTGTGCAATTATACTAAAAAGAATTAAATCGAGGCGATACAACGAATAAAGGAATGTGGAGCCAAACACATCATTCAAACAAATTATTTTTTTGTGAGATTTTTTGGAGCTAATTAAAAGCAAACCCTCGCCCCCGTCCCCGGGGGCGAGTCATTTGCTCACCCCCGCCCCCGCCCCCGCGACTCTGACCCCCGCAATCCCCCGCCCCCGCGAAAAGTCACCCCCGCCCACGGGGCTCGAACCCTACACAAAATGATGAACAAATAATTGTCGAGCAAAATCCTTTTCGTAAACAATAAACAAATTTTTTAGAGGTTTTCGGGGCTGTTGATCACGAATCCGGCATCCATTTCAAGTTTTCTATTTTCAAAAATTACAACATAGTACACATTTCGAGATTTTCCGTCACTAAAAATCGCAACCCTACTTTAAATCAACCCTACCTATTTACCCTGGTGAATTTTTAATTTTTTTTTTCTAACAATAAGCGGAAAAGGAATGAACCATCTTAACTACTGTATTCTCAAATTCACTAGATAATCCTTTGAAATTGATACTAAAGAAATTGTACAACAACAAAAAAACAATAAAATAAATGTGTAACATATAATTGGAACGAAAGAATTAACAAAGGAATTTCTGAGAGAAAATAAGCACAACAAATTGAGAGCGATAATTTCTCAAATATAATTAATTAATTCATTTCTTTACACTTCAGAGGCTTCAGACGACATTTTCATTGTTTTGCAATTGGGCCCCGTTTCAGCAGCCAATCCCTACTAAATAATTGCATAAAGCCATCTCCACGATTCATCAGTGTCAGCTTCTCATTAGTCCGTCCGTTTGTTCACAAAATCAAATGGCTTAATTGGCGACAAGAAATCTTTAAAACTAATTTTAATGCCTAAACAAAATAAAAGGAAGCGTAAATCAAAGGCATCAATTAATTATTAATATGACCGATCACCTCTTTGAAATTGGTGATCCATTCGGAATTTGAAAAATAATTCCAACGCAATTCCTTCGATTGTCCATTTTTTGTCGGAGTGTTTAACCATTTGGCCAACGCCTGCCAAGCAGAAATTGCATTTGGCCCTTCAACAGCGATCGCAACGGGACGCAGTAACCGGAATTAATTGAAACCAATTGATCAAGATCAGTGAGAATTGTTGGTGAAATAAGACAACGCAAATTGTCGGGCGCAGTCGATGAAAAATTTTTTTTTAATCTCGCATACTTTCCTTCGTTGCTTTTTTTGCTAGCCCTAATGATGATCCCGACGAAAAGTGCTAAATCAAGCACTTGCATTTAATAATTATTAATTATAAAAGTTTTCAATAAGCTATTAAATGTATCTTTTATTCGAACGAAAGAACGTACAAAAGATTTCGGAGAAAAGAGCATTAAAACAGTTTCCTATTGATGAGATCGATCATTTCTCAAATATAATTAATTTCCATTGCTTTAATCCAATTCTTCTTCTTCCACTGCTGGCGGCGACAATGGCCTAAAATTAATTAGTTTGACAAAATCAAAAATTGCTTTTGCTGCTCACGAACAAAAACATCCCGAAAAATCGAAAATACGGCAATTAGCTGAGCACACTTACAATTAATTAGTCGTAAATTATGATTGCAAACAATGAAATTAACTGCAAATTTTCTCTACCTTTTATATGATTTTTTACTCATGGATACTCAAATGTTCGCTAATATTTTCAGTATAAAAATGCCCTTGTTTCTTTGGTTACCTATCATTTCGTCACTGATCCTTTCGTCACTAACAAATAAGACATAATTTTTAAAAAATATTGGTTCTGTTGTTTGAAAATTATTTTTTGTATTTATAAACTTTTTCTAAGCTATTGCTTCGCGATTATACAATTTCCAAAAAAGTTATACATCAAAATTGCAAAAAAGTCGAAATTTTCAAGTTTTTTCTCAATAAAAATTTTTCCAGGCTTGAAAAACTTTTCGCTTTTTAGTAAGGCTAATAGAGCATGTTAAGAGCTTTCGAATGATACCAAGATTGTTGGATTTGGATGCCAAAGAAAAAAGCTTAAGTGGAAAAACGTGCTGGCGCCCAACCGATGGCGCCCAACCATGAGCGCCCAACTGACGGGTTCCGCGATGGAACGGTCTACGTCAGTTGGGCCCCACGCGTTTTGGCCCCAGCCAAATTTTTGACAATAACTTTTTTCTTTTCCATCCAAATTCAATATAGTTGGTATCATTCGAAAGCTTAACATGTTTAGAAGCTTTTTCTAAGCCATTGTTTCGCGATTAGACAATTCCCAAAAAAGTTATGCATGAAAATCTCAAAAAGTCGAAAATTTTCATGTTTTTTCTACACAAATTTTTTACAGCCTATTAAATCTTTGTGATTTTTGGGAAGCCGATAGAGCTTGTTAAGAGCTTTCGAGTGATACCAACAATGTTGGATTTGGTTAACAAAGAAAAAAGTTATAACCAAAAAAAACATGCTGGGGCCCAAACGTGGGGCCCAACTGACGGGTTCCGCGATGGAAAAAATGCCCTTGTTTCTTTGGTTACCTATCATTTTGTCACTGATCCTTTCGTCACTAACAAATAAGACATAATTTATTTTTCATCAAAATTCATATTTATTTCTCAAAACGCATTCAAATGCTTCGGAATGACCATTCATTCGTTGATGTCGTTTGCCTCCCCAATTACAAAGTCTGCTGGCCTTTGTCCATCGCTTTTGCGTTTTTGAACGCCTTTTGTATCGGCCAGTCGCTGCTGCCGGTCGTTCTTTTGTTTCCCCAGGGGGTAGGGGGAAAGGGGTTGTCGGTCCACCATCGGCTGTCAGCAATGGATTTGCAGTTCCTCTATTCATTCCTACAATCCTAATCGAACCCCCAAAAAATTGCCCTTAAACGTTTTCGAAATCTTAATCTCCCCAATTTCTATGCCGGTCTTGCCATTCCCGACAACGATTTCGATCAAAATCTCGAAAACATGGGCTTCCTCCATTCCCGTCGAACTTGTGGCCGATCTGACGGCAACACAAGCTACCGTAATGAAAAACCCGACTGCCGCTACGGCACATGGCGGTGTACTACAAGAAATTGCAGACGTGAAGTGGGCTACTTGGGTGGAACTTTTTTCGAAGGGTCTCACTTGGCCACGAAAGATGTAATACATCTCTCATACCTTTGGGCCCGCAAACTCGGCACTTTTAACGACATCGAGAAAGATGTTGGAGTCTCCCAGCATACCATCGCCGATTGGCACAATTTCTTTCGGGACGTGTGTGCAGAATACTTCATTCGAAATCCAATCCAAATTGGGGGACAGGGTTGGGTTACTAGGTTTTGGATGACATTGGTTTGAGCCTCCTTAAGGAATTGTCGTCGAAATTGACGAAACATGCATTGTCCGAAGGAAGTACAACAGAGGACAGCTAAGAGGAAATGTGAATGAATGGCTGTTTGGGGGAGTTGAGCGCGGCACAAATGGAGAAAGGGCGTTTATGGTGCCGGTCCACCGCAGAAGAGCACAAGACTTGCTGCCGCTGATACAGCAGCACATTGCCCCAGGCTCCATCATCCACAGCGATATGTGGAGGGCTTATGGGGGGATTCACAATTTGCCACAGGGGTATCAGCATTACATTGTAAATCATAATGAGAAATTCCTCAACCGCAATGACCCAAATGTCCACACGCAAAATATTGAGGGTATGTGGTCCACTTACAAGCGCAAATTTCGTCCCCAAGCTGGCAATGTATCAGACACTATTAACACCTATTTCCCCGAATTCCTTTGGCGTAAGCGTTTTGGCGATGATGCATTTTATCATTTGTGGGAGCATATTCATAACATTTACCCATGTGAATAGTTGTTTGTTTTTTTCGTGTGAATCATTATTTTCTTTGTCATTCCGAAGCATTTGAATGCGTTTTGAGCAATAAATATGAATTTTGATGAAAAATAAATTTTCGATTTTTGTTCGAATTCGGGTCCGGGGTTCGGAATTGGTAGAAATGGATGTTATATTCGTGATCAGCGACCCCGAAAACCCCCAGAACATCTCTTTAAGCATTTTAAAATAATTTTAATTTTTTCGAATAATGGGGGGGGGGATAAACTTCAGTATTACCAATTATTTTTTCAAAAAATTTGCTGACACAAATTATCACATCAATCACTTCTAATCGTTTATTTAAAGCTGTTTAAGCAGTCAGAGATTGAAAAAACTTAAGTTTGACTCCGATCTTGGACATAAGCGCAAATGTCCGGGGCGCAAATGTGGGGTAACCCTTTTTTCATATTTAAACCACAATTTTTTCAATCATTCGGTATTATTGACAATTTAAAAAAAATAGAAAATTTGCCTTATTGTTTATAAATGGATTTTGTAGGCAATTATTATTATTATTATTATTATTCAGTATTTCTTGAAAGGGGAAAGTGTGCTCTAAAATTGCAGCAAAAAATGAACAGACGGTAAGGAATTTTTTAATTAAAATTTTTTCGTTTACACCAGATTTTTTTCGCATTTCAGTTGGATTTGTAGCGACGTTTGGATGGACATTCTCCCATCATTTGACCATGCTCAACTCGGCCTCAAAATGGCATTGCTTTCCGACCGTTTCGACATTTTGGTGGACACGCACTTCGATGGCAAAACAACTGAATTGGCAATTTGCAGAGAAATAAGGATTCGCAAGGACATTGGACCAAAGCCGAAATTATCTGTGTGGGTCGATGGCACATTTGTTGGATTTCAATTGCCGGACAATCCGTTGCCCAACAAAATCCGCTTTATTAAGGACCTTCAGATTGAGTAATTTCAAAAATTTTACAAAAACCAATTCATATGGTTGGTCGTCTTCTTCATTTTTTCCCCTTTTCAGCTACATTGACCATTCTGTGCTCACATTTCTCCGTTCCAACAAGCAAATTTGGGACAGAATGGGCACCAATTTGGGATTGTCTATATGGTCAAACAAAACCGAAGATAACCATCGAATTTGGGATATTTTTACCACTGAACTTTGGCCAATTTTTGCTACAAGCATTCGCCATTTGGGCTTTGACGATTGCACACATTTGGACAAATTGCGTCGTCTGATTTCGCCGACAATTCTCACTGATCTTGATCAATTGAATTCCATCGATTCCGATCATCTGTGCCCCGATGGAATTGCTGACGATGGTCCAAATGCAACTGCTGGCCAAGCGTTGGCCAAATGGTTGCACAATCCGAGCAAAGATGGACAACCGAACGAATTGCGTTGCTGTGTTGAATATTTTTATCAAGCAAAATGGATCAACAATTTCAAGGAGGTGACCGATCGACTACTTAATTGTTCATTAAACGACTGACAATTGATTTAATTGCCTTTGATTTAGGTTTTCTTTTTTGTTTAGACATTTCGCCGTGCCACCACTTCTGTCGCTTACAATGTTCGGCTTAAAATTGTAGTGACTAGCAAAATGAATATTGTTAAACAATTTGAATTGATGAACGAAGTGACCCAAGAAAAGTTGACACTAACGAAGGACGAAGATATTTATTGGCTGTTGAAACGGTGCCCAATAATTGTTGGGGAGACGGCGACGAATCAATGGGAAAAAGACGAAAATTTGGACAATTTGAACGGAGTAATCTTCCGTCTTTATCATGATTGTATTGGGTAAGCAAAAAGATTGGCCTTACTTTTAAATAGAGCCCGGACGGGAGGACAGTATCCCCTGTACAGTACTTTCCCGGAGTCCTATTAAAACAGCAGGACTTCAGTCCTTGTCTGGTCGTTTTCAGAAACCCTGGTCCGAGTTCTTTCAAGATTGCGGGGCTCTACTTTTACAAAAAAATGTTTTTTTCCATTTCAAATTTTGCTTAATTTAGGCCGCTGTCTCCGCCAGATCAAAGCGATGAAAAGATGTTCTCTCTTCCCGGGCCCAGTGATCAGCGGAATAAGAAAAAGTGATCATTTGAGAAATGTCCGACCAAAGAAGAGCCTATGACGAATTATGTTAATTGATGATACATATTTTGTTGTGTTTTGCAACAACTGATAAAATTTATTTTTGCTTAATTTTTTGGCCGAAAATTATTCGTTTCATCACTATTTTGGCATTTTTATTACCATTTTATGTAGTTAACAAAATAAGCACAACAAATTGAGATCGTAATTCGGCTGTCCAATCTTTGCACCGAGTGTGCAACCATTTGGTCAGATTCGATTGTCAAAAAGAACACAAAATCATCAAATAGGCACTAAAATAGGCAAAAAAAGAAATTCTCCAATAAATATGAAAAATTTCATTCAATTTCTTAAATATAATTATCGAAATCATTTCCGTACACTTAATCAGACGACATTTTTGTTGCTTTTATCCGCTTCTTCTTCTTCTTTTTCTTCTTTCGCTGGTTGCGACAATGGCCTAAAATTAATTTAATATTTTATTTTTCGATAAAATTCAAATGCTGTTTCCCTCACCCAATGGATTTATCGAAACTCCACAAAAGAAATCTGATACTGTTCAAATTGGCACTCGGATTTTCGCAGTCTTCCCATTTAACTGGCGCCATCGCCGTCTCCCCAATTGGGCACCGTTGCAACAGCCAAAACACATTTACGTCGAGTTCGTCGATATTCTGTTTCAGTGTCAACTTTTCTTTCGTCCATTCGTTCACCAATTCAAATGGTTCAATTGGCATTGTTCCCACACGAAAATAAAGTTGGATATGGTAACTGACAGAAGTAGTGGCACGGCGAAATGCCTAAACACAAAAATTGGTAAAACAAAAACAAATATTATAGAAAATATGGCGGGCGACCTCCTTGAAGTCGTTGATCCATTCGGGATTCAATGGACCAGAATAATTACTGCAATAGACTCGCTTCGGTTGCCCATTTTTGCTGGGAGTGTAAAGCCATTTGGTCAAAGCTTGGCCAACAGTTGCATTTGGTCCATCCTCAGCTATTCCATCGGAGAATAGAGCACCAGAATCGATCGAATTCAATTGGTCGCAATCGGTGAAGTGCGACGACGCAAATAGTCCAAAGCATTGGCATTGTCAAAGCTCAAATGGCGAATGTTTGGCGCAAAAATTGGCCAAATTTCAGTGACAAAAACATCCCAGATCGGTTGGACATTCTCATCAATTGGACACACAAACACTTCCAAATTGGTGCCACTTCTTTCAAAGAATCGCTTCTTGGAATGGAGAAATTTGATCACAGAATGGTCAATGTACCTGAAGAAACATTAAAATGCTTTATATATACAAAAGTTTGAAATTACTCAATCCAAAGGTTCTTAAAGCAGATTTTGTTGGGCAGTTGACGGTCCGACAACGGAAAATCCACAAAATCGTTTCTGCCATCAATTCGTATAGACATTTTCGGTTTTGGTCCTTCGTCTTTTTCAATTCTGATAATTCTCCAAATTGTCAATTCGCTTCTGCCATCAAAATGTTTGTCGACCAAAACATCGAAACGGTCGGAAAGCAATGCCATTTTGAGTCCGAGTTGAGCATGGTCAAAATGAGGGATAATGTCTATCCAAACGTCACTACAAAGCCAACTGAAACATGGAAAAAATTGGGTAAATGAAAATTTAATTTTTCAAAAGAATTCCTTACCGTTTGTTCATTTTTGCGGTATTATGCATCAAAAAATCGTTTCGACGTCTTTATATACCCAAATAAAAGTAAACGATTTGAAAACGGATGAACGGATGGAGGAGATTAAATGTTCTTTTGGCCAAAAATATGGCCATAATCACCCATTTTTACTCATAATAAAAATGAATTGTTTCATAAGGATAGTGCGAATGGGTAAGGCCAATTCGACAGATGCAAAAATAGCAAAAATTAGGTTTCCTAAATTTTTGTATATTTTTTGAATTTTGGTGAAAAATTTAACATTTATAACACAAAATGATCGATCACTTCAAATTCTGATTTTTTTGAGAGAGAGTCGGGGGCGTTTGGGCCCCCGTTTTTGGGCCCCAGGATCGTTTGGGCCCCAAGTACAGAAAAATGAAAAATCACAGTAAAAACAACAAGCGGACGAATGAAAGCAATGAAAATTATTAATTATTTTGAGAAAAGGTCGGCCTCGCTAATTGGAATTTGATGCTCTCATTTTCATTTGTTGATTCTTTCGTTCGAATACAATATACTTTTAATACCAATTGAAAAGTTTAAGCTTATAGAATTGTTTTTGGCCCGGTTTAAAATGCGAAAAATGGGCAATCCTAAGCTTTTAGAACGGTCAACCGCAAAATAAATCTTAATACAAATAATAGAAAGATTGGGTAATTAATAGGGCTGCGATTTTTAGGTTTTAACTATTTTTTTTGCTCAATTGATTTGAAGAAAGGAGCTCAAAAAACGCATTTCTGCATTAAAATTTTTCGATTCTGATGTCATTATCTGTCACTAGAAATCACTATTTTGGCGTTTCGTCACTAAAATAGTTAAAAGTCACTATTTTGGCGTTTTGTCACTATTTTTTCACTTTTTTGGCATTTTTTGGAAAATTCCTTAACAAAAATGCAATAAAAACGAAAAATACACCCCTAAGAATCGACCTAAAATTTTTTTTCAAAAAAGGCACCCCTAAGAATCGACCTAAAAATTTTTTCAAAAAATACCACTAAGAATTGGAAAATTTTCATAAAAATTTCCCCCAAATTTTTTTTTCTTGGCAAAATTTTTGGTTTAAAAAATGTCAATTTTTGCTGAGAAAATATTAAAAAGGAAATGTACCTCATTTGCAACTGCAATCAGTGAATAAAAATTATTTTTGCTCAATTTTGGCTAAAAATTATGTCACTATTCGTCACTATTTCGGACTTTTTGTCACTATTTCTTCACTATTTTGGCATTTTTGCTCACTATTTTAGTTCACTATTTCGAGATTTTTGGTCACTAAAAGTCGCAGCCCTAGTAATTAATTAAGCCAACATTTTGCTCATCTAATGTTTAGGCAGGGCTCACAGGTCAAAAATTTCAAAAGCCTCATTAAGCAAATCAAAAAGCCTCATTTTTACAAAATTTGGTACTAGTGCAGTTGGTAAGCCACAAAATTTATTAGTCCATTTCAGTGGAATACCGGTACTTTAACTTTTTTTAGATAATCAGATCGACATAAAAAAAAAATTTGTCCATGCAAAATTGCTCTTGAAATTGCTTTTTGTTTGCGATAAGGTTGATCTACGACATAAAACTCAGAAATCAAATCCGTTTTATCACAAACCATTTATCAATGATTACTCCCAATGAATTATACAATACAAATACAATAATACATCAATGGAAATGGACGAATTTGCGAGCAACCAAATGTCCAATACATTACACAATATTAAAAATGGCGGAGCGCCAACATCATTTCGGTCATATAATACATATCGCATCAATAAATATCCAATCAATTTTTATGGGTTCAACCAACTAAAAAACATCATTGGCTTTTTGCACTATAAAATTCTGTCCTTTTCAAACCATTATGTTTTTGGTGTTGTCATTTGAATACGAATATGACACCCATTTCAATCAATTTCGAAGCCCGGATCAATACGAACATAAAGTCAAAAGTCAAATTTTGACTTTAATTAAATTGTTCACCCCTCGTCAAATCCATCGTCCTTGATCCAAATGTTAATCCGTTTTGGTCGAGCAGCACTCAATTCGGTCCACACATTTTCCCATTTCATCTGATCCCATCCAATTGGACAACGGCTGAGCCGAAAATGATTTGTTCCATGATATTGAAGTTTCATTTGTTCCCCCGTCACTTCGTTGATCAGATCAAATGGAACAACAGAGCCAATTAAAGTGGACGAAGATTTCAAGCGAATGCGGAAAGTCACTGGCGAAGAAGCATTTGAAAATGCCTAAAAATGGGACGAAATCAGAATAAAAGCACAAAAATGTTTTCCACGATCTTTTTTTAAATTGGATTTTTCCAAAAATGAGAGGGGAACAGCCACAGAAAAACCAATTAATTAGGGGGGGGGGGGGGATAATCACCGTTTTGAATTGTTCAATCGTTGACGACCATTGAGCCACCGACGAATTAACAGAGCATTTGAGCCACTTGGGCATACCGTCCGGACGGGGCGTGAGCAGCCATTTTGCCACCACTTGGCCATCTGACGGATTGGCAATGTCATGGATCGGAAATTCGGGCAGAATGTTGTCGTCTTTGAAAGAGATATAGCGAAGTGCTGGACATTCGTTAAGCATTGATGAGTCCAATTGGCACAGACGGTGAAAAGCGATGGTATTCAAAAACATGTAACGCATTGAATCGCGGAACATTGGCCAAATGTTGTGCAAAACAAATTCCAAAATGCGCACATTTTCAGTGGTAATGTCCAAATCCATTGAAGAAGTGGCGAAAAAACGGTGAAAATGGCCGAGAAAAGTGAGCACATTTTGATCGATGTAACTGAAAAGCGCATAAAATGTGATGGCTACAAATCAGTTCCATTCTAATCAGTTGGTTACATGATACGAATGCATTTGCTGAATCCGATCACTTTGTTCGGCAATGGCTTTTGCGGAATTGGCAATGCATAGTAATCGGCATCGAGAATTTGCATTTTCTTCGTGCCATTTCCGTCAATGTCCCATTGAATTATCAATTGTTTGTTCAACATCCATTTGCGTGTCTTGAAGTGTTCGTCCACTCGGAGGTCAAATCGACGGCTGATCAATGCAATTTCGAGGCCAAGTTGGGAAGGCGCAAGAAAATGGAACACTTCGAGCCAACAATCGGCGCAGATAAAGCTGAAAAATAGAAGAAATTTTCGGAATTTTTACTTAATTTTTACATTTTTTTTGGAGGGCATAGTCGTTTTTTGACACGGTAAAAAAGAGACCAGATATCGTCAGAAAGGATCCACAAAATGAGGCCAAAGTTGAACAAAGAAAAAAAACGATCGGCAGACCAACTGAAAAAAGAATTGGGGAAATGAATTGGGTAATAGTTAAGATGGTTGCCCCTATTTTTTAGTGGAAATTTTTAAAATTCAAAAAGTCATTCAAAACAAGTTTCTAGGGGCTTCCAGGGTCGCTGATCACGAACCATTTGGTAATACTGTAGTTTGTCCCCCCCATTTTTGGAAAAAAATTTTCAAAAATTCTTTTGCCCTAAAAACAAGTTTCCAGGGGTTTTTGGGGTCGCTGAACACGAATCCGGCATTCATTTCGGCCTATTTTGAATCCCGGACCCGAATTCGAACAAAAGGTCGAAAATTCAAATTCTCGAATTTCGCATTTTTGATTCAATATCGATTTAAATACACGAAAACATTCTAAAAGTTCCCAATTTTGCAATAAAAGATCATTTAAGTCATGTTTTGACAAAAATTGCGAAATTCAAAACTTTGAATTTTCGACTTTTTGTTCGAATTCTGGTCCGGGATTCGAAATTGGCCGAAATGGATGCCCGAATCGTGTTCAGCGACCCCCAAAACCCCTGGAAACTTGTTTTTGAGTGACTTTTTAATTCAAATCGAGGAAAGCCAAAGGTGAAGTTTTATTTGAAATCCAATGAAGCTAATTGTAAGCCTCAAAATTAAGTGAATTTTGAAAAATTTAAAACAAAAGAAATGTGAAACGTCAGAAAAAAGAAAAGAAATAATAAACGTACCGAATTTTTGAAGGCATTTGCAGCAACAAAATGAGCAGGGAAAATATAGGGAGAATGAATGAATGAGAGAATGGAATGAGGAGGAGAGGAAGAAAAAGGCATTTTTATACGAAAAATATTAGCGTACATTTGAGTATCGACGCGCAAAATTCATATAAAAGGCAGAGAAAATTGAACAGTTAATTTCATTGTTTTTGCAATCATACCGAATTTACGACTAATTAATTGAATTATAACTGTGCTCAGCTAATTGCCGAAAAATGAACCGACGACGTTCAAGGAAAATGTAACGAATTTTTAACTTAAAGTCTCTTAATTGAACCTAAGTTTTTACGCATTTCAGTTGGATTTGTAACGACGTGTGGATGGACATTCATCCGTTTTTTCGTCGTCCTCAACTTGGTCTCAAATTGGCACCGATTTCGCCCCATTTTGATGCTTTGGTGGACGCGCATTTTGACGGGAAAAACGAATTAACGATTTGGAAATGAATGCTAATTAGCGGCATGGACCACAATGGACGAAAATTAAACGGAGCGAAACTGTTGATGGTGATTGGTGGCAAAAGTGTGTGACTTCCTTTGCCGGATCATCCGCTGCCAACAAAATCCGCTTTACGAACCTTTGGATTCAGTAATTTTCATGAGCATTAGTTTCGGAGCAGGACAAAACTCCGCCGACCGAAACTCCACCAAGAAAAAAATTTGTTTGTCTCGGCGGAGTTTCGGCCGGCGGAGTTTTGGGGTGCACCGATATTAAAGAATTTTATGCTTGTTTCTTCAGGTACATTGACGATGCCGTAATCAAATTTCTCACTGCCAACAAGCACATTTGGGACAGAAATGGCACCAAATTGGATTTGAAAGTGTCTGCAGACAAAACAAAGTGTGTCCATCACATTTGGGATGTTTTGGTCCGTCAAATTTGGCCCATCTTTACGACGACGACGACCAACTTTCACAAATTGTCTCTTTGGCCATCATTTGAACAGTTTGCTGCGCCTCACATCGCCAACAATTCTGTCCGAACTCAACATCAATTCAATCAATGCCGACTTTATTATGTTCTCCGATGTGCTTGCTGCTGATACGGATTTTGATGGGCCAACAAATGTGGCGAATTCTTCGGCCGGCAAAGCGTTCAGGGGTGCGATTTTACCCTGGAAACCGGGCATTTGCCCGGTTTTGGTGGTCCGTGCCCGGTTTTTGCCCGGTTTTTGGGTTTTTGCCCGGTTTTCCTGTTTCCACTTATTTATTTGAATTTCATTAAACATTTTGCCAAGATAATAAACTAAAACTTAATTTTTCATTGTTAAGTAATTAAAAATTTCAACGTTGTTCTTCAGTCCCTATTTTAGCATAATGTCACAAAAATCTATTTCTGATTTCATTTCCAAAGTTACATTTCAACAATCATCTTCAACTCAAAATTTCGACGAACAAATTTCAAGTGCTGAGGAAGCAATTTCTTATTTAGCCGTTTCAATCTCGAGTGATGAGTTTGGGGTGAGCAAAATTTGGTCATTTTTCAGACAAAATCTGTTAACAAATCGCATTGAAAATTACAAAATTTTTCCCGGCGGCGCCTATCGGCACCGCCGCCCCCCCCCCGTGTTCCCCAAAAGTTTTTTTGGGAAAAGCGCCGCAAAAAAAATCAGCTCGTTTTTCATATTCAGAATCCCAAAATGTTCACAATTATTTTCTTTCATTGCCAAACTTGCTCAAACAGGTGAAAAGTGGTGATAAATATATTGTTTAAATGTTTTTACGTTGTTTTACACTGAACTATTGGCTAAAAAATATGCCCGGTTTTTTGCCCGGTTTTTGAAAATTTTTGCCCGGTTTTTTAACTCGTGCGCCCGGTTTTTGGGTTTTGCCGATCGCATCCCTGAAAGCGTTGGCCAAATGGTTGCACACTCCGGGGAGAGATGGCCAACCGAGGCGTTTGTCTTACTGTGAATTGAGCAAATCAAGCGATTGTTTTGCGAAGACTTTGACGAAGAAGGAAACATCGACTGGGTCAACAGTTTCAAGGAGGTGTGTATGTGGTCATATTTTCTCATAAAAAACTGATTGATTGCCTTTGAATTTCGCTTCCTTTTTGTTTAGGCATTTGCCCGTGCCACAAATTCTTCTGTCCGCTACAGAATGAGTTTGCAGTGTGGAAAACATCAATTGAGCCATTTGAATCGGTGAACGAACGAACCAAGGAAAAGCTGACATTGAACAAAGTGCCACGTTATGCTGGTTATTTGCTGTTGAAGCGATGCCCAATTAGTGAAAAGGCGGCGACGGATCGGTTTCATTTGTCGCCTTTGAAATTTATATTCTAGCAAAATTTAAAATAATAAAAAAGATTTTCCTTTTGTTGTAAAGAAATGAATTGATGGCTTATTTATGTTTTCTCATTCCCATTATATTAACATATAGAAATATTTTCAATGAACATTCACATGAGTTATCGATTTATTTAATGCATATAATTTAAATAAATTATTTTGTCGAATGGATATGCATATGTTAATCCATAATTATAATGCACATATGTATTTGTGCCCTTGTACAATTCCACCCTATACGAATTGATTTTTCTGCGAGAATAATTCAATTTTATTTTTATCCAAATTAAAATTAAAATTTTTTACATTTTATTCCTTTAAAGCAAATAAAAAACAAAATATTAAAAATATATATAAAATTTAGATATGAATATATTTTTTAAAATGTTTTTCGCGGTGTATTTTAATTCATTTTTCTTTCTTGAAAAATGAAATGTCTTATTCTCAAATTAATAACAAAACTTATAAAAAAAAATTTTGGAAAAAATTATAAAAATGAAAAAATCACTCTAAAAATCGATTTTAAGTGGGGAAAACTTTTTTCTTCGTTTTGAAAAAGGAGCAATTTAATTAAATTGCAATTTCGAATTAGTGAAAGGTTGTTCAAAATATTTTATATATTTTCTAGAAAAAACCAACTAAGTCAGATTTTTATTTATTATATCATAAAAGCAAAAACATTTTTTTTTTTTGTTCAAAAACCAAAAACTTTTAATGTTTCAAATTTTCTAAGAAATTTTCAAATCCTTGAAATGTGTATCGAATATGAATCATTATAAATATATATAGCAGAAAAGCCCCCGCAAAACTTTATGAAAAATTTCCCTCCCTAATTAATTGTTTATTGTTTAATTAAATTTTTTTAAATTTTCCATCGATTGCCGACAGCCGATCTCTGAGAATTTTTAATGAAATCCTCGATGATATTTTGTTCTCACGAAGCCGATCACAATTTGATTGATCGTTTGCTTGCCAGCCATTGTGCTTAAAAACATTTTTAATAAAAGTTCATTTGGCCAAATGTTTTCAATCAAAATGAATCAATTTTTAATTATTTTAGAAATTGTTTTATTACTTTTTAATTTTATTATTTATTTATTTATATTTTTAGAATTTTTTTTTTCTGCTCTAAGCTCTAACACATTTACAATGGTGTGAACAAAACTGACGCTTACAAATTCATTTTTCTAGCAAAGCGAAAATTGAATTTTCAGCATTGCCTCACAGACGAAAAATGCCCAGTTTAAATTTGTTTTCCACTAAAACCATCGATTTATTTGTTCTTATAAGCCGGATAAACAAATTATTTTAATGAAAAAAAGAAATTGAAAAAATTAAACAAAATTATAAAATTTTTTAATATTTTAACTGTTTTTAATACGAATCTAAACATTTTATAAATTAAATGATTCCGAATTGGACGAAAAGAAATGTTATATTTCAGATCAAAATTTCTGATTAGCGCCACATCTGGCGCCAGACAAAACAAAAACATAATTTAAAAATGGCATTTCTTTCTTCGACCAAACTGCGAATGAAAAATTTGTTCCGTATAAAATTAATTTGGCAAAAGCCGCTTCATCCAAACAGATAAATGTTCAAAGACCAAATTTGAGACTTTTGATGTTGCCCAAAACCCATGGGAAATGTTCTCTGTCTGCTTTCATTTTCTTTAATTATTATTTTTTTCTGAACATCTGTCGCAAAAACATTTCTCACATAATTTATTTTCATCCTTTTTTTAAAAAATAATTAAGTAAAATTATAATTATTTATTTTTTCAATTTTTAAATTGTTTCTTTTCCCTTTTGACTTTTTGGCATTTTAATTCATTTTTATGCATTGCCAAAAAATTGCGCTCCGTGGCTTCTTCTTCTTCTGCCGCTTCGGAGGGTGGCTTAGTTTTTTTTGCCACACAACACAAATTCCCCCGAGTGGCATTAAATTGTATTTCCTTTACTTTTTTTTGGGGCGACGGAAATTAATTTTTGGGCATTTGACGATTGGCCAAAGGCATGAACTGAACATAAAAGTAAACAGATAAAAAAAAGTAAAGTTGTTGAAAAACTGTTCTTTTTTAATTAAAATAAATTTGAATATTTTCTTTTACTTAAATAATTATATTTATTCCACTTATAAATATATCGGAAGCTAAAAAAGCTGATTATGTTTAAAAAATTGGATACCTCATATTAATAGTTGTGCTTTTTAATGTTTTTATTCGGCAGAAATTTTTTTTTTTTGATTTTTTGAATTATTTCAAAAATAAAATTATTTTATATAAATTTAGAAAATGTAAATTGTAATTTTTAATTGTTTTCAAAGGACATTTCTAGCAATTCTATTGAATTATATTTTCAATTTGATTTAAATTTCATTTTTCAAATGCCCTTTTAAGCAAATTGGTAATGGTCACCCTAAAAAGCAGCCTTTATACCAAAGGCAAAAGTCATTTTATATATATATATTTTTAATTTACAATAATAATTTGTTTTTAATCATTTTAAGCAATTTGAAAACTTGAAAAAAACATTGTCACTTGAAATAATAAATTCTAAAATTTTGTCCAGGAAATCCAGTTTTTTTTCGTGTTTTGCCTGGACCTGGATTTTTTTTCTCATTTGACCTGGATTTCCTGGACAAAAAAATCCAGGAAAATCTAGGTCCAGGAAAAATCTAGGTTGCTGAAAAATGGCCTGGACCTGGATCCAGGAAAAATCCAGGCCTGGATCCCGGTCCAGGTCGAGCTCTAATTATTTGAATTAAAAAATAATAATTTATTAGATATCGAATGGCAAATTTCCATCGGATTTTGTTGTTCATTTTGCTGCTCAGCGGTTGTCCATTTTGGCCAATCCATCAGCAGCACAACAAATGTACGTCCACCACACTGATTGTATGGGCAGCAGTGATTGTGGCCAGTGAAATTGATGCCGGTGTCCATGCGCTGCTGTGGCGCGAGGCAGCCGATGCCAACAACAAAAATTTGAGCGGTGAAAAATGATTTTTTTTGCATTTAAAGCTAATAAATTTCATTTTTTAAATAATATTTAATATACAGAAATTTGAAGTTATTTTGGAAAAAGCAAAAATAAAAAATTTTAATTATTTAATTCCGATGAAATTTCCTAATTATGATACATGCTGTCCTTAAATTAAAACAACAAATATCAAATCAGGCAATTTTATCAAATCAGGCAATTTTTTTAAATCACAAATTATTTATTTTGCAATGACCGATATAAAAAGCTATATTTTATTTTTCAATTTTTATTAATAAATTCCTTGATTTAAAAAAAAGTTATTTTTAATTGCATTGATTAAATTTTTTATTAAAAAGTTTTTTTTATTAATAAATTTTGTTTCTAAGACCGTGCAGTGAGTGCTACAATTCTGCAAAATCTTAATGTTTATAACAGCGACGACGATGAAGCCATGGGAGATTATGATGAGGAGCCGGTCCATTACAGATTGGAACGACATTTAATGTCACGATACAATAATAGGCAAAAAAATATTTTTAATTTTAAATATACTCTTTTCGATTTGTGCACACACTCAACATTAGAAAAATTATATTTAATCAAAGAGCAAAAAAATATATTCGAAAATTCACTCATTTGAAGCAATGATTTGCTGTGGCACACAAAAGCAAAAAATATCAAAAAAATTTTTAAAAATAATATAAAAAAGATAAAAATTAAAATTTACAGATTAATCCCTCGTCGCTCAACGGCCAGGTTCAAAATTTTGATTTCATTTTTTTTTAAAAAAGCAAATTTTTTTAGGCCAATCCAAGTCCTTTTCACCATTGGCCTTTATCAAATCATTGAAGTGAACGAGCCACAACAATACATTCTTCTCAATTCGTGGATTGTTGAAGTAAAAATTATATTAGTTTAAAAATTTTCTAATAATTTTAATTACTTAAAAAGCATTTAAAATATTAAGATTAATTTTAAGGCATATTTTGGAATAGAAACTAATGAATAAATATCTTACACTTTAAGCGATGAATAATTTTAATTACTTAATTAATTTTAAAGAATTAAAAAATAATTTTAAATTATATTTCAAATAAAACTTAATTATTATATTTATTTGTAAACACATTAAGTGATAAATGAATTTATTGACTTAATTGAATTTAAAGCACTTAAATAGTATAAAATTAATTTACACATTTCGAATATATAATTTATTAATTATTTGTTAACATAGTAAGCGATAATATATTATATTTACATAAAAATCATAAAAACATAAAAAAATCAATGATTTTTTCGAATAAAATTTAATTAATAATTTATAAATTAATAACTTATTTAAATTTTAAACCATTAAAAATATTTAAAATTAATTAGTTTTTTGAATAAAATTTATTTAATAATTTTATTAATTAATTCAACACATTAAGCGATGGCGCGATGATTTGCTGCACTGGGCGCCCGCTCAATTTGGTGGATTGCGTGAAATTGTGCTCCCACGTGATTCAGTCATTGATTTTTTTAATTTTAATTCTATTAAATGTATATTTTTTTAATAATAATACATAATTTATAGGTTTGGATTCCGGACACAACATTATACAATTCATTGGTCATGGATGATGAGCAAAGCCGTCGAATTTTAAATGTCAAAGTACGGTAAAATAAAATTATAATTGAAAATAATATTAATTTTATTAACAATTATCAAATTGATTAATTTTATTTATAATTTATTAATAAGCTTTTCAGTTGAATACACTACAAAAGGAGAAATCGGCTTTAGTAGAGTGAGTTTTACTGACAGAAATGTTTAAATTTTCAATGTTTTTAGAATGCTTTATCCGACATTATACCAATTCTCTTGCATGTTAGACCTTCGGTTTTTCCCGTACGACATTCAGGTAAATTAGTGTCTCAACTTGTGAAGCCAAACTTTAAAATGATACAATTAAAAATTAAATTAATTATTCTTTCTAATGTATTGCGAAATTTTCATTTTTGATTAGCAGCAAGCTTTAATCAAATCTCGTGTTAAATTTAAAACTAAATTTTCAACCCACAAGCATTGTGTGATGATGTTCGGCAGTTGGTCCCATGACAACACGAACATTGACTACTTTGCCTACGATGACATTTCCGACTCGGTGATGCCGCCCGCACTGGACGCGGACGGCACACCGTTGCATGACACAACCGCTTCCGGTGGCATTAGCATTGAGCATTGTATACCGAACGAAGGCTGGAACATTTTGTCCACTGAAGGTCTAATGTGGTATATAATCAATCCGTTCAAGAGTCTCCCCATCATTCATGAGGTCAAGAAATCTCGATTTTCAATAAATTTGACATCTGTTTCTAAGGCTAATGGTTAAAATATGTACATAAAAATCAATAGGTAAAAATATATACAAAATACCAATTGTAAATAAAAAAAAATTTATTATATTTTTTAGGCAAAAAATCCTTAAAAAAGAATAAGGAAAAATGCTTTAAAAAACTTATTGTATTTTTTATGTATTTAAAAAAATGATTTTATTGGGGGTATATATTTAAAAAATTTAATAAAAAATATGTTTACATATTAAATATTTGCGATTGAATTTACAAAATTATTTACTAAAATTCGATTATTTATAAAATTTATTTCGCTTTAGTTTAAGTGTTATTTTTTAGTATCGAGACGTGAAGTCAAATTCGCCTGTTGTGAAAATGTGAGTAAATTAATTTAAATAAATTTCATCATTAATAATCTGGAAGTCATAGAAAAAATTTAATGCATTTTTATTATGATTTTATTGAATAGATAATTTGATTTCAATTTTTATACAATTTTTAGTACCTCCAGAATTTTACTAGTTCTTAAAACACAGAATTACACATTGCTGGAGTTCAAACTGCACATCCAACGACGACCATTGTTCTACTTGGTCAATTTGATCATTCCAACTTCGATCATCAGTAAAATTGGGGTCCCAAAATCATTTATAATTAATTGAATTATTTAATTAATTAAAAAATAATATTTTGTAAATCATGCAATTTACGCCAGCATTGATCGCCATTGTGGGCTTCTTCAGCTCTTCAACAGTGAACGATGTTCGGGATGAAAAGATCAGTCTTGGGATCACTACAGTAATTTTTTAAAAGACAGTACCATTTTTCTTACACAATTTTAATTTGTCTTTTCTCAGCTGCTTTCAATGTCCATTTTGATATTCATGGTATCGGATCAAATGCCGTCAACCAGCTCATTCATCCCACTGATCGGCTGGTTCTACACTTCAATGATGGCTTTAATCTCCGGTCATTAAATTAAAAAAAATAAACCTATTAAAAATATTCAAAAAATGAGAATTAAATTCGCAAAATTATAAAGATTACAAACAACAAAAACGAAAACTCAAACAAATTAAGCAAAACGATCATATTTAGATATTATACTCAATCATTTTATTACGGCACAAAAATTCAAAAATTTTTAAATTAAACTATGCTTTGTCCCCGAATTCGGGCTCCCCGTCCCCGTTTTCGAAATTTGGCCAAAACATAAGTTTTCAAAAAGACCGAGGTTCCCGATCCCCGATATTTATGCTCCCCAACCTCGATCCCCGAATAAATGTACGGACAATCCGAAATTATATTTAAGTTTCGACAAAATATTAATTTTATTTTTCCCCGTCCAAATGCTAATCTTTCCACAGGTGGCACGTTAGCTGCTTCGTTTGTCATATATGTACAGAAAAAGGGCATTATTGGCATGTTGTTTGAAATTTTTAAAATAAATGAATTTACGATTTTTTTTTTTGGCTTTTTAAGGACAACGGCCCTCGAGGCGCACAATGCTTTGGGCACGTCGACTGGGCAAAATGGTGTGGATGGAAATGCCATTGATGATGAAGCAAGCCTATGCCATAAAGGCAAAGGTGTGGTCATGCTTTTCTAGGCGAGATTTATCGTCCTATGCAAATTTTTTTTTTTAATTTATTGAAGAAATTTTTATGAAAATTGAATTAGGATTGAGCTTCGGCCCCTCTGGGAAGAAATTTGAAATTTTCGGGGAATGCCTAGGAGGACAGGTCGGGGATTGGGGACGGGGAGCTCGGGCCGGGGTTCAACCCTGAATCGGAACACAAATTTTTTGAATATATTTTTCAAGTTTCTTTTGCTGATTGGCTCACTGTTGGGTAAAAAAAATGAAAATTAAAACCATTAAATTTGCCCAAATTTTTCAATTTTTTGGGCATGTGAAAATTCTATTAAAATTGTATTTTTGGTACAGTCTTGAATAGGGAAAATACTTAGATTAACTTAGAATTTTGTATGGATTACCGAAGTTTCTAATTTTGTAATAATTAAAAATTCCAACTTTGTTTTAGCAAGACAAAATCCAAAAGATCCGTCAACATTTGGAGCTGCAACACCAGAAGGAGCTTCGACGCCAACAACAGCAACAGAACGGTGGCCCGAATCAGCAGGGCGGAGTTGGCACTGCGTCGCCACGAAAGAACACATTTTGGCAAATTCGTACTCGGATTGGCGGTGCTGCGGCCGGCATGGGACAACTGAGCGCCACCGAACCAGTCAGTACATTTCTGACAAATGGCATTTGCAATTTTTGATGA
Organism: Heterodera schachtii; assembly: GCA_023374025.1. Taxonomy (NCBI): domain Eukaryota; kingdom Metazoa; phylum Nematoda; class Chromadorea; order Rhabditida; family Heteroderidae; genus Heterodera; species Heterodera schachtii. The sequence continues at coordinate 1,449,823 of SIJG01000023.1, forward strand.
AATTGAAATGCTGGCAATGCCAATAGGCCCAACCTATGAAGTTTTTTTGAAAATTTATTGGAACTTACAGAAAAAAGGAAATTCAGTAAAAAAAAAATTTTCTGGGTCACGAAATGGCACTTCTCCCCCATATGCCGCACTAAACTTAAAGTTTCTTATTACCGTATAAGCTGGGCACTGTGACTTCCGGCCTTGGCACCGCTCTTGGCCGCTACCGTACCACGCTAGCAACTGGTACTGCTGGGACTGCTGGTGGCAATGATATTGCCAGCGGCACAGCGTTCGTCGGCCCAACACTTGGCCATGCGATGGGGCTGCTGATGCCACGCGGGGGCGCTGCGGTGCCATCACGCAGCGGTGCAGAAACGCCGAATTCTGCGCACAAAGTGTCACAGTCAATAAGTGGGGGATTTTAATTATTATTATTTCAATATACAATTTTAAATGAAATCTAAATTTAACATTCGATTTACATAAATAAATATACATATGTATTAAATTTAATTAATTTTCATCTATTGGGTTGGCGCAAAACTATCGCACTTTTTTGATAAAAAAAAATTTCAAAAAACTTGCAAATTAGATTTAAAGTGTTTGAAAATGAGATTTTTTGGTGTGAATTTTAAAAAAAATCATAAAAAACCGAAAAATTTCTCGATTTGGATGGGATCTGTTGCGTTATAGACCAAATAAGCGAAGTTATTAGGGGGATTTCTAGGCACAATAATTTTGGGTTTATATCTTATAATTAGGGACTCCATTTTTAGGCACAAAAAATCGCGAAATAGGCACCTAAAAAGGCAGAAAAAAAATCGCAAAATAGGCATTAAATAGGCACAAAAATCCTCAAATAGGCAAAAATAGGCAAATAAAATTTTTTATTAACGCTTTTTAGGTAGAAAACTCATAAAAATTTTCAATTATAAATGAAATTATTAAATGTTTTAAAGTTTTTTTCGAAAAGAACAAATCTAAACCAAAAATTTTTATTAAGAAAAAAAATATAAAATTTTGTGGATCAATTTTTGGGAAAAATTTTCAATTCTTAGGGGTGTATTTTCTGAAATTTTTTCGGGCTATTTCTTAGAGGTGTATTTTTTGTTTTTATTGCATTTTTGTTAAGGATTTTTTCAAAAACCCTAAAATAGGCACATTAGGCACCAAAACCCCGAAATAGGCAAAAATAGGCATTATAAAAGTCATCGTAGACACCCCAAACCAAGCGGAAAATGCGTTTTTCGTGCTTATCTGTGCGTATTAAGTGCGCAAAAATTTTAGGCATTTGCCTAAAAATGGAGTCCCTACTTATTATGCAATTTTTCAATTTAATATTATGAGTTTTTGCTAGTTCTATCATGTTTTTGAAAATTATTTTTTATATTTATTCTTTTTTTTTTAATTTTTAAGTGAAATTCTTTTATCGCTTTTTCATATTTCGTTGGTTTTTACATAATTGTACATCTTTGGCATGCCAAATATTCCTCCACTGATCAGATGAAGAAGCGTCGGATGAGCTGGAAGAAAGCAGCGATAGCAACAGTTCATCTTCATCCTCCACCAGTGATCTGTTGGACACAAAAAGTTTTGTCAGTGCCAACAATGAATCGGATGCAACAACAACAAATGCTGGAGCAGCAGCCTCGGGCAATGCCAACAACAAAAAGCATACGGTTGGCACAGTGCCAACAACAACAACAACACCACCAAATGCCATAACAATGATTGACATTGAGGAGGAAGAACCACTGCTAGAAAAGATGGACAAAGACGTTCTAAAAAAGGTGCCAGAAAAAACGGGTGCACCTCAAAATCTCGTCGCCGAAATCCCGCCGAGAAAAAATTTATAAAGAATTTCAAAATTACAAAAATTCAAGAAAAAGTTGAAAATTTTGCGTTTTTCAAATTTTATGATCAAGTACAATTTTTCCAATTTCCAAAAAATCGTTAGGCTAATATTTCAAAAAAAATTTTGAGTTTCTTATAAAAAATGTTCAAAGATTTTTTAATGAAATTTTCTAATAAAATTTTCTAATATTTTTTCCTAAAAAATTGATAAGTTAAAATTTTGTGAAATTTCGTGCGGCGAGTTTTAGGCGATAAAATTTCGTCCTTTCCCCGAAAAACGCATTAGTATTTTGTATGGAATTTTGATAATTTTAATTTTTAGACAGAAAGTCAAAAGACCAGCCGCGGCAGAGCCAAATTGTCAAAAGCAGGACAGAATGGACCGGTCAGTATTTTTTTTTTGGCATTTTGTAATTAATTTTCATAAAAAAATCAGTTTGCAAGTCCACGGCCAAGGGCCAAATCGAGCGGGCCAAATGGGCCGGTCAGTGATTGTTTGGCATTATGAAAAATGTTTTTTTTTAATTAGGAGACTGGTACGCTGGTCCGTAAAATAACTGCTCCTCCAACACATTCTGATCAAACACAATTATCATCACCTCATCAGTCCAAACCTCAGCAGCTAAACAACCAATACAGTAATCCGAGGAATGCAGACAGTACACTAATGCCTAATGAGGTAATGAGCAAAAAACTTCGCCAAAATTGCTTCTTTTTTTTTAGTTTTACGAATTTCTTAACAAATTACGTTTAGCGGCGCCGGGAAAGGGTCGTTTCGGCGCCGATCTTCCGGCGCCAGGGCCGGTTCGGCCCCGTTTGTTTCGGAGACAAATCAAAATAAAACACTTAAAAATCACGAATCATAAAATTAATTGCAAACTCAGCGGCCCATTCAATACCAACGAACTCATAGCTTTTTTAAAATTTTTCATGCCATTTGAAATTTTTTTTGCCATTTTTGTCCCTTTTAGCCCATCTTTTTGCATTGTTTTCCGTTGCATATTTTAACAAAAAAATTATATATATAAATATTCTTTAGCCCATCAATTTACAAAATCCTCTGGTGGCAAATGTGGCATGTGTTGAGCCGTTAAGACAATGGGCTCAGCAATTGTTGGACCGACAGCGCGATTTGGAACGGCAAATGGAGTGCGGTGGGGTGGGCCGGAAACGGCAAGGCGGTGGCGCCAAAGGCAGTCGCCCGACCGCGTTGAATACGAGACGCTCAACATCGTATCAATCAATGGCCGATTTATACGGTAGGGAGGAAGGAGACTGTAGCAACAATTATATCAAAATGTTTATAAAAAAGTATCGAAGAATTTGAGAACGAACGAAGCTAACTAAATACGACGAACTTCAAGAAGAATACTCTATCTATTTTTCGCATTTTTCCCACATCAGGGTCACTTTGGCGCGGCCATTTTTGACGGGGAATTTTGGTGTCCGTCATAAAATTGGCTTTTTAGGCACCAAAAAAATTTCAAAAATGATACAAAATGCCAACCATTTCCTCTGTGAATTATATAAAAAACGTATTTTGATAGAGTCCAAAAATATAAGCAGCAAATTGGTTAAAAACAGGAACATATTTCCATAGCTAGTAATCAATTAGCAAAACTCAAAAAAAAAAAAACAATTGTAAGATTAAGCGTAAATTTTTTTTTCTATATTTGTGTTTTCCATGGTTAGAAGAAAGCCGATCAAACTAACATTTTTGCTATTAGCCGCCTCAATGTTACCGACGCCGGCGGAGCCCGCATTTGGTGCGGGCGCCATCGGCAGCGGTGGCACTTGCTCAGCCGGGGGTGCCGCAGCGACAGACACCGGCACAACGCTGGCGGAAGCCAGTGCCACGTTGGCCGCGCTGCACCCACAAGTGCAGCGGAATTTGGCCGAAATTGAATACGATTGGTCAGTTTGCAGTAGGCAAATATAAACTTTCGGAGGACTTGCTGACTCTTCGCCAAAATTTGAATTTATGAAAAAAAATGATGGATAGACTCTAACAATAGGCGCCGCTTATGAAATTTTATTATCATAGGTAAAAATTTTTTTCAAAAATTGGGGGCTACTTAAAAAGTTGCGGCTATTCAAAATCCAAAGAAGGGACCCTTTTGGTTTGCCAAATTATTTTGAGCTAATAAATCGTCGTGAAAACTTATTCGCAAGGCTTTTCGTGGTTGTTGATCACAAATTTGACATCAATTTTGACCAATTCCTAGTCCCTAAGCCGAATTCGAAAAAAGTCGTAAATTTATTATGGAATTTCTATTTTTTTTTTGTTCAAAGTTAGATTAGGAATTCAGAAATGGTCAAAAATGATGTCAGATTCTTGGTCATAACTTTTTTCTTTGTCATCCAAATCCAACATTTTTGGTATCTTCGAAAGCATAACATGTTTACAAGGTTTTTCTAAGGTTTTGTTTCACGATTAGACAATTACCAAAAAAGTTGTGCATGAAAATTGCGAAAAAGTCTAAAGTTTGAAATTTTTTCTTAAAAACTTTTTCAGAAGCCAAAAAATCTTTTTGCTTTTTGTTAGGATAATAGAGCATGTGAAGAGGCATGGTTTAGGCCTAAACATGAAATTTGATATGTGATAATTTTATTTTATTGTTATATGTTATAGGCTTGCTGCGGTTGTTGAGCGAATGTTTTTGATTTTGTTTTGGTGAGTTATTTACTGTTTTATGCGGTTAATTTTAATTAAAAAATTATCGAAAAAAAATAAATTTTCTTTAATCATTTTTATGCCAAAAACCTCACCAAAAAAAGGAGAACATTTTTAAGCACATTGTTCTTTTTGATGTCGTTTGGGATCAATGGAATTGGCCTCTACTATTGGTACTTCTTTTTCGATGACACAATTAAAGGCTCATAATTTATGTTATGTGCATAAAATGTTGATAATTTTGTACAAATTAAAAAATATATAATTTTAATGATTCGGATTTATTTTTCCAATACATATCCCAATTACCCTTAAATTTTAGGGGGGCGGAAGTTTGGGCACCGGGAAGTTTGGGCACCGGGAAGTTTGGGCACCAAATTAAAGATATAAAAAATAAAAATATTTTTAATTGTCTGTAAATTGCAACCATCTAATTTAAAGGCATAGTAAATTTGATCAAATTAGGAATATAAAGTTTTTAACGAATATTCACTCGATTAACCAAGCTTGTTTTTGCTAAACTCATTAGCCCATTGCCATTCATTCTATATTGATGCCATACATATTACAAGGCTCGGTTTGTTCAAGACTTAAAAATTTATGAGTTTAAATAGAATTAGACAGGTTTCTTGTAATTTCTGGCCCAACTAAGCCGGTATTCAGTTCTAAGTCCCAACAGAAATTAGAACACTTTAAATCTACGTTTAAACAGCTGTAAGAATTGAATAAATAATAAGATTGTTAGGTTTCCATACATAATTTTTTTAATTTTCAAAAACATATAAATTTTTAAGCAAAGGCTTGTTAAAATTTACTAAATTTTAATGATTTATATAACATTTTATATATCTATTTTGTTTTATTTTTTTGAAATCCCTAACTCTGGTGCCCAAACGTCCCGGTGCCCAAATTTCTGGTGCCCAAACTTCCCGGTGCCCAAACTTCATGTCGCCAAATTTTATTACGGCAAACTTTAATTTTATTTCTATTATACCATTCATAAATCTATAATCATGTAAATTAAAAAAGCAAGAAAACTAATTTAATTTTTTACAAAATTTTGTAGAAAAAACTCTTTCTGAAGTTTTTTTTATTTACATGATTACAGATGAAATTTTGTGAATAATTGATTTTGACAAAATTTATATTTTTTAACCTCTCTAGATTAATTTATGAAATTCTTAGAACCGATAGAAAAATTCAAATGTTTTAAATAGCCTAAAACATATTCACATTCAAGCTTCAATGCCACCAACAATTTTTAACATTGGAAATCATTTTTTGGTCGGCGCTTTTCCCTTTGCATTTGCCACCGATGCTTTGCCAAGCTTAAACTTGATCTAATTTTCAATTTAATTTAATTTTTCCACCTGATAACCTCCAGCGCTTGGTTGAACAATGTCATCACTCTCGTTAATTCATCCATTTTGGCGCCAATTATAAACATGGCCGAAACAGAGAAAGCAAAAAAGAAAACGGCGATTTTTGAAGAATGAAAATAATTTAGAGGATCGAATTAGAACTCGATTTTCAACAAACCAAATTATAATGGTTTTTTAATAATTAAATTAGGTTGTATTTAAAAAAAATAAACTTTAATGGCTTTTTGTTTGTCCTAACGATATTTATAAGGATAATTTATTTAATTACTGCACTTTCGCATGATTTGACCTTTGACATGAATATGTCTGACCATGTTAGCTTCATTTTATTCATAATTTATTAACAAAATTTTAAAGATAATTTTGACATAAAAAGCGAAATCGACAGTGAAATGTATCTTTAAAAAATAAATATGAAAAATAAATATTTTTTTTTAAATTACATTTTAAACTCATTTTTAATAAAGTATTTCAACTTTTTGCATGAGAAATAGCCAAAAACATTAATTTAATCAATTTTTTATAAAGAAATTGGGCAATCACGAAACAAATTACGCATCACTTTATTAATGATTTTAATGAATATGACCTTGAATGTTTAATTAATTATAAATAAATGAAAATTGTTTAATTATATCCAATGCAATTCGTGTGAAATTTTTTCTCCATATATCTTCTTTCGATGATTAGTTTAAATTTGAGCAATTATCGCAAATTCATAATCCGGTCCCTCCATGTGTTCGCCAAATTGAATAGTCACCTAATTAGCGGATCTTTGGTGTGTGGTTTCGTCAAATTAGTCACCAAATTAGTAGTCGAAGAAGCTTTTTTCACCCAATTTCACTGTTTGTTTGAATAACCCGTTTAAATTTCTCGTATATAAATAGGCAATTGAGCTCATTAAGAGTATCCTATCATTCAATTTTAATTAAAATTATCCGAAAATCTCCATATTAAAAAATGAATTCTGCTAAAATGTTCACTCTGCTGTTGATCATTGGCACTGTTCTTGCACTGACAATTGGCATGCCAACCCCCGGCGGAGCTGACGAAAGGTGCAGCAATAAATTAATTGTCTTAATTAAGGAAAATTGAATCCATTTAAGTAGAATAATTAGACTAATAGTGATTAATCAAAATTAAATTAAATTTTAAAATTTTTATCAGTGTCTCATCGATTCGCCAAAAGCGTGGCTACGGAATGGGCAACGGAGGCGGAATGGGCAATGGATTTGGAGGCGGAATGGGCAACGGTTTCGGGGGCGGAATGGGCAACGGTTTCGGAGGCGGAAGCGGAATGGGCAACGGGTTTGGAGGCGGAATGGGCAACGGTTTTGGAGGCGGAATGGGCGGCGGAAGCGGCGGTGGCTATGGGTACGGTAAACGTCGCTGATGAATTACTGTGTTTCTGTGTTTTACATTATGACGACGACATTTCATTATGCTCAGATTGTTTTTTTATTCAACAAAAATGAAACTTTTTTGTATTTATAAATGAATATTTAAAATTTGTATAATTGCACAAAGAAAAAGTAAAGTTTTGGCACTTTTAAAAGTGCCCGGAATCTTTACAGTTACTTTGCACAAGCAATTTTTTCCAATTTACCAGCAATCTGAAAAATCCAATCACTTTTGGCGGTTAATTTTTGACTTTCTTCTAAAAATTCAATTTTATCTTCTAGTTTCAAAACTGTACCGATACTTTCGGAGTCCCACCGAAATTTCCTGGCCATCGACCAATAAATTCGAAAATAACGGACCAATAAAAAATATCGCTTTACTTTATTTTCAGACTACTCCTAACGACCTCTTTCCCGATCAGGGATGGGCGAAACTTCGAGCTTCGAAAACTTCGCGTTTTTTGGGCTTCGAACTTCGAGCTTCGGGTAATTTACCCGAAGTTTCGGGAAAAATAACCCCTAAAGATCGAGTTTTCAAAGTTAAAATACACCCCTAATGATTGGCTTATGGCAAATTTAATTTAAATATCATTATTAACTTTTTGTGCAGCAAAAAAGTCGGGTGAAGAGTAAAATAAAAATAGTCATTGCCATGACTTAAAAACCGCGAAAGACTTAGAAATGACAAATTTTCGTTGAATCAAAAACAAAAAGAAAAAATTTATTCGGAAAAGCATCAATTATAAATTTTTTGGTTTATAGAAAGCTTTAATTAATTTTAGTGAATAGGAAATTTTTTGAAAAAAACTCTGTTAGGGAAAATTATTTTTTCAAAAACTTCGTGCTTCGAGCTTCGAAAACTTCGGGTTTTTGGGCTTTGAGCTTCGAACTTCGTTTGCTTCGAAAAAAAATTGGGCTTCGCCTTCGGCTTCGAATGCCAAGCCGAACTTCGCCCGTCCCTGTTCCCGATTCCCTCTCACCTTTTCCATCAAATTCTTCACTCTAAGCCCATTTATGTAGAGTAACGGCGACCGTTTGAATTTTTTGAAATTTTGCAGGATAATAAGAAAACACTTAGGGCTATCGAATAATATCAAGATTACAAAATTTGATCATTTTGCTCTAAGTTATGAATAATTTTCTTTCAAAATTTTTTTATTTTGATAGTTTTTTGAGTAACGCCCATTTTGATGGCTTTTGAATAACGACCCGGCACCTTTCCGCTCAGTGCTTTCTGTTCCAGTTGGGCTGCGGAGCGGCGCCCTCACAGTAAGCGGAGCGCGAAAAAATTTGTGCCATTTGTTGGTTGTTAGAAGTGTGCCGGTTGCAAAAAAGTTTGTTTAAAGCGAACGATTTTAAAAAATCTGGTGAAAGATGGCAGCAATCAGATTGTTCCCTCGTGTGGCAATCAAAAATTTGGCCTGAGAGAAATTGACCACGATTCTTGCAATTACGAAAAGCCTCAAACCTTTCTTGAGTCGAGACTAAGGAGACCGAGAGCACCACCTGCTACAATATAAAATAATTATACAATTATAATATAATTCAGGGAATATATGTATATAAAATCCATATAAATCAATTGATGTACATGCAAGCAAAATTTTATGGCATATTAATGTTGTATAGCATCTAAAAATTTTATATTTTTACAGCTCATTACTAGGTATGGCAAAGAATTTCGTAATTTTTCTTAAATTTATATGTTTGTGTATGTATTCAATGCTGTAAATTGTGGCCAAAATATGCTGATTCTTGATCTATCGCCAAGTTTTCCAGAAAATAGTCAATTTTGGAGGTAAATCATTTTCGTGCATTTAAATATGTGCCCCATTTTTAAGAAATTTAAATTTTTGTCTTTTCTTTTAAAAAAATTGGCATTTATTTTACGATACAACATGCTATTTTTAGCGATTTCAATTTATCATTTACCGAAACAAACAAATCAAAATTATGGTAATTTAAATTAATGCTTTTAAATGATTTAGCTACCATATCACAGTGAATTGTCATGGTGAACGTGCTACTGTAGCGAAGGCCTTAGAATACAACAACAAAAGAATCAAAAAATGTGTTGTGGACGACCTTTTCAGAAGGAGGAAAATCTTTTGAAAGGGTTCTATTTGACTTTAATGAAGCAAAGTGTAAGGAGTATTCAATTTTTATCAAAATAAAAAAACTGGAAATTGAGAACAAAAAACTGCTGGAAAACGAACATTATTCACTTCTTGGCATCTTAGCAAAGGTAAATTAAAATTTTAAAATTAGATGTAATAAAAAAAATGTATTTGAAAATAAATGAAATAGGTAATTGTAAAAAAAAAGGTAAACATTTTTTAATATTTATTCATTTTTTAATTAATAATTTTACAAAAGGAATCTAATATTGAGAAAAAGACTTTTTAATTATGAAAATTCATTTTTAGACGGGCGGAATATTTAAAAAAAGCTAATTAGTGAGGGATTTTCTTAATCATTTTCAGGATTATGTTCACGTGAATAAAAAAGCCGGACCGAACGGGAGGACAGAATTCAACATAACTTGCAAATATTTTTTTGTCAATTTACGCCGGTGCTCACGCAAAAGGAGGAATTCTATGAGAATTAAAGTGTACTGTAATGATAAAGAACAACAAAATTTGATTTATCATAGTGATATCCAATGTGTGAATGGCGGATGCCAACGAATGATTTTGGCGGATGAACAAAAATGCCAAACAAATGTCTATGACGTTCAAGTGTGGCGCTGGAGCAGCATGGACGAGGTAATCGGGTCAGAGTTCGGGTTCAAAATGACGGTTTTTAGGGACTCAATTTTAGATGGGGAGGGTAGATAAAAATTTAGGAGTGTGGGGGGGGGGCTGTATTTAGGAAAAACGACACCTAGATATTATAAAAAGAAAATTTTAAACAAAAAATAGTAATTACAAAAAAATATATTTTTAATTTAACTTTTTTAGAGAGAAACTTGTCTTACTGAGCCAAGAAGCACATATTTTTCAGACATTCATATACATGACGGTGGAATGCTAGAAATTCAGGAAAATAGTGACGGTTTTCAAACATTGGTGAAGAAAAACTAAGAAAGAAGTTGATATTATATATTTTTTTTCCATTTGTCATGGTGTAGTATTATCCTTTTTCACAATTGTTGCTTTTTTTTTTGAAAAAATTTCCATTTTTGGTTTTAAAGAGATTTATTTGAATTTAAAATTGTGTAAAGTTATAATAATATTGTGATGGAAAAGGTCGAAATTTGGTTAATTATTTCTATCAATATTTATTTTTAAAAAAATAATTTTAATTTTGAATTTTTGTGGCTAATTTTCGGATACTTAGTGCGCTAAAATGAAAAAAAGTTAATTTGGTTATTCCTAACAAAAATTATAATCAAATTGCGCTAGCATTAATTAAATCCATTAGCAGGTGGGCAAAATGAAGCATAAAATCATAAAATATTGCCATTAGGCAGACCAAAATTTTTATAATCTTGGTTTTTGCCAAAACAAAGAGATAACCAAAAATTTCATTAAAAATTCAAAATTATAAGCATATCTTTTTTTGGGATTGACGTCGATGGGCCTAAATTTTAAACTGATGTAACCTTGAAAATTTGTCTTTGTATAAAAACTCATAATTAGGGCTACGAATTTTATCTAAATACATTTTTTTTTCCTGTCTTCTCCATGCTTTGAATAGTAGAGAAAATACTTTCTTTTTTGTATTTGCGAACAAAAATCGGGACTTTTATTTGCATATTTTTTTTTACATATTTCGTGGTTTTGCCAATTTTTGGGGTCATTTTTATGGCATTTTGTGCTTATTTCACTTTTTATGAAGTTTTTTTCCAAAAATTAACCATTTAAAAATTTTATTTACATATTTTCGTACACATTTTGGGGCTTTTTGTACATATTTCATGCATATTTTAGCATTTATACATAACCAACTTTCTTCTAATTTTTTGGGATTTTTACCAAGCCAAGCCAAAAGTGTTTTTTTGGAATAAATGGTAAAATAAGTATTTTAAGGCTTTATTGATGCTTTTAAAACAATTTTTGACCATTGCTCTGTCATAAATCTGTTGTTGGTTCGAATTGTCCCAACTCCATAATTGAATGTCAAAGGCATTTGTTTGGCATTTTTGTTCATCCACATTAATTATTCTTTGGCATCCGCCGTTCCAACATTTAAAGAACGCATGATAAAATGGTTGCATATTCTTGTCATGGCAATACACTTTCATCTCATAGAATTGATCATTGTTCTGCTGCTGATCAATCACAGAAATAATGTTGACAACAAAAAAAGATTCAGTGTTATTTCCCAATTTGTTGTGCCATTTGTTTCGGCAATTTTACCGCCATTGAAAACCACCAATTTTAATTGATAGATATTTGGAAATGGCAAAAGCAATTTGGAAAATTGGGCATTTTCCTGTTTTGGGGTGGCACGTCAAAAATAAAAAATAAAATCAACAAAAATGAACACAAATTCACAAATTTGGGTACAGCTTATCTTTGGGACATTAATGCAAAAATCCCGTCAAAAGGATCATCTTAAAAAATGAGTTATATGAATTTGTGCGAGAAATTTTTTTTGTTTTTAAAATTTTGGTGTGCGACCCCAAAACAGAAAAATGCCGAAAATTACCGTATAATTCTTATATGAAATACTGCCTCCTGTATTTGCCATTCTGCTGATTCGGATAAAAACTGAATATTGCCTACATTTTATCTCATTAAAACCAAATAAATTCCTTTCAAAATGTTTTTTTTCTCCTAAAAAGGTCATCGAATTGTCTGATGCGAGACTTTTGTGTTGTACAATGGTCTTCGCTACAGTAGTATGTTCATCAGGTGATCGGAGGGGGCGGGTCATTTCAGTACCGAATAATGATTTTAATTAATTAATTAATTATTTAAATTTTTTAATTGAATAATAAGCTAATAATAATAAATATACTTGTCCTCTATTTCAGTTTACACGACCATAAAAAAAATGACACGACCATAGAATAATTTGACAAATTTCATGCACCATAACTTTTTCAAGAAGCATCCTAATTAAACATTCTTGATATCATTTGATAGCCCTAAGTGTCCTTTATTTACCTGTAAATTTTCAAAAAATTTCGTTGAATTTCAAAAAAAATACTGGTCAAAAAGGTTTACTAAATTAATTTCTGAAATTTAAAAGCCACAACTTTTTTAAAACCCAACGAAATTTTTAAATAGAGAACACTTAGGGCTATCAAAAGATACCAAGATTGTTTAATTTGGATGCTTCTACAAAAAGTTATGGCGCTGATCAAAAATTGATCATTTTGGTGGTGTCAATTATTCAACCAAGCATAACGTTCTATATACAAATCGTAGAACCACAATTACAAAAGCAATTAGGTAGCAAATTTTGTGTTCTTTGCAGTGGGCTTGCCCATTTTCTTTAGAAAAAATTTCCCAGCCCCCAGGGATTTCGAGAATTTCCCCAATTTTCAGTGTATTTTGGGTGTCCCGATCACTAGGAAGGAGTGATCTGATCAAGTTGGTGTAAGAGACTTTTTTGATCAGCGCCAAAAGTTATGCAAGCATGAATTATTTCAAGTTTTTAAATGAACTATAAGATAGTTTTTTTGGTTTGATTCAAGATTTTTTTGGGGCACTGTATTTCTCTCACAAAAATGTAATTTATTTAAGAAATATTAAATAATAAATCGAAATTATAATTAAAGTAAGCAAATCTAATTAATAATTAAATAATTATATTATTAATTAATTAAAATCATTATTCGGTACTGAAATGACCCGCCCCCTCCGATCACCCCACACTCATACTTTTTTTCGCTTCGCCCACACTCATACTTTTAAAAAAGCGGTTTGAAAAGCAAAAAAGCTCATTTCAATCATAAATTGGATCAGATTCGGTTGATAATGCTTTTTTAACTGTTTTTGGAAGGTAAAAGTAGAGGTGTGCTGTGATTCACAGTCACGGTCACGGTTACCGTGAATTTCACGGGTTTTTCACTCACGGTCACGGTCACGATTCACGGTACCAATTCACGGTTATTCCGTGAAAAATTTACACTGGATAAAATTGAATATTTATGAAATAAATTTTTTTTATAGAGAAATTTGGTCTTTTTTTGGGCAAAGTTTGCTAAGAAACAGATCAAAATTTTCAAAAATTTCCCCGACGGCGCCTATCGGCACCGCCGGCCCTCTCCCATATTCCTGAAACTTTTTTGAACAAAGCCAACCAACTACATATATTGCACGAAATACAAATAAAAAGCAAAGTTTCAAGTATGAGCCCATTTAAATAAGAAAATTCATTGTTTTTTTTTAAAAAATTCGCTCGAAATAAAGTTATTTTGGGTAAAATCAGTTAATTAATCACATTTTCTAAAAGTTTCCACTAAAACCCATATTTTTCTTAAAAATTGGGTAAATATGTCTCACAAAACCATTTATAAAAGGTCGGAATCAATTTAAAACGTCCACAATTATGCGAAAAATGCAAATTATGGGCGCGCTTGCCAATGGACACTTCAGTACCCGATTTTTTTTAAACTTGAAATATGCAAGGCACCTATAATTTGCATTTTTTACCCCCGGCGGCGCCTATCAGCACCTCCGGGCCCCCAAAATTTATTATTTCATAAAAAATTGGCTCAAATATGCAAAATTTGGGCATTTTTTGGACAAAATCTGTGCACAAATAAGACTCAAATTTTTTGCGATGGCGTCTATCGGCGCCTATGGACCCTCCCTTTTCCCAAGAAAATTATACCACAAAAAAAAGTTTAAAAAAAATTCGCCGCCAAAACAAAATTTATTAAAATTCATGGTCACGGTCACGAAAACCGTGAATTTCACGGGTTTTTTGGATCACGGTCACGGTCACGATTCACGGGACCAATTCACGGTCACGGTCACGGTTCACGGGGTCAATTCACGGTCACGATTCACGGGTTTTTTCAGTCACGGCACACCTCTAGTAAAAAGCCATTTTTTCAAAAAATCTTTTTTTTTGGGGTCAAAATCTTAGTTTTAGCATCGTTTGTCCCTTTTTGAAAAAAAAAACTTACGAGCCCTGTCTTTAAATGATATTTAATTTATTAATTTATTTTGAAATTAGGAAGAAAAAGGACCTAAAAAATTTTAAATTTTGTGCTGTAATTTTCTCTCAAAAATTTTCTCGGAATGTTTACTAATTATTTTTAGCATCAATTTCACCGAAAAAAGCATCCTTTATTAAAATTTCTGAATCACATACCTTTATCAATTCTGTCTGTGCATTAAGCCAGCGGCCAAATTTGTCCAAAATTTGGTCGTCCCTTTGTGTGCCCAGCGTTTCCAACAGCGCTTTGTACTCGTAGAATTTGTTGAGCGGTGAGCCGCGCATGAATTTCGGTATGTACATGGCGTTTTCGCCCATCTCCTGCTCAATCAGATGCATTTGGACCAGCGAAATTGGGGTGGGAGCAGAGGGGAAGAAAAACAGTGGCGCGGTCCGTGGCGGAACGCATTGGAAGGACAAACGGGCAAAAGTGGTGAGCAATAAAAATGGCAAAGAAAACTTGGCATTTTTCATTTTTATGGACGGACACACTAAATAGAACAAAAAATGATTTTTTAAATTTATTTTCATATTTTAAAATATAAATTAAATTCAAAACAATATTATTTGCCTCTTATTACATAATTTGGTAATATAATTAAAAATATGAATTATTTCTACAATAATAAATTTTATTAATGTTAATATTATTATTATAAATGATTTAAACTCCTAAGATTTTATTTTTAAAAATTTACCTTTTCATTAAAGCTTTATTAAATATGATTTTTATTTTATCAAATATTATCATTCATAATTCTTTCATTATTTCTATTTCAAAATTGTGTTAATAATATTATAAAAATATATTGAATAGAGATCGGACAAGAGGGTCGGTCGAACGGTTTCGGTTAAAAAACCGAAAAAAAACCGAAACCGAAAAAAACCGAAAAACTCAAAAATTTCTCGGTCGGTTTTTTTCGGTTAAAAACCGAAACCGAAAATCGAAAAATACCGAAAAAAACCGAAAAAAACCGACCGGTCCGATCTCTAATATTGAATACATACTTGGGCGTAACCTCAAACTTAAATTTTTCGTTTTATATAAGGAGTAAAAATTGGATGGTCTTAAATATATAAATAAGAAAAATATTTCCGAGTTTCCTTTTTTAGTTTTCTCGAGACAAGTAATTGAAGTAATTTTCAACACAACTAATTTGATCAAAGTCACTTCATTTGATTAACAGTCGAAAAAGTTTTCATTTAATCAATGTGTAATTGTGTAAAATGTTAAAATGAAATGTTTCAAACCAATTTGAGGTCCAAATATATATTAATAAATAAATAAAACTAATAAAACCAATTCAAAAGATAAAGGATTTTTTGAACCCATTTATTATCTCCTAAATTTGGCATAGTTTTAACATTAAAGAAATAATAATATTAAGCAAAATAGAAGAAATATTTATTTATTTATATTGGAAAACAGAAAATCTATTATTTCGAAACAAAATAATAAAATAGCACCAAATAAAATTTAAGCAAAATCGCTCAACCAACTATAAAATACGAACAAATAAAGAATTGGTAATTTGATGATCAAATTAAATTAGACTAATAAAATGCGCGTGACATTATTTAAAGTTTAACGTATTTATTTTACTTTTATTCCAAAAATTTTAAACACAAAAAAAACATAATTTGTTAATCGTCGATTTCTTTATTACATTAATTTCATTGTTATTTTCTTCTCTCAAAAATGTAAATGAATATGATGCTTTATAAGTGATTAAATCGATTTTTACATTTTGCTCCGGCTAATATTACTGCAAAATGATCAATAAAAGAAAAAAACTTCATAATAAAAAATAAAAAATTTTTATTAAAAAAAAACTAAAGATGAGAAAATTGGACATTTCGCGCCTCTTCGATCTTCTTTTGTCAGCAAATCAATCAACTTCGAGAGGGCATCAAGACCAAAAATTAGAATGAATTGAATGTGTAATTATTAAAATAAATAAAAATATATTTGTATATTTACCAAAAAATATTTTCATTTACCTAACTAAAGAATACATTAAATGAAAAAATGAAACAAATTCAAAAAAAACATAAAAGCACGAGAGTGCTCGAGAAAAGAGAAACGAATTCGAAAAAAGAATTAAGAAAATAAGTTTTAGACGTATTGATTACGAGAATCAAAAAAAGGTTAAAGACAAAGTTCCCAAGGATTTAATGAAATAAATTTAAAAACATCCATAATGAATGATAAAAAAAAGAGATATTGATTGGACCAAATCCTTATATTATTTAAACATTTGAATGTTAATATTTTGATTTGGTATTTTTTTTAAATTTTAATTGTCGCTATGTTCGCAATCTTATTTTTGTGGTCAAAAATAATATCCAATCATACTCAAATGATTTTATATAAAATAGTGTTTTTAGATGGCATTACAAAAAATTTATTCAGAAATATTTCTCAAAAGCCATTTTTGGATATCACTTTCAAACTCGGCTCTCTAATAATTCCAATTATTTTATTCATATCAATTAATTAAATGTCACTTCTTTCCATCGTTTATTGAAAGATAAAATTTGTATTCTAAGAAGTAACTCATTTAATTAAAAGATTATCTTTTTAGAGAGAAATTGCACCTGTTTGCTAAAAAGATTAATCTCATGTGTAGAATAATTTTTTTTCATTTTACACCTGCCGATTAATTAACAAACGATTCTGAACAATATTAAATCACGGTTTTCCATTTCATTACTTTCGTACCAAAGATTTTTTCTACAATTGGAATTGGAAGGCAAAACTTACTTATCTGACAGATTCATTTAAATTTATTGTTTAAAAACTAAACTATTTTTATTTGTAAATTAAGACAATCAGCGCATTTCAAATATGGCATCATTGAACACAACGGCACAAAACACAACGGCACCAACTGACATTGAACTGTTTCTTTTGTTCCTCGGCGGTGCCGTTGAACTGGTGACCAATTTTGTTGGCATTCCGTTGTCCATTGCCAATTTGATTTTGGTGGCACGCACATCGGTCATCCACACGAACATGAAAGCTATTCTCATCTTCCAAAGTTTCTTTATTCTCTTGTAAAATTTCAATTAAAACAAATTAAAAAAATAATAAAACATTTTCTAAATTTAAGCGTGGTTGCTGTCGTTTTGTTATTTGTCTGTTCAAATTCATCAATGGGAACCAATTTGGTGCCAAACACGTGCAGTTTTTCCCAGCACTTAGAAAAATGTATTTAATCGGCATTTATGCTCGAAATTTTGTGCCCCATGTTCTGATCGTTGAACGCATCTTGGCCACTTTATTTGTCCGAACGTATGAAAAGAATCGTGGCCATCTGTTCACCTTTCTGTGGGCGCCTTTTGCGGTAAGAGAAATTTCAAACCCTAATTAAGTACATTCTATTTTGAATTTATTCAGTTGATCATTCCCATTTATATTGCATTCTCCACATCCCCACAAAGTGGTAAAAATCAACCGATAACGAATCTGATCACAACTGCTGTCGAATTAGTGATCGGAAGCATTGAGTTAGGCATTTTCCACCAGTTATGCCGATACAATTCAAAACTTTATCAAAAAATGTTCCAAACCATTGGCTCGAATAATCTGTCAATTCGTTATCAGGTAATATAAATAAAATATTTAATAAAAAATATATTTTTTTGAAAGCTATCGGAAAACATTCGCATTGGCAAGCAGCTGATTCCGCCGTTGTCGCTGAATTTGGGCAACATTTTCGCGGGAACAATTATTTTGTTATGGGACCTTTTAAATTGGCCATATAATGAGCTGATTGCTAATTTCTGCATTAATCTTAACTCATTCTTCGGTCTCCTTATCGAATTTTTCATTATAACCTAAGCAATTGGAAATTTAAAAAATTTATCTTAATTGATATTTTAGATGCCATCCATTTTTGAAAAGGGATTTATGCCAATTTTTGAACCGTATTGGCACAATGTTTGGGTTCAATCGTTTGGCGTATAATCACCGAATTGGTGATGAAATTGCAGCTCCATCTTTGTATGCTGTCAATGACATTGCTCAGCGGAATTTGATCAGTGGAAAAGCATTGATTAATACCCAATCAAAAGCAGAAGATCACTTTTCCGTACTGAAAGAAGCATGGGAGAATGGGCCGAAACGTTAAAATGCCAATTAGCAAAAATAGTTGAAAAACTCGGTGTGGGTCGGTTTAGTCAGAGGGTCATTTCGTCTCTGATAGATTGGATTCTGATTTTTTTCGTAAAATATTTAAATTTAATATCAAAACGCATTGTATTTCGAACAAAAAATAACAAAATTTTGAAAAAAGATTATGTGCGCATTTCATAGTTCCGAGAAACACGAACGAGAAAAATGATAATGTAATCGGGATGAACATTGACATTGGCATGGTATTGTGATCATTTGGTGAGCAAGGTTAATGTAGTTGATGGCATTGTAACGCAGTAAGAGTCGAAAAATTCTAGCGGTCCGGAAAACTATATACATTTTTAATTTTGGGCTGTGAATTAATCTTTGAATAAAGAGATTATCTACCGAACTAATTTATGAAAAAATGCTTTTTCAAAAATTTAATAATGGTAGGATTGATGGGACATACTTTTTTGCTCACAACTTTCTTCAGAATTAAGATAGAGAAATAAAACAAAAATAAACTAATGTAGACATCGCATAATGAAATCCATTCGGCATCCAGAGAAGGTGAGAATTGAGAAGGAATCCTTGCCCGATGGCCAAATCAAGACCCGAATATGAATAAAGAGGAAAATAATAATGAACATAACCTTAGTACAAGAACCAGGACATGGAGAGGCTCATTAATTTCTTAAATTAATAATTCAAGCATCTAAATTGCAATTAACTTTCATTTCTAAAAGAGGGAGCGCAAGCACTCCACTGCTCTTACCACAACAGACAGGGCGCTAACAGTCCATTGCTTCTCTCATCACCAGGGCTGCAAAAAATATTCACGAAAAATGACCAAAACATGCACATAAATATGCAAAAAAAAATTGCCAAATATGCATCACATATGCACAAAAATCGCAAAATATGCACGAAATATGCACAAAAAAACTTGAAAATTAGGGGTGCAAAATAATTTAAAATTTTATTCCTCATAAATTTTATCGATTATTTTTGTAATTAATAATCAAAAAATTTCTCAAGGTTTTCGATAGTGAAGCTCACTGTTGACCCACTCGCGCATCCATTCAAATTTGGATTTAATTTTAAGCATTATCAAAATTTTTTCCTAAAGGATATTCAAATCGAAAAATATTTTACGAAAAATGGCAAAATATGCAACAAAAAAAAAATCTGAAAATATGTACAAAAATCGCAGAATATGCAAAAAATCAGAAAATATGTACAAAAAATTGCAAAATAAGCATAAAATATGCAGAAAAACCCAAAATATGCAAATAAATGTCCCAATTTTTATACGCGAACACAAAAAAGAAGATATTTTTCCTACGATTTATAGAATGGAGAAGCAAGGAAAAAAATATGCATTGCATATTTTTTGCAGCCCTGGGCGGGGGATGCGGGGGTCTGAGTCACGGGGGCGGGGGCGGGGCTCGAACCCTACACAAACCCTACTTTTTATGGTACCTTTATCACGCTCTTTTTAATGATTCTTTTTTGAAACAAAACGAAATCATAAAAAATTAGCGAGGGTTGCTTTTAGTTGTAGAATTTAGTAAATTTTTGAATTTCTATTTGATGGCACGGACGCCCCAAAAGAACTGGGATGGGATTGACCCGGGACGGAACCGGCCCGGCACGGAACTGACTCGGTACGGAACCGGCTGGGACGGAACAGGCGGGACGGAACTGACCCGGGACGGAATCGTAGACGGAGCTGGCGCGACGGAACTGACCCGGGACGGAACTGGCGGAGACGGAACTGACCCGGGACGAAATCGGCTGGGACGGAACTAGCAGGACGATTTGACCCGTTTCGAGCGCTAGAATTCTACTGCTCTTAGCACTACAGAACGCTAACAGTCCATTGCTTCACCCATCACAAAAGAGGTGCTAGTGCGTTTCTTAAAAACTGCCACCCATGCGCGTTTCTTAAACTTGCCAGCGCGTTTCTTAAAACTGCCAGTCATAAAACTAAAAACCATGCGCGTTTCTTAAAACTGCCACCCCTCTCATTTCAAGAAAATTCTTGAAAAATTTTGAAAACTTAAAAAATAATTTTAAAAATTTTGCGAATACTATAAAAAATTTCGTGAAAATTAAATATTATTAGTAATTTAATTTTAAAAAAATATGAAATTTTCAATATACTTTAAATTTTAAATTTTTTTTGGAGTGTAAAACCTTTTGTATTATTAAACACTACAATTTAAAAAATTAATGCTTTTCAAAAAAGTCATGACCAAAAAATTTTACTTAAAATTTTAAATTTTAAGACAATAACTTTTTTTACTTTGTAAAAAAATTAAGTAAAATATTAATATTCTGATAGAAAACACCTTTAAAGCTATTGAATGATACCATAAAATATTGATTGCGGTTGAGTAAAGTTAAGAATTGTTTGTGTCTTACATTTTTTTATTTTAGAAATATTTCTCCAGAAATTCTAACTTTCTCTTAGAATTTTTCTTTTAAAATTTCTCTAAATTGTTTAAAAAATTAATTTCGAAAACTTTTTAAAGTAATCTCGAGATTAAAAAAAATTCAATTTTCAAGGTTGGCAGTTTTAAGAAACGCGCTGACAGTTTTAAGAAACGCGCATGGGTGGCAGTTTTTAAGAAACCCGCGAGCACGCACAAAAGAGCGCTTGCGCACCATGCCATCCCCACAAGAAGAGCGTCCGCATTCCACTGGTCTTTGCCAAAGAAGAGAGCGTTAGCACTCCGTTAGCATTTCCGTCGACTTTCATCACAGAGAATATCAATAACACTGGGCCTCGAAAAAGGAATTGTCATTACATAATGCGTCACTGAGCAACCGAGAAAAGAGAAAAAGCAGCTTCGAATTGGATCAATGGAAATTGGCCAACATTTTACGCAAATTTGCTTGGAATTGAATAAGCTTTCTCTATTAGGAATACAAACCAAAAATTATAATTACCGAGTTTATACGATGCAAAACAAACATATAAATCAGGACAGCCAATGGAAAAATTCTCTTACAAAATAAAGGTATACTGATTCCCAAGGACATAACGTGAAAGATTTGTGATATACAAGGACACATAAAAATTTAAAAATTTTCGTTAAATAAATTAATTTATTTCTAATATGATTTTGTTTTTGTGCATTATTATTAAGGATTAGTTAGAATATTCATTCCCGAAATTAATTTAAATATATGCATTAATATAGCGATTACATAAATAAAATGAATATATTTCTCTGTATTATTTATAATTGGAATGAGAAAATAAAATAATCGACCAATTTATTCCTTTTCAAAAAGAGAAAAAAAAATTAATTTCGTTATATATCTATTAATTCATATAGATAGCACGTGAATTTCATTAAAATATTTCTATATATTTTCCATAATGTGAATAAGAAATATAAATTATCCATCAATTCATTCTTTCCAAAGGGAGAAAAAATAATTTTTTATTACTTTTAATTTTAGCTAATTATTAATTTTCAGAAGCAAAAAATAAAACCGCTTTTTTTAGGCATCGAAACCCCAAAATAGGCAAAGTTAGGCATTATAAAAGTCATCGTAGATCACCAAACCAAGCGGAAAATGCATTTTTTCGTACTTGTCTGAGCGTATCAAGTGCGCAAAATTTTATGCATTTGCATAAAAATCGCAGCCCTACTAATTATTAAATTTCAAAAGCAACAATGAAAGGGATTGCTTTGGTTTTTATCATTTTATTTAATTCATATTTTAATTCGATTGCTTCACCAACTCCAAACAGAAAGCTGCTGATGGGTGATGGTGAAGCAACCGAAATGGAAGCCGAATTTGGAAAGCACCAAATGATTAAACGTAATTTTATTTCTTTGTAATGAAATAATTGATTTATTTTTAATGGGTTACGGATTGTTCTTTCGCAAATCATTTTTGGCATCGATTACTTTATCTTAAAGCACTGACTCGGGATTTGGTACTGAGTCGGGATTTGCTTACGAACAAAATCCGGTCATTTTAAACCAATGTATAACGAAAATTCATGTTTAAAGATTAAGAGATTTGAACCCTGGGTTGGGGTTTGATTTAATTTTTTTTGGTTAGTATTTGGTTTAAATTTGCTTAAGCTTTTAAATAGATCTCATTAATACACATTTTAAATCAAAACCAAAATTTTAAGAAAAAACCCAACATTATGTTCATCAATTTGATCAACAAAATGAGCATGGCTTAAGCAATCGAAGAGGACAGCGTTCTGTTGACGATTGTCCAGATTGTTTTGATCCAGATTTCGTCTACAACGATGATTCAATCAGCTCAAGCGCGCAAAATTCAAAAAATTCATCACAAAATCTGATAATTTTTTGCCCCATCATTGTGATCATCGTCATTGGCATATTTCGCAACGGAATTTTTATCTGAGTTGTTTTTGGTCTTTTTGTTATTGTGCCCGGGGGAGGGGGGGGGGGGGGGGGACTGCCGGAATGTGTAAATCTCCTCAGCCTTTAGTAGGGTAATTTTCTGATTGGAACCAGGTGTTTAGTGATGGCATTTCCCAATGTTTTCTCCCTTAATCCGAAAAATTTGCTAAATTTAGGACTTTTTCCTGAAAGGAATCGCAATTCCAATACCCAAATATTTTTCGGAAATCTGAATACAGCCGAACCTCAAAAACTGCGGAAAGTTGAAGCCGGAAATAAAAATCCGCGCTATTCCTGGCCCACTAGCATTTCGTGGAATAAATTGTGACTTTCATTCAAACATAATCCATTTTTGTAAATTTTTTCTGCTCTTTTTTTCACTTTTCTTAGGTCAGCTATGTGTTAAGATCAGAGATGCGATATCTGCGTATTTTTACTCATTTTGTGGTCTTTTAGATGGTCAAAGAGGATTTTTTTGAAAAATGAGGATTTGCGTATTTTTGTGGTCTTTTGAGAAATTTGAGGATTTTTGTGGTCTTTTGATAAAAAAAGTGACAAAAACGCATGATTTTTTAAAAAATTAGGTATATTTGGCAAAAGGTTCGAACTTTTTCTACAAATCTTCAAACATTTTTTCGAAAAATCCACATTTTGCAACAAATTTTAATTAATTTCCTGTTAACAAATCGCACTCAATCCCAAAATTTTTCCGGCAGCGCCTATCGGCACTGCGTTCCCCCTCCCCCAATGTTCCCAAAAAGTTTTTTGGAAAAACCGCGCCACAAAAAAGCAATTTAAAAGCAAAAAAATTAAGAAATTGTCAATTTATTAAAAGAATATAAATTGATTTTTTTAATTTTTTTTTTGGAGGTTTTAAACAAGATTAGTTATAGATTTTTACCAAAACCAATTTTGTGATTTTGGGCCAATTTTTTAAGAAAAATAGGAATTATTGGGGTCCGGCGGCGCTGATAAGCGCCGTGATGGTTACAAACGAAAAATATGACAGTTAATTGATTTTGTTCGCATTTTATGATGTTTTAAAAAATGAGGATTTTTCATGCCAAATGAGGATTTTTTTGAGGTATTTTAGTGGCAAATGAGGATTTTTTATGGCTGAAATGAGGATTTTCAAAATTTTGAGATCGCATCTCTGGTTAAGATTGATCAAAAATTTTCAAATGGGGTGATGAGTTTATTTGTTTTGATTTATTGTATTCAATTTTTAATTTTTTTTTTCCATTTCGATTAAAATTTTATTCTTGCGCCTAATTTGTTTGTTTGCCAAACAGTGTTTAATTAAATAACAAGACTAATTCAAACAGATGCCTTTTCGTGAATTAATTACAAATTGTCATCATTAACTTGCACGTGCAAAATATATAATTTTTTTTTGAATGATTTAATATTTATTTCAATAATCTAAATAGAGCGTTAACGCCCAATTGCTTCCCCACAGAGAGCGCTAGTTTGCATCATTGAGCCAACCTAGAAAAAAGAAAAGCATAGAAGTTATTTTTTTTAGAAAAGAATTGAGAAAAAAGCAAAATATGAATTATTGGTAGAAAAATGGGAAAATATTGATCAAGTTCCCAAACTCAAAATTGTTTAAAGACGGTCATAATCTGTGTAAAAATGTTCGAATTGGGTTGAAAAAAACAGAATAGGGGCGAGTTTACCAAAAATGGAATAATAATTACAAAAAAAAGAAGATTATTCTTTAAAAATAATTGATTAATAATGATTTTGTCTTAGATTCCAAAAAATTAACTCCTAATGAAAGTTAAATAAATGACCTATTTCGCAAAAATTCATCTTATTTAAGAACCAGTGCAATATAAGCAATTTTAATTACTATAATTAAATTCATTTATAAATAAAATTCAAAGGAAATTTTTAATTCATAATATTTGCTAGGAAAGTAATGAACAAATTGCTAACATGTCAACATTAAACACAACGGTACCAACTGACATTGATCTTTTTCTTTTGTTCCTCGGCGATGCCGTTGACCTGTTGATAAATCTTGTTGGCATTCCGTTGTCCATTGTCAATTTGATTTTGGTGGCACGCACATCGGTCATCCACCCGAACATGAAAGCCATTCTAATCTTCCAAAGTTTCTTATTCTCTTGGTAAAATATTCATTTAAGCCAGATTTTTAAAAGAAATCAATAAAACATGATTATTATTTTAAATTTAAGCGTGGTTCCTGTCGTTTGCCAACAAATTCTTCCTTTGTGACCCAATTGTTGGCGAATCTATGCAATTTTTCCCGGCACTTTTAAAAATGTATTGCATCGGCATTTACGCTCGCAATTTTGTGCTCCATGTTCTGGTCGTTGAACGCATTTTGTCCACTTTATTTGTCCGAAATCACTACGAGGGGTACGGTAGTCTGGTGAAAAATCGCAATAAATAAGCCGCAGGCAACCGGAACATTTTTCTCCCTTATTTAGCCCCCTAAATTGGGGTTCTCACCCCTAAAAATTCCCGCCTTATTCATTATGTATAAAAATTTCTAAAATAAAAAGTTTTTTTAAAGAAAAATTATAAAAATTAACCGCAGAACCCAAGCCCGGCAATCCCATCTACTGTGGTTTGATTATTATTATTATTTATTGGATTTTTCGAAATCTATGTTTTTGACGGAAAAACACTTTCAAATATTTCATATCTTTCCATTCAAATCTTTTGAATCTTCAATTATTTAAATGATCCATTAATAATGGAACGTAAGCAAGCTAATTAAAAAACTAAATGAGAAATAAAATAAATATTTGTCGATTATTTTGACGAAAAAAATGGTTTTCAACTAATGTTTTGAAAAAAAAATAAATTAAGATTTTCATAAAAAAATAAGAAATGACATAGTACGCGGTTTTTGTTCATTTTGGGCAAAGTTACTAAAAAATTAAGAAGCAAAAAAGTCGTTGATTTACATAGCTGGACCCATTTCGCAAAAATTTCTGCCGACCGCCTATTATGTAATTTTTTAACTTTTTATTTTTTGGAATTGCAAAAAAATTTGAATACCAAAAATAATAAAAAATAAAAAAGCCATCTTTGGCAAATCTTTTCCCTTCTCCCTCTTATTCAACCCCTTGGTTTTCTTCCTCGTCTTCCTCTTCTATTTCTTCCATTTCATCATCTTCCTCTTCCACTTCTTTCTCTTCCACTTCTTCCTCTTCCATTTCATCATCTTCCTCGTCTTCCTCTTCCACTTCTTCCTCTCCCATTTCATCATCTTCCTCGTCTTCTTCTTCTTCCTCCATATCATCATCATCATCCACTTCCTCATCTTCCATCTCTGCTTCTTCAATTGGCTCTTCTGCTGGCTGTTGCTGTGCTTGCTGCTGTTCCTGTTCATTGTCATCATCATGCTCATCCCGTCATCATCATCGTCATCGCTGTTTCGGTACGACACTGGCAGGCGCTCGAAAACGCTTAAAATAAGAAAATATAATTAATTTTTAGAATTTTTCTTTAAAAAAACTTTCTATTTTAGAAATTTTTTATACATAATGAATAAGGCGGGAATTTTTAGGGGTGAGAACCCCAATTTAGGGCCTAAATAAGGGAGAAAAATGTAAATTATGTTCAAAAAGTACTTTTTTCAATGAAAGAAATCGATGTAAAAACGTCAATATTTAAAATGAAATTTATTATTTTTTGTCCAAACCCTTAAACTTTTTTTTTTGTTATTTTTTAATTTTTTTTTGAGAAATTTTCCAAAAATCCCTTTTTAAGTGGCGAAAGTCCAAAATAGGGATTAGGGATCCTATGGACGGATAGGGCAATTAAAACGAAGAATTATCAGGCTAAAAATGTGTTTTCATGCTTTTCAAATAAACTAAAGCCCATGAAAAAAGAAATTAAAACATAAGGATCCCGCAGCCATAATAATGAATAAAAGCTTACCGACGAATTTGCGTAAAATTCATCGTCTTCAGCACGAAGAGTTTTCTAGCGAGCTAAAAAAATTGAATTCTTTTTAATTTGAAAAAAATATAATTTTCTTATCCATAAATATTTGCTTGAAAACTTTATTTAAGAACCCTTTAACTTAAACTAAATAATTGTAAAATCATTAGTCTTGTTGTTTTTTACTTTAAACTGAAATAATTGTAATTTTATTTTTATTTCTTGTTATTTACTTTAAATTAATATTTTTAAATTATTTATTGTTTTTTTTTTACTTTCAGGATTAATTTCTTTTTCGTTGCCAGGAACGCTTCGATTTCCTGCCGTGCTTCCTCAAGCAGAACATCACATTTGACCAATCTGGAAGTTAGAAATGAATAAATAATTATTAAATAATTTACTTTTTTATATTTTTTAATTGATTAAATTATTGTTACTCTTCTGCACAATTTTCTGGCTTTATTCAGGTCAGAATCCGTATGGCCAATAGCCTCTTCGAAGTGCATCAATTCGGCCCTCTCGCCACCCAGCAGGCACAGCATGCGCGCACGCATTTGTGCCAAAGTCATCATTGTGGGCCGAACTGAATTGGTGGCACCATCGTACTCGTCATCCTCAGAGGGGATGACAGTGACCTAATTAAAATTAATTTTTTTCATTTTTAAGCACTAATAAAATGATATTAATTTTATTTGAATTTTAAAATTTAAATTTACATCCACAACTGTCCCCACATTGTGGAGGTACCAGTAGCAGACAATATGCCCGCTCTCGTGGATGCAAACTCGGCTGATGCCATTATAATGTTCCTCATCCTCCTGAACCATTTTCTCACGAAATGCGAAGAAAATTTCCCATATTCGTTCAACAGCAGTTTTTGCCGATTGTTTTGAAAAAGGCATTTTTTCTTAACTACAAATTAAAATTCTTAGTTATTTTTAAAAGAAAGTTATTTTTTTTAACCTTTAGTCAGGTGCCAAATTTCACGAATTTCGGGTGGCGGGGGTCGGGGGTCGGTTTAATCGGGCTGCCGTTTAATCGGGGTGCCAATTTATGTTATAAACTACATGAATTTTAACAAGTTTAATGAATCTGATTATTATTATTTTCAAATTCCATCGAAAATGGAAAGAAATTATAGTAAAACGAAATTGATAATGGGATGGGCTTCATAAATTCAGCGGTGTGAATTTTCGTTATACAAATAATGAATAAAAATATTTTTTTTTTATTTTTGTTTATTTTATTTTTAATATTTGTGATATTAAATCATAAAATTCTTTTTTTTGTTCCTCATTTTGACAATAATATTATGCATAGAAAGAATGGCGGACCGCCGGAGGGGTTGAAAAATTGAAGACAAAAACAAAATCTGAAAAATTGTGCAACAAACAAAAAAATAACATAGAGCATTTGTCATCGACACTTCCAGCAGTCAGCAGCGAAGACATAAAAAAACAAATTGAAAAATGCAAATTTAGGAAAATATTAAAATTGATGGAAGAAAATCGAAGTAAATATTATTTTTCTATTCAAATGTCACAACCCAATAAAGGAGGAAGGTGCTTGAGTAAGAGAAACAAAAAAATTAATTCCAAATAATATACTTTTCATTAAAAATATTAATCATTTTTTAAAATTTATTTTTACATCTACATCCAATTAATTAATATTTTGATTTTTAGTGCGCGTTTCGAACAAGGTTTTAATTTTTCAAAACAATTAAATGAATTGTAACTATATTAGAAAAAGTAACTTAGGTTAAAATTGTTCACTTTTTAATACTTTTTCCGTAATTAAGTTTCTTTAACAAAGAAATTAATAATATTTTATTAAAATAAATTTAAATTTGTTCTTTACAATTTCTTTTCTGCTGTTCTCCTTCATCTGAATTGTGTCAGGGCTACCGACAAAATCAACCCGAAAAATTTATTTTATACAAATACTGCTAATGTTTCATTTTTTCAAAAATTTTTGAAACTAATTTCAACTGTCATTTTAATAGAAAAAAGTATAAGATTTCCTAAAAAAACTTATATAATTTTAGAAATTTTACTCTCCGTTTTCATTATCATGCCTTTTTAGGCGTTTATCCAGTAATTATGGACGGCTTAACAAGTGGGCTTGTTCGTTCACTTCTGACACGACTGTTGTTAGCCATGTTGGTCTGGTATAATATTTGCGCTTCCACATTTGCGCCCGACACATTTGTGCAATAATTTAGATTTTCTTTAACAGTTTGTGATTGTCTTAATATTTTTTCCAGAAAGTTTTTTGTTGGATTTTGAGCCAGACAATTAAAAATTCTAATTTTGGTCAATGATTAGGTGATAATCAGCATTTATTGACGACCATGTCATAAAATTCAGGTGCGAACACCACGTGGAAGCACCTCCGTCCGTTATTTCTTTTCTTTTATTAAATTGTTTTGTTTCATTAAAAAGTTATTTATTTTCATAGTTGAATATTTTAATGAGCGAATCGAAATTGACGATGGTTGTCATCGGCAAAAAATGTAAAAACTAAGCGAATGGAGAAAAAGCGAAAAAGGAAGCAGAACAGAACGAACGAAAAGTGTGCGCAATTGGCTTGAATCCAATTTTGGTTATGGTACTTAGCAATGATGACGCCCAGTCTTAATGTAAACATTTCGCCTAGTTACCTGATTAAACGCCGCTTTTAGTTTATCAAAAATTTCATTTATGATAATAATTAGGGCTTCGATTTTTAGGTGCTAAAAATGGGAAAATAGGTGCCAAAAATGGGAAAATAGGTGCCAAAAAGTTCCGAATTTAGGGGCGTAAAATCGAAAATTTTCTTCAAAACGCAAAAATATTATGCCATTTCTAGATACATAATTTTTAAAACCAAAAATTCTCGTCAAGAAATAAACAAATAAATTTTGGAGATGAATTTTGAGAAATTTTTCATTTCTCAGGGGTATATTTTTGAAAATTTTCAGTTCGATTCTTAGGGGTATATTTTTTGAAAAAAATTTGGGTCGATTCTTAGGTGTCGATTTTTCCTTTTTTTGCATTTTGTTTAACAAATTTTGGGCAAAACGCCAAAATAGGTGAAAATAAGTTTTTAAAATTTTTTAGGTTTTTAGGTGCTAAAAATAAAAACACTAGAAAATAGTTGCTAATAACTCGAAAAGTAGCTTAACAACAGCCCAAAAAAACACATGTTTTTCATGCGTTTCAGGCCACGGGGAGCTCAGGAAAAAAATATGTAAAAACCTAAAAATCGAAGCCCTAGTAATAATAGGCATGGTTAAAAACAGCATAAATTGAGTGCGACCATTACTGCCATTTTTCGGAAGCGCTTGGATGCTTATATCTCGGATAATTGGGGAAATCTCGAGCATTTATTGTGATTTTCCGGCTTATTATAATCTTTTGTATGTTTTTATCAAGAAATTTGATTATTAATTTTAAATGGGTTTGAAAAAATGAACTTTCAAAAAGCGCGGGAACTTTTTCCGGAACCTGTATTTTAAATAATTAATCCCTCGAATTTTTGTTTGTTTTCTTAAAAAAAACTTATTCCGATGATGATTAAAATTCAAATGATATATTGATATTTGGATCCATTTCATTATATCTAATTTAAATAAATTGAAGGATTAAAATTAGAAGTTGATTTAATTTATTCGGGACGGATTTATTCAGAAGTTTTCGGCATATATATTTTCAAACAAACATAAAAAACGAACGCAAAAAACTTTTACTCTAAAAATACAAAACTCTTGTAATCTAATTAAATATGAGTTTTGATATTTTTTTTAGATAATTAGTCTCTCAAATTTTGTTTGTTTTTCTTGGAAATAACCCCATTTTAAAGCCAAGGCAAATTCTTTTCATCAAAGTGCCAGCAATGTCCGCCCTTTAGCTGATCATTTAAATTTGTTGAGCTGAAATCACCGTGTTGTTCACATGAATTTGTCTCAAATGACATATTCAAAAGTTGATTCCAATCCATAATCCGATTAATTGCAACTAACATTAAAAAATAAATTAGTTTTTAATTATTCTAATTTTTGACATTATAACATAGTAAAATAAATTTATCCATCTTAATATTATTTACATGAATTCTTTGTAATTCCGAGAATTTTTTTCCATCTGTCAATTGTAGTGACTGAAACGTTAAAGATTTCTGCATATTTCTTTCTTGTGTGAAGAAAATTGTCATTGCTCACTAATTTTTTAAAATGTTCAAATTCTTCTTTCTTAAAAATATTCTTTAAATTAAAAAAAAATTTAAATTTCAAACCAAATGTGGTTTAATTTGTTTCCATTTTTTTGCATAGCGTTTATTTTTGTGTTCACTTAAAAAGTTTTGTTGTCGCTGTTCATTGACCGATGATGAGTCAAATTCAAATGACATATTCAATATTTGGATCCATTTCATTTGATTTAGGTCTGAATTCGCTTTATCTAATTTAAATTAAATCGAAGGATTAAAATTAGAAGTTGATTCAATTTATTCGGGTCGGATTTATATTTTGGATTTGTATTTTAGCAGGAATTAAAATTCAGGTGTTTACCGTAGCAAGGTTGTGCCATGTTGAACTGCTGCTGATTTTGCAAATGATTAATAGGGCTGTCATTTATATGGAAATCCATATTTTTTTCCTGGAATGTGGGGGGCCTGAAACGTACGAAAAACATGTTTTTGGCTTGGTTTGAAGCTTCTAGGATGGGTTTCTATATCCATATTTTCCATATTTTTCCATATTTCGCGATTTATGTCCATATTTCCATATTTTTCCATATTTTGGCATTTTTATCCATATTTTATGTCCATATTTTGGAATTTTTCCAAAAAACCCCTATTAGAACGGCCCCCATCAGCTAAGTTGACCGTTTTGACCCCAAAGACAGGAAAATTTTCTGAAAAAAAACATTTTTTAGCAAAATTTTGTCGAAAAAATTGATTAAATTTAAATTTTCTTAAAAATTGGTTAAATTATGTCAAATATAAGCAAAAATGGAAAATTTCGGTTTTTTGGTCGGTTTTTTTGAAAACTTACCCCTCAATTTAGGAAAATTTATGTCCATATTTTTGCCATTTTATGTCCATATTTTGAGATTTTCGCAATTTTATGTCCATATTTCGCGATTTGTTGTCCATATTTATGGCCATATTTGCGATTTATATCCATATTTTTGACAGCCCTAATGATTAGAAGTATCAATTGAGTGCTCACTTTGCATGAGTCCTCCATTTGTTCCACCAGAA
Source organism: Heterodera schachtii (assembly GCA_023374025.1). Classification (NCBI taxonomy): domain Eukaryota; kingdom Metazoa; phylum Nematoda; class Chromadorea; order Rhabditida; family Heteroderidae; genus Heterodera; species Heterodera schachtii. The sequence continues at coordinate 1,481,934 of SIJG01000023.1, forward strand.
AAGTTATTTATGGTCAAATTATTCGGAAAATAAGCGATTAAAACATAAACTGTTATTAATTTTGCGATGGTAATATTCATTTCCTGAATTATTAAAAATATATTATTGTGAAAATTATATTTTTACAATAATTCGCAGTTTTTTAAGCTGTTTGTTTATGACGTGTTATTATCGATAAATTTATATAATAATAAAAAATATATTGGAGAATTTCGTTGCTTTTACTATATTAATTGCACAAGCATTTAGATATAAAATGTTAAAATTTAATTGGACAAACAACGTAAAAACAAAAATTTGAAATGTCCAGCTTGAATTTTGGAATTTATAACTTATAATACGCCAACCTTGTATTATTTTTCAACAAATAGATTTGAACAAAATCTATTAAAAATCTACAAATTTTCAATTTTTTTTCCTCCGGTGGTGCCTGTCGGCCCCTCTGGACCCTCGGTTTGCCATTTTTTTACGAAAAAAGTGCGCCGCAAAAAAAATTGCACATGCGATGATATGAAGAAAGTGACAGCAGAAACAAAAAAATATTGGAAAAATTTATTTCGGCGAAAAGCACAAATCTTTTGAATAAAAATTAATGCCTTTTCATTGCATATGACAAAAAAAATTTTACGCGTCCTTGGAATTCATGAATTTTTCTCGTTGTGTCCTTGGAAATCAGTATGCCCGTACTTGGAAAGGGAGTTCATCCGGCCATAGTATAAAGATATTATCAGCAAAATAATTGGGATGCTAAATTGATAATGGGTTGATGCTATTTCATTTAGTATGCCTGCAAAGCAAAGTTTGGTGCGCTTCTGATCACTATCCGAAAAATATGATGGACTAAATTTTCACTAAAATTTTAAGCCTCAAATAATAGGCAGAATTTAAAATTTCATAAAAAATATAAAATTCAAAATTACTGGAAGCAGCACAAAATAGAGGAGCGTTTCCTTGTCTTATTGATTGCCCTTACAAAAATTTGGTGAGCTTCTGATTATTTTTTGATAATTTTGTGGGATTAACTTTCACTAAAAATATAAGTTTAAAAATAGGCATAATTAAAAATTCATAAAAAAATTTTTAAAGAATTCATGAGACATTTTCAGAATATAAGCATTACATGAAAATAAAAATCCTCAGAAAAACTATTTATGAATTAATTTTATAAAAAAAAAATAAAAATAAAATAAAACTCAGAATTACGAAAAATATTTAAAACCTTATAAGCGTTGCATAAGTTAATACTGTACCGGGGAGTATCTCTATAAAATTTGATGCGATTTTATTCATTTTAGAAAGAGTTAAGTTCGAAGAAATTTTTTTTTATTAATTTCGAAAAATTACCCTAAACCGAGATTTTTTTAATATCAAATCATTAAAAAAAATTTTTCTTATTACAAATATTTATTTATTTTTAATTTTTGCTTCATTTTTTTGATCATAATGAATTTTTTAAATAGGCACCTAAAAAAAACACTGAAAAAGGCATGAAAAAAGGCACCAATAGGCAAAAAAGACTCCAAAATTACGTGCCCGGCATAAGGCCCCAAAATTGCAAAAGTTCAAGCTAGAAGCTTATAACCAAGTTAAGAACCGGATTTTCGTGGGTATTAGGCCATAGCAAGTTAGCAAAAAAAGGCATATGCCTCAAAATCCGGGCTCTACTGGTTTTTACATATTTTTTTCTTTTGTTATAACGAGAGAAGCCCAAAAAAAGCATTTTTCTCAGAACAATTTTCAATTTCGAGCAACTTATACAAACATAAAATTACATATTTTGGCACATAAAACATATCGCACATATTTCGGGGTTTGACACATCTTTTGCTTATACTTTGGCATTTTTCAGAAAAATCTGAAAGAAAAATACAAGAAAATTGCAAAACACATCAGTAAATTATTCGAAGTTCTCTGCTGGAACTTTAATTTATAAAAAAATTTATTCGTAAAAGACCAATTTTACCCTAGAACACTTGAAATGTATTTGATTTGCAATTGTACGGGCGAAAATGGTCAAAATGAGATTTTTTTGAATTTTTTGCAAAAAAAAAAACTTATTTGCCAATTTTAATACTATTTTTGAATTTTGGAGTTTTTAAGCACATATTTTAGCATTTTTTAATTCAGGGTTTTAGAACATAAAATCCCATTTCTAATGATAAACTATGGATGGATTCTTAGGTTGTTACTTATTTTTTCTGCGGCTTTAACTCGACGAAAAATGCACGAAAAACACATTTTTTGTTCGGAAAATCTTCGTTTTAACGCTCCTATCCGACCCTAGAAATCCCTATTTTGGATGCTCTCCCCTAAAAATCCCTATTTTGAGTGTTCGTCCCTAAAATAAATTTTTATCCCTATTTTGGCGTTTCACCCTTATTTTCGCCCCTATTTCGCGATTTTTGGGAAATTTATTAACAAAAATGCATTAAAGACGAAAAATACACTCCTAAAAAGCGACAAAAATTTTTTTGGAAAAATACACCCCTGAGAATCGACCCTTAAATCCTGAAAATATCTACATGTACTTCATTTCGAACTGCATCAGTAAAACAAATTGTTTAACTTAATTTTAACTAATTTACATAGAGAAAACAGCAATTTTACCCTACATTTGAAATTTTTTCGCCAATATTTCGCGAATTTTTTGCCCCTATTTAGGTCACTATTTTGGACTTTTTCGCCCCTAAAATACCATCCCTAATGATAACCTATCCAGTGGAAAACACATGTTCTCAGGTCATTATTTTAAAAAGAAAAGTTTCGTCAAAAAAAGTGCTTCAAAATTTCAATTAAAAACAAAAGAAGAGAAAATTTGGACAATTTCGCGAATCTTCGCACTTTAACAGATCATAAATCGCGAGAAGGCATTAGAAATTGAAAATTAGGAATAAAATTGGGTGTATAAATGTTAAAAAGAGTCAAATATATTTATTCGAATATTCTCATTTACTTAAATAAAGAAATGGAAAAAAGTCGTGAAAATGAAATAAGAAAACAAAAAAGCACGAAAATGCGCGAAAAAAAAAATTCTGAAAGAAAATAATATACATATAAGAGTTCTAGTTGAAGATAACGTTCCCCTGAATTTAATGCAATAAATGTCAGACAAAAAGCACACCGCCCACACCTCAAAAATTTTCTTAAATGATAAAAATTAAAAAAAACCAAAATAAATGGTAAATGAATGAACATAAATGAACTTTATTAAAGAATCATTTGGAATAGGAATTTTGTTTATTTTATTAATTTTCAATTAATTAAATAATATAATTTCATCGTTTATTGAAAGGTAAATTTATATTTGAGAAATTCACTACTTAATTAAATGATTTAGTTCGGTGAAAATATTGCACTTGTTTGTTTCAAAGATTTAAGCACATGTCAAGAACAAGTTCATTTTACATCTGGCAATTAACAACACAAATTCTGAGTGTATTAATTAAATTGCCACTTTTCATTAATTTTTTTTTTTATTACTAAGGTTTTTCTTATTCACAAAAATTGAAATACTAAATTTACGATTCAATCATTTCATTAAATTCATTAAGATTAAACTTTTCGGCAATTAAATGGTCGCAAGTATTTCAAAATGTTTTTGGCACTTTTTCCCTGCCATATTTTCCCTGACAAAAAAACGTGTGATTTTTTTACATAAGAATGCATGTGAATTTGTACTTAATAATGGGGAAATTTGTGTTAATTGTGAATGAATTTTCTGTTCTTCCCACATAATTGGTGCCTTATGAATGGGGCTGCTGCCCTTTTGCAGCGCACACTTTTGTGAAGCAGGAAAAAAAATCCTCAAATTGCACAAAAATAGGCAACTAAATTTTTTTTTTATTAAAGATTTTTATTAGTCTTCTGTCTCCAGGAATTCCTATGTTTTGCTGTACCAACTATCGATGGCCGAATAAATTTTTTCATCGAGAGAATTCATCAAAATTAACGAGCATAAAAAAATCAGATCAAATCACTCTGTCCATTCAATAATCTCCAAAATAGCCAATCATTCTCATTTATTTTGATTGCACTTCCGCACATTTCGACGCCCTTTCCCGCCGCTTTGACACGCCGCTGGTGGGCACAATAATGGCCTAAATTAAGTGCAAAATTTGAATTCAACAATTCGGCAAAAGCAAAATTAGTAATTGATTTTTTTAAAAATTGAAAACATTTAAAAAATTTTCAATAAAAATGGTAATATTAAAGGAAATCATCCTTGAATAAATTCATATTTTTTAAATAAAAACATTGGATTTTTGCTCGAATTCGGGTTTTTATTCGTTTTAAATGGGTCAAAATGAATGACAGAGTCAGAATTTGAATAAAAAGACAAAAATTAATATAAGAATAATAATAAATGTGCAAATTCTAGCGTAAATGCTTAAGTTTTGATTTTTTAAGGTGCTCAACATTGGGATATATTTTTTATTGGAAAATTATAAAAAAAAAACATTTCATAATGTTTTAATTATTTTCTATTTTTACATAAATTCTATGGATTATGCTCACCCAATACATTCGACAGCACTCAAATTAATGCAGACATTGTTCAAATTTTCATCCTCCCACTGAATCATTTGCCCAATTTGCCATCGTTTCATCACCCATTGACGAAAATGCCAAAACATTTGTCCTTTCTCCAGTGTCAGTTTTTCTCGAGTTCGTTCATTAACCAATTCAAATTGCTCAATTTGATTTGCTTCGAGCAGTTCAAAATGAATAATGAAATTGACAGAAGAATTGGTGGTGGCAAATGTCTAAAACAATGGGAAACGCAAATTTGAAAAGCAACCATCAAATTTTATAAAACAAATGTCTTTTTTTTTGCTGACTTTAAATGACCTTAAAATGACATAAAAAGTGTTGTACACTTTGTTTGAAGCTTCTAACATGCGTTTTTTTATAGAATTTTTTGCGTTTTTATGACTTTTTCGTGACCTTTTTCACTTTTTAAGGAAAAATTTGATTTTTAGCGAAGAAAAATTCCGAAAAATAAGTTGCGGTACCGAAATTTTCCATACCATTAGGACTCATTGCTTGCTATTCGACAAATGTTTAAAAAAGGGATTTGATTTTAATAATTTTTGCTTAATTTTCCAGGACTTTTTTTACATTTCATTCGTGCTTTTTTGGCTATTTTTCATGGCTTTTTTGAAATTTTTCGTGACTTAAATTCCCATCCCACCCTAATCATTATATTTTATGAAAAATATGACCACCTCTTTGAAAGAGTTGATCCATTTGTGGACTGACATTAATGGACCATCGTAAAATTTGCAAATCAATCGCTTCGGCTTCCCATCTTTTCTCGGAGTGTGCAGCCATTTGGACAACGCTTGGCCAGCAGTTGCATTTGGCCCATCATTATCGATTCCATCGGGCAACACTGTATAGGCATCGATTGAATTAATGTTGAAATCGGAGAGAATTGACGGCGAAATGAGACGACAAAAATTGTCCAAATGAGCACCATTGGGAAAGGTAAAATGGCGAATGTTTGGTGCAAAAATGGGCAAAATTTCACGGGCAAAAACTTCCAAAATCGGCTGGACATTGTACATGCGCAAATCCAATTTGGTGCCTTTTCCATCGAAAATTTGTCTATTTGAGCGGAGAAAATCGATGACCGAATGATCAATGTACCTAAAAAAAAAGAATGCTTTTTATTGAACCATTTTTCAAATTACCTAATACAAAGGTAATTAAAACGAATTTTGTTGGGCAGCGGACGGTCAGGCAGAGGAAAATGCACAAAATTATAAGTCAATATGGATAGTCTCGGTTCTGTTCCCATCTTGCAAATTGAGATTCGTTTCCAAATTGTCCATTCGCTTTTGCCATTGAAATGTTTGTCAATTAAAAGATCAAAACGAGGCGAAAGAAGTGCCAATTTGAGACCGAGTTGAGCACGGTCAAAAAACGGGAGAATGTCCAACAAAACATCAGTACAAATCCAGCTAAAATCCGGGGAAAAAAATAATTGAGCGGACTTAAAATGAAATTCATAATTTCCAGCCCAATAAATTCACACATTTTCCTCAAAATTCGTTTATTCATTTTCTTTGCCACTCGAACACTTCGCCGTTCTCCAAATGATGTCATAAGTGAGCCCAACGGTTGCTGTTGTTTTCCACCAATTGCTGCAGAAGAAATAAGACGGTGGTGGTCGGCGGAGGAATGCATTTTCTTTTTTTCGGCGGGCGGTGCCATTTAAAAATTACTTTTTTTCCTACATAAATAAAGACAAATTTTTGAAAACATTTGCACAAAAACCAATCTTAGAGGATTTTAAATTGCAATTAATTATACGCAATGGTTCTTATCCCTTTTGTGACCCCCCCTGAAAATTGTTTTTTACTTATTTTTTCTAGGGTATTTTTAACTCAAAATTATGAGGCATTTTTTATTAATGAGAAATTATATCATTTACAGAACTTTATATTGTGATGATCAACTATTTATAAAGCAGTGATGCATATTAACTAACAGCATTTATAAACAGTCTCAGATTACCTATAATCCTTTTAAAATGTCTTTTCATGCCGCCCGCCTGATGTTTGAACTTTACATTTTTTTAAATTTTTTCACGTAAAATTTCACGTAACTCACGCAAAACTCACGATAGCTAAAAATGAACGTCATATTCGTGTTCAGCGCATAAAAATACCCTAGAAAAAATAAGTAAAAAAACAATTTTCAGGGGGGGTCACAAAAGGGATAAGAACCTACGCAATACGTAACACAGACAAAATGAGAGAAAATGAATGAATGAGAATGAATAAAAAATATCTAACAATAAACAAACAAACAAAATGGGCACAGTGCACTATGGGGCAACTCCACTGTGCAGAGAAAAGCCTAGCACTATCTCGTCGTTTCTCTTTTTCTTTGTAATTTCTCTTATTTTGGCGTACTATCTCTTCATTTTATTTATGTAAAAAACAACATTTACTTCGTGATGTTTAACTTTTTTTTCCCGATGTTAAATCCACCCCAAATTTTGTAAACCGATAAAAAAAAAAGAAAATGAAAACACTTTCAGTGTTTTGAGTAAAAGTTTCGGCCAAGAAAATTATTCAATTGACAGTTTTTTTAATTCTTGAATTTTTTAGGATTTATAGATAAAAAAAAAATTTTCCTTAAGCTTCAAGGTAAAAGAGGTGTTGAAAATCTGAGAAAAAGGCGAGAGGGGAGAAAGCGGCCAAGGCGATAAAAGCTCGCCTGGCCAAGAAAAGTGAGTTTTCCGTTCATTTTTCATAAAATCTCTAATCTCACTTTTATTTATTTTTTTCACATTAATATTTCCATTCGCTTAGAAAAAGATTCTCCATTTCAAAATCTTTTTTAGTATACCAAATTTATTCAGTTTAGTTGGGTATGAAGAAAGTTATGGCTGATCAAAATAAACAATCAAAAATGCAGGGATCAGTGTAAATTTGAATTAGCGCGCAAAAATTTACGCCAATTACGCTATTTGGCGTTATGAGCAATTTTGTCTAACATTGGGCTTGACCCATAGTGAGGGTGCAGCGAAAAATACATCTCTCATTTTGGCGTAATATTTCTTTATCTCTGTTATTATTGTAATAGTGAAAAAGTGAATTTTCTTCCTTATAAGGAAATTTTTTCTCCGCAGACTAAAAAACACAAAAATGAACATTGGAATGAATATTCCAGCAGAAGTTAAACAGCAGCAGGAGCATTTGCTTTTAAATTGGGTAGCATTAAATATATTCAGAAACGAAAAAAGCAACAACAAATCTATGAAATAATGAGCAGATCAATTTCCAAATTCATAATGATTGATCATTTTTCATTTCCCAACACTTTTTCTTCCGCTGGGCCCGTCACTCATTTTCAGACGACTTTTTGCGTTCATTTTGTCCGTGGTGTCCCATTTTTTGCCGTCGTCGACGCCATCCTCGCCAGCTGTGACCACGAGTCGCTGAACGTCACTTGGCCAATACCCGCCTTGGCACAGTGTCGGACCAGCGAACGAACAAATGCCAAAATAATTTAACAATTATTTCAAAAAATTCCCGACCGAAAATTTTGATTTTTTGCTCCTCAAAATGGGACTTTTTGTTTTTATAATAACTTTTTTGTCATAATATGTGCAGAAACGATGTTGCGAGGGTTTTCGGGGTCATTCATCACGAATTTGACACCAATTTTGACTAATCCCTAATCCGAACAGAAAACCGGAAACTCGGATGTCAATTTTTCTTAAAATTTAGCGGAAAAGTGGAGGCCTGCCATTCATTGGTACCGCCTCCAAGGCCTCGCGCACCCAAATCTCTCAAAAAATTTTGCAAAGATCCACAAAACACATGGACGAGTACGAAGAGCAAAGACCTTGAAAATGGACATATTATAATTCATGGACCAAAAATCCGTCACAAATGAACCAAATTTTTCGAAAATTCCTTGAAATTGAAACAAAAACAATTGGATTTTACCGTAAATTCCCCACCTGCCCCCAAACAAAAAACGATAAATCAGCGAAAAACAGCGCCTACCAATACAAAAGATGTGCAAATCGCTGAAAGACAAGCATCATTTTGAATTTAGACAACACACAACTGACAATGAGTAATAAACAAAATCTGAAATCTTTAAAAAATATAAAAATTTACGCATTAATATTGAACATTTCGGCTAAATACAGAAAATATACCAAATAAATAAAATAAAAAAATCCCCTGTTTTAAAATTGGCACTTTGGAAACAGGGTTGGATCACGCACAGAAAAATCCCGCGGTCGCGGATCGCGCATCGCGGATTCAATTTGCCGCGGTCGCGAATCGCGCAGAGTGAAGGGGACGGACCTAGATTTTTTGTTCGGGACCGGGACCAACCGGGAAATTTTAAAAATTCAAAAAAAATAATAAAATATAATTTTCTAATTCATTTCAATTGAAAATAACAAAAATTAAATTTTTTTTTTGTTTTGTTTTTATTTAATAAAATCAAAAAGTTAAAAGCTAAATTAAATTAATAAAATTTTCAAATCAAATTTTCTTCATTCATTTCAAGCAATAATTATTTTGGGCTAAATGATCGAATATTATTAGAAATTCAGATTTGCTTTTTACATCATTTTTTCGGCGCGTTTTTTCCAAAAAACTTTTGGGGAATAAAAGTGGTCCGGCGGTGCCGATAGGCGCAGACGGGGAAAATTTTGAAAATTTGAGTGTAATTTGTTAACAGATTTTCAATAAAAAAATGGGATTCCGAAGCCCCAAGAATTTTCGGAAATCGGAATTCGGACCCCAAAAACGTCGGATCGGAAGTCGGAAATTTTTCAAAAAATATAATAAAAATTTGCTAAATATTTTTACTAGACTAAATTTTTTAATTCCTAACCAAGTAAAAGGTGATTTCAAAAAATGTTTTGGTATAAAAAAAATTTTGAGAACATGGGGGAGGGGGAGAGGTCCGGCGGTGCCGATAGGCGCCGCCGGGGAAATTTTTGTAATTTTTAATGCGATTTGTTAACAATTTTGTCCAAAAAATGGCCAAACTTTTAAATAATTTATATTTAAAACAATCGCTTCAATAAAAATTTTCTTTTTAAAATCTTATAAAATTGCCGCGGATTCACAAATCCCGCGGATCGCGGATTTAAAATCCCGCAGTTGCGGATCGCGTATCGCGGGTTCAAATTGCCGCGGTCGCGAATCGCGGATCGCGGAAAAAAATGTCGCGAATCGCTTATCGCGCATCGCGGATCGCGGTCGCGCTCCACCTTCTGGGCCAAATTGAAAAATAAAAAGCGAAATTTGCGGAAAGCCAAAAATATGCGAAAAGCGAAATGCGAAATTTTTTTCAAAAATTTTACCAATAGTAAAATCATAGATTTTGTGGTTGTGATGCAAAAAAAATTCTCGGCATTTTCCGGTTCAATCTTTTTCTCAAATCACAAAAATGCCAAATTCTAAACCCATTTTGGGGTTTAAATTTAAACGAAAAGCAAATGGCAATCAACGCAAATATTTATTGAAAATGTGGCCACATCTCTTTGAAATTGTTGATCAATTCAGCGATTTCTGACATAAAATCACAATGAAATTGCTTTGGCTTTCCATCTTTTGTCGGAGTGTTCAACCATTTGGCTAATGCTTGGCCAGCAGTTGAATTTGGTCCATCATCAGCAATTGAATCAAGAAACAAAAACCGGAATGAATTGAAATAATGTCGAGGTCGGTGAGAATTGATGTCGCGAATCGCTTATCGCGCATCGCGGATCGCGGTCGCGCTCCACCCCTGTTTGGAAACACTTTGTCAAATTTGATCGTTGGGTTCACTTTTCCTTTTCTGACCAAAAAAACTGAAAATTAGAACGTATGGATAAATATTTGAATTCAGCATAAATTAGAGAACAGTTTACACCAGTAGGGAAGTGCTTCCGGTACTAATGCACTTTACCAGAAATAATTCATGTAAAATAGCTTCCGGGGGTTTTCAGCATCGCTGATTAAGAATGAACACCCGGAAGCTATTTTACATGAATTAAGACACAAAAATTGGACGTTTCCAACGCAATTATTCTCTGCTTTGTGATATCATTCGAAAAAAAAAGGCAAATTGTGCTAATTGCCGCAAAAAATGAACCGACGGTAAGGAATTTTAAAATTGATTCATTACCCTAAAAGTTATTTTCCCCGCATTTCAGTTGGGTGTGTAACGACGTTTGGATGGATCTTTTTCCCTTTTTTGGTCGTCCTCAACTCGGCCTCAAATTTGCACTTCTTTCGCCACGTTGCGAAGTTTTGGTGGACAAAAAATCCATTTTAATTACCTTAAAATTGAGTAAATCTAACAAAATTCAACGAATTATTAAATGGTAAAAGGATTCCTTTTCAGCTACATCGATCATTCCGTCATCACATTTCTCCGTGCCAATCAGCAAATTTTTGGCAAAGGCACCGATTTGCATTTGCATTTGCCTTACACCTATAATGCCAAGGATGTCCAGCCAATTTGGGATGTTTTTGCCCGTGAAATTTGGCCCATTTTTGCGACAAACATTCGCTATTTGAATTTTTCTGGTGGTCATAATTTGAATAATTTACGTCATCTCATTTCGCCGACAATTCTCACCGACCTCGACATTATTTCAATTCATTCCGGTTTTTGTTTCTTGATTCAATTGCTGATGATGGACCAAATTCAACTGCTGGCCAAGCATTAGCCAAATGGTTGAACACTCCGACAAAAGATGGAAAGCCAAAGCAATTTCATTGTGATTTTATGTCAGAAATCGCTGAATTGATCAACAATTTCAAAGAGATGTGGCCACATTTTCAATAAATATTTGCGTTGATTGCCATTTGCTTTTCGTTTAAATTTAAACCCCAAAATGGGTTTAGAATTTGGCATTTTTGTGATTTGAGAAAAAGATTGAACCGGAAAATGCCGAGAATTTTTTTTGCATCACAACCACAAAATCTATGATTTTACTATTGGTAAAATTTTTGAAAAAAATTTCGCATTTCGCTTTTCGCATATTTTTGGCTTTCCGCAAATTTCGCTTTTTATTTTTCAATTTGGCCCAGAAGGTGGAGCGCGACCGCGATCCGCGATGCGCGATAAGCGATTCGCGACATTTTTTTCCGCGATCCGCGATTCGCGACCGCGGCAATTTGAACCCGCGATACGCGATCCGCAACTGCGGGATTTTAAATCCGCGATCCGCGGGATTTGTGAATCCGCGGCAATTTTATAAGATTTTAAAAAGAAAATTTTTATTGAAGCGATTGTTTTAAATATAAATTATTTAAAAGTTTGGCCATTTTTTGGACAAAATTGTTAACAAATCGCATTAAAAATTACAAAAATTTCCCCGGCGGCGCCTATCGGCACCGCCGGACCTCTCCCCCTCCCCCATGTTCTCAAAATTTTTTTTATACCAAAACATTTTTTGAAATCACCTTTTACTTGGTTAGGAATTAAAAAATTTAGTCTAGTAAAAATATTTAGCAAATTTTTATTATATTTTTTGAAAAATTTCCGACTTCCGATCCGACGTTTTTGGGGTCCGAATTCCGATTTCCGAAAATTCTTGGGGCTTCGGAATCCCATTTTTTTATTGAAAATCTGTTAACAAATTACACTCAAATTTTCAAAATTTTCCCCGTCTGCGCCTATCGGCACCGCCGGACCACTTTTATTCCCCAAAAGTTTTTTGGAAAAAACGCGCCGAAAAAATGATGTAAAAAGCAAATCTGAATTTCTAATAATATTCGATCATTTAGCCCAAAATAATTATTGCTTGAAATGAATGAAGAAAATTTGATTTGAAAATTTTATTAATTTAATTTAGCTTTTAACTTTTTGATTTTATTAAATAAAAACAAAACAAAAAAAAAATTTAATTTTTGTTATTTTCAATTGAAATGAATTAGAAAATTATATTTTATTATTTTTTTTGAATTTTTAAAATTTCCCGGTTGGTCCCGGTCCCGAACAAAAAATCTAGGTCCGTCCCCTTCACTCTGCGCGATTCGCGACCGCGGCAAATTGAATCCGCGATGCGCGATCCGCGACCGCGGGATTTTTCTGTGCGTGATCCAACCCTGTTTCCAAAGTGCCAATTTTAAAACAGGGGATTTTTTTATTTTATTTATTTGGTATATTTTCTGTATTTAGCCGAAATGTTCAATATTAATGCGTAAATTTTTATATTTTTTAAAGATTTCAGATTTTGTTTATTACTCATTGTCAGTTGTGTGTTGTCTAAATTCAAAATGATGCTTGTCTTTCAGCGATTTGCACATCTTTTGTATTGGTAGGCGCTGTTTTTCGCTGATTTATCGTTTTTTGTTTGGGGGCAGGTGGGGAATTTACGGTAAAATCCAATTGTTTTTGTTTCAATTTCAAGGAATTTTCGAAAAATTTGGTTCATTTGTGACGGATTTTTGGTCCATGAATTATAATATGTCCATTTTCAAGGTCTTTGCTCTTCGTACTCGTCCATGTGTTTTGTGGATCTTTGCAAAATTTTTTGAGAGATTTGGGTGCGCGAGGCCTTGGAGGCGGTACCAATGAATGGCAGGCCTCCACTTTTCCGCTAAATTTTAAGAAAAATTGACATCCGAGTTTCCGGGTTTCTGTTCGGAGTTGAAACAGCTTTTGCTACAATAATCAATTTTATTTGCACTTAATTTAGGCCATTGTCTCCGCCCTGAAAAAAGCCTCAAAAATGGCGAAATAGGCACAAAAATTTGCATTATAAAAGTCATAGTAGACACCTCAAACTATTTGGTAGAATTTAAAATAAGGTTTTGATAGTTTCCATCAAAAGCATACTTATTAATGTACTGGACTACGGTAGACTCCTTTGTAATTCCCCATTTCAATACAGTATGCGCAACAGTATGCATTTATTCGGGAAAGGAAATGATACAATTCTTGATCTGTCTACCCGATTCGATCCGGGAACAGAGACTGCCCGGGGGAGAGGACCGATGTGAATAAAGTACCTAAATAGAGAGCAAGACAAGGAGAATGTAATTAAAGGGCAAGAGGCAAGGGCGTAGCCAGGCGGAGTAGGACAAAATGTCGTCGGACGATTTTTGGACCATAACTTTTTTCTTTCTTAACCAAATTAAATATTCTTGGTATTATTCTTAAGCATTTGAAAAATGCTAGTAGCCTGCAAATTTTCAAAATTTTTTATTCATGCACAAAAAAAATCAGGGCAAAAAAAATTTCGAAATATTAGCTTTTGAGTTCCTTCTGGCCATAATTTTTTTGAAATTTAACGAAAGTTTTTGAAATTTTGCAAATTAATAATAAACACACAGGGCTATAGACAAAAACCACAATGCTTAATTTGATTAACAATGAACAAAGTTATGATTCAAAAAATCTTCCGACGACGTTTCGGCCGACGACGTTTTGGGGTGCACCGTAGCCAGGACGGGGAGAGGGGCCAAAGCATACCCCCCCCGCAAAAAAAACCCAAAAAAGTAAAAATTTTCAAGAAAAAATTGGTAATGGAAAATTTTTTGAAAATTTTCAGCAATTCGCTTAAAAAAGCACGCCCAAATTTAAAAATACAATTTTAAGACATAAAATGAAAAAGTGTGACAGATCAAACACAAAAAAAACGGTAAAATAATTGAATAAAATGATGTTTCATATTGTCATCATGTTCAAACAAATAAAAATCACTGCTCAATTAGTGGTAGCAAATTGTTTCTTCCAATTTATTAGTGTGTTTCGTGAACTTTGCAATTCTTTGGCAATTATTTCATCGCTCATTTTTGGATTTTTTTCTTTTATTTCGTAATATTTTTTCAGCTTTTCTAATCTGTCCTCAGTGTTATGGTTTTCTTAAATAAAAGTTACATTTAACTTCACAAAAAAAAATATTCTTACTTTGACTTTTACAATATTTTGGCATCAATTCTTTTTTCCATTTCTGAAATGTAAATTCACAAACTCCCAATTCCTTCATAAATTCTTTCTGTTTGCCTTGACCATTTAATTCTTTAAATTGATCAATTTGTTCAATGAATTTGCGCTTTTTCTCATCATAAATTCGTTTTTTAATTTTACTTTTATTTAAATTTAATTCATTTTTCCATTTTTGTATTAATTTTCGATTTTTTCCTAATAATTTTGCAATTTTTGTCTCAATTTTGCTTAGGTCTTTCTTTTCGTATTTCCTTTTTTCTCTCAATCTTTTTTTGATTGCCTCAAATTTTTCGATTATTTCTCCTTTTTGCAGATCAGTTGCTTCATCATTACTATTGTGATTAATTTTGCTACTTTTCTTATCATTTCTCTTTTGATCAATCGCTGCGTTTTGACTTTGCTCGTTTTGTTCATTTTGTTCAATTTTTACCACTTTCCTTTCACTTTCATTTTTGTTCCATCCGTCGCCAAATATTTCATCAAAATTCAGTCGGATTTTGCCAGATTCAATTACAAAAATAAAAGATATAATAAATAAAATTAAATGCCACAAATTCATTTTTACATATAAGGAAATTTTGTATATTATTTCTTAAATATTGCCCATTTTTCTTGTTTTATTGCCATTAATATACAAATCGATAATTTATTGCTTTTTTAATATGTAAAAAAATGACCAAATTTGAAAAAAATTGTGGACGAAAATTTTTTTTATGCTTTCTAGTAGGGTTCAAGCCCCGCCCCGGTCCCTGTCCTCGTTGACGGCACAGTTTTTTTCCCTGAGTAAATCAGGAAAATTTAATATATTTTAAATATTTTTACAAAATGCCAAAGAAAAACAAAAATTTATCGGAAAATCTTAATTTTTTTTTTGGTGAATATATGTTAGAAATAGAGCTTAAATTTCAAAATTCGCCCGGCGGCGCCTATCGGTCCCCACCCCCAAAAAAAAACTATTTTTTTCTTAAAAATTAGTCAAAAATCCCAAAATTTGGTCATTTTTTAGACAAAATCAATGCAATTAATGCCAAAATGAATTGAGTCGAGGCGATACAGCGACTAAAGGAATGTGGAGCCAAACACATCATTAGGGTCGCAACTTTTAGTGATTTAACTATTTTTTATTTTTTGCTCAATTGTTTTGAAGAAAGGTGCGCAAAAAACGCATTTCTGCGTTAAAATTTTTCAATTTTGATGTCACTATCGGTCACTAGAAATCACTATTTTGCGCTTCGTCACTAAAATAGTGAAAAAGACCAAAATCGAGAATCAAAGTCAGGAGAAATAAGGGTATTTTACTTTGTTTGTGTTCAAATATAAAAATTTGAATGCTGCGAATCAAGGATGGGCTTTCGCATTTCGCTCGCATATTTCGCTTTTTTTGGTACTTTCGCTTTCGCGTTTCGCATTTTGGCGCGAAAGCGAATATTACACCCCTAAGAATGAGGGATGAAATGCCCCTAAAAATTCGGGAATGCCAAAACAATTCCTCTCCAAATTCTCTTATCAAAATGACCTCCCAAGAAAATTGACCACCCGAGATAAAGTGAACGACCGGCCTTATCACTATCCAACGGCCAAAGTACCACTGAATTTTACCACATTGAAAAAAAGAGAAAAATGCTTAATTTTTACTACACACATATATCAATTTTCATTAAACATAGTGAATTTTTTAAATAAAAATGACTTTTCGGGTCAGTTTGACCCTGAGGCAGTTTGCTTCGGGCAAAACCGTGGGTTCCGGCTTGTTCATGTGAATATATAATAATAATAAAATAATAATTTTTATTCTCTGTCGAAATCTGTCACTGTCGAAATCAGCCACTGTCGGGAATGTCGGAAAACAGTAAAATAAATGAAAATAGTTCATTGTCGAAATCAGTCACTGTCGAAATCGGTCACTGTCGAAATCAGCCACTGTCGAAATTTCCTGGCACGAATTTTTTGAACTTTCATTTATTCGTTGAACCTTCACGTAAGTTTCTTTTGCTAATTATGCGAAACAGTAAGAATTCAAATTAGATTACTGTACGTAGAAGCGTCTAAATGGGAGAGTTAATGACCCGACAATACACTACCTAATTTTAAATTTTGAGATTATGATGTAAAACCAAAAGAATTTCAATATTTGTTAATGCTATTTTAAGTTTAGTAATTTATAAAATAAATATTGTTTTTCTCTAAATAATATAAAATTTTTAGTATTTTGTGAACATAATAAAATTTTAAATTGAAAAACATTTCTGTTAAAAAACTGACAAATTTTTTATATTACTGTCTTGAATATGCTGTAAAATTGCTATTTCAAGATGCGCATAAAATAATGATAATAACACTCTTTTTTTTATGGAACAGTAGAGATCGGATCGGTCGGTTTTTTTTTCGGTTTTTTACGGTTTTCGGTTTCAGTTTTTGACCAAAAAAAAAACCGACCGAGAAATTTTTGAATTTTTCGGTTTTTTTCGGTTTCGGTTTTTAACCGAAACCGACCGACCGAATTAATCAAAAACCGAAACAACCGACCGACTTTTTTAATGCTATTTGTTAACCGATTTTGTCCAAAAATGACCAATTTTTTGCAATTTTGAGCCAATTTTTTAAGAAATTTAAGGATTTTTAGGTTCCGGTTGTGCGATAGGCGCCGCTGGGAAAAATTTTCAAAATTTAAATGTAATTATTACAAAATTTTGTCACAAATGGCCAAAATTTGCGATTTTTGGCACATTAAATCTCCCAAAAATTCAATATAAATATTAAAGAGCATTTTTCTGTTAATAAAAATGGTTTATTGCTTTTTTGGGAAAAAATAAGCAAAAATCAAAAAAACTGAAAAACCAAAACAAACCGAAATTTTTCTTTGGTTTTTTCGGTTTCGGTTTTTTTCGGTTTTTTTAACCGAAACCGACCGACCCTCTTGTCCGGTCTCTACTTTCTATGTTAGTTAATTGACGAACAAAAATATTTCCCATCGTAAAGCCAATCAAATTTGGCAAACGCATTTTTGAACGATGCAATTTTTATTCAATCACAAATCTTTATTAATTATTGGTGATTAATGAAAAATTTCATTAAATTTTCTTCACTTTTCTTCTTTTGTTTGTTTCTTCATGCTTTATGCCTTCTTTCCACGGCTCATTCATTCATGGCTGAAAATTGGGAAATCAATTAGCAATAATTCTAATTTTGCAGTGCTTAAAGATAATTTTGGCTAAATGCCGAGGGAAAGTTCTCTCTCGATATTTTTCGTTTTCTCAATAAAACAGTCGCCCAATCTCTCGTCGATCTCTAACTGTTTGTTCTCTTATGTCTCCTCCCCTTTCCCACACTCTCTCGTCATCTCTAATTTTCTCAATTAAATAGCCCCCCCCAAACAATCTCTCGTCGTCTCTAACTATCTGGATTCTCTTTTGTCTCCACTCTCTCTCTCTCTCTCTCGCCATCTCTCTCGTTCAAACAGTCCCTCGCCCCCCTTTGGTGCCCTTCTCAATGGGACAAATGCCACGTAACTTCACCTTGCACACTTGATCACAAAGCTTCTTTGACGGGAAATTGTTTGTGTTGCCGCCTTGCCCTTTGTAGGTGAATTGCTTAAATCACAAAAATCAGAAAATGTGGAAAAGCCGGTGATTTTCTTGTCCATTTAATTGTGCTTCCTGTTGTACCTTACAATGACGACCGTCCCACCACCATCGTTTGAGTACCAAGTTGCCAGTTCCAACACTTTTGGGGTGATTACATGCCTGATTTTGAAGAAATATTTTATTTTTATAAATTTGTTGAATTATCATGAAATTTTTGGAATTTAATGGTAGGCTCTTCTTCCCGAACCTTCGTGGAGATAAAAGTCAGGGATTGGGATGAAATTCCCTAACAAAATTAATTTGTCGGGACGGCGGGGAAATTGAAGTTTTAATAAAATTTGGCGATTTCGGGTAGGAAATTTTCAAAAAATAATAACAAAAATGTTTCGCCTTATGCGTTCCCCGTCTTACTTCTGCTGCGGCTGGTCGCTTTTGCTCACTGAGGACAAGCGAGGCCTAAAAAAATACAAAGAAATTTTTTTTATAAATTTCAACTTCTTACCACACAAAGCACAAGAAAGACGGATGCAAAAAGGTTGAAGTTGAACGATGGCTTCATGACTTTCGAGAATTTGATGCTTTTTGTTGGGAGGAAATCGGCGGCAATTTTTAAGCGGAATGAATGAATGATGATTTGACGCTTCAATTTGTGCCCCTTTTATATACTGTTTTGGCATTGCTCTCATTCCATGCAATTAGTAACACATTAATTCTGAACCGATAAAAAAAAACCAAAAAATGGCGAAATAATATCAATGAATGTGACTGTGACTGTGTTTGACAAACAAAAACCTCTTGAACTGTCGTCATTACTAATTCTGCTGGGCGGATTAATGTGTACAATAGAAAAACTAAAAAAGGAAAAATTAGCGAAAATAAATGTGATGCAAAAACATTACGAGCAAAAAACCATTTAAAATATTAGTTTCATTAAAATGATTGGTCAAAAAGAAATTAACTACTTAATAATTTGTTTTTTGTCTATGATTTCGAAAAATAATAACATTTAATTTAATTAAAATGTTATTTTTGTTATTTTTTATCTAATTTAGAAGTGAATTTACTAATGTATATTATTATTATTTGTGGTGGATCACAAATCAATTTCAGCGAACTGTTGGGTATGGCTGATAGATCAATTTCAGATTGACAAAAGAAGCAATTGGCAAAAGCGAGAAGTGTATTTGATGTGGTCATTAATTGCGAGAATCTTGACTTTTACCGATTTTTTCCGGAAAGATCATGTAAAAAAATGCTATAAATGGAATTAACTAATTAATGATAATTGATACCAAAAATCACATTTTCCTTGCATTATAAAAAAATTTTTTTTTTCATTTATTTTGCTTCACTATATAAATTTGTTTTTGATTATTTATTTATTTTTTTGAAATAATTTATTCATTTCCAATCAGTTGGGTAAATGTGCATAATAATCGGACATTACAAAAAATGATTACACACAATTTGCTTAATCACTCGTGTATGATCTAAATAAACAATACGAAAAACTCAGTGAATCAGTGTAAATTTTGAATTAGCGCGTAAATTATATAATTTTTGGCGTTTAGTGTCATTTTGTCTGAACACTGGGCGGGTCAATGGCAACTCGTACAAAGCGGTCTACGTCAGTTCGGCCCTCACGGTTCGGCCCCCACGGTTCGGCCCTCACGATTCGGCCCCCACGGTTCGGCCCCAGCATGTTTTTCCACTATAACATTCTATAACTTTTTTCGTTGGCATCAAAATCCAATATTGTTGGTATCATTCGAAAGCTTAATGTGTTTAGGAACTTTTTCTAAGCTATTGCTTTGCGATTAGACAATTATCAAAAAAGTTATACACCAAAATTGCGAAAAAGTCGAAATTTCAGGTTTTTTATCAATAAAATTTTTACAGGCTTGAAAAACTTTCGCTTTTTGGTAAGGCTAATAGAGCATGTTAAGAGAAGCTTTCGAATGATACCAAGATTAATGGGTTTGGATAACAAATGAAAAAGCTATCGTGGAAAAGCATGCTGGGGCCGAACCGTGGGGGCCGAATCGTGAGGGCCGAACCGTGGGGGCCGAACCGTGAGGGCCGAACTGACGGGTTCCGGTACAAAGGCAACTCGTACAATTTTTAATGGGTGTAGCCATAACTTTTTTTTAAAATCAACCAAATTCTTCAAACTTGATATCATCCGAATGCTCTCCAACTTTAGAAGCGATCATTAAGCAGAAGCTAAGAGATTAAGCATCTCACAAAAAAGTTATGATTTATAAATTGCCAAAAAGTCTGCTTTTTGTGGATTTTTAATGTTCTTTAAATTATAACTTTTTTGTGAGATGCTTAATCTCTTAGCTTCTGCTTAATGATCGCTTCTAAACTTGGAGAGCATTCGAATGATATCAAGTTTGAAGAATTTGGTTGATTTTAAAAAAAGTTATGGCCACACCCATTAAAAATTGTACGAGTTGCCTTTGTACGAGTTGCCCTGACACCCACTGGGCTTAACGCATAGTGATGGGCATATAAAAGCGTTGCGACACTTTCATTTTCCGCCATTTAATTATTCCGTCTTCGTCTTCCATTTTCACTATTATTCAGGGTTTCGATCTCAAAATTTTGAAAATCCTCATTTCAGCCATAAAAAATCCTCATTTGCCACAAAAATACTCAAAAAAATCCTCATTTGGAATAAAAAATCCTCATTTTTTAAAACATCATAAAATTGCAAACAAAATCAGTAAACTGTCATTTTTCATTTGAAACAATCACGGCGCCTATCAGCGCCGCCGGACCTATTTTTTTCTTAAAAAATTGTTTTAATTTTTGCTTTTAAATTGCTTTTTTTGTGGCGCGGTTTTTCCAAAAAACTTTTTGGTGACATTAGGGTGAGGGGGTCCGGCAGTGCCGATAGGCGCTGCCGGAAAAAATTTGGGATTTTGAGTGCGATTTGTTAAGATTTTGTCAAAAAAATAATTTTGACCCCCTCTATCGAATTCCTCTTTATTTTTTTGAACAAAATTATCTAAAGGAAATTAATTAAAATTTATTGAAAAATGAGGATTTTTCGAAAAAAAAAATTTAAGATTTGAAAAAAAAGTTCGAACATTTTACCAAATATGCCTAATTTTTCAAAAAATCATGCTTTTTTGTCACTTTTTTTATCAAAAGACCACAAAAATCCTCAAATTTCTCAAGAGACCACAAAAATCCTCAAATCCTCATTTTTCAAAAAAATCCTCCTTGACCCTCTAAAAGACCACAAAATGAGGAAAAATCCTCACATATCGAAACCCTGCTATTATTCCCATTGCATATTCGTCGTCATAGTTCAACTGCGCTGATTCGCATGGCAAAGTTTTTTTCATGAAATCTTTTTAACATTGATGTTTTTGTTTCTGATCACAACATCGTACAAAAATTTCAATTCCCCCCCCCCCTCCCTCCCATTTTCGAGTTTTTGTTTTCATCATCTTTCCACTGTGGATTTTTAAGGCGCTGATCAGTGATTACGAACCCCCTCCCCTTCTAGAAAATGTTTTGTACGATTTCAACTGAAAATCCGTTTTTCAGAAGCTGAAAGTCAACTTTTTGTAAAAAGCACAATTTTCGACAGGTTCAGCTGACCATTTTTTTCCCATGTTGAGGAACTGGACGACTGGATCAAAGTCATGGTCGCGAATTTGGATTTGCATGTCAAATTGTACAATCAATTTGTCAATTGGTGTTTCAAAATGCTCCGACAAAATCTTTTGTGTCATTTGGCCGACCGTTGGGTTACAACGTTCAACATTTGCAAAAGCAGCGAAATTCATTTGATGCTGCTCATTGTCCGTCACCATGAAGAATTGGTACTTTTTGACTGCACAACGTTCTTTCGAATTTTCAGTCCAATGAATTTCCAAAGACGCAAAACATTTATTTTTTTCCAACTGTCCAATGTCTGATTCGTCGTTGCGACGGCTTTGGTCCTAAACGTTTAGTTTAATTACACACTGAAAGTATTAGACAATGAATAACACCTGCTGCTGAACATTCCGTACACCAAAATCTTCTCCAGTTTGTCTTGCAGAAACAATCGGAACCAAATCAATTCCAAATTCAGTGACGGGCTGCGCAACGGGTTGCAAACAATGCACTAAAACTAATTATTGTCAGCATAAACCAAATGGGGTAATTTCGACTTTTTGTTCGAATTCGGGTTCGGAGTCCGAAATAATCGGTTTTCCCAACCCAAAAACCCCAAAAAAAGTTTACCCCTATAAATTTTTTTAAATCTGGTGACAGATAATATGAAGGATCCTTTTTTTTTCTTACCATTGTCCGATAGAGTGCTGTCGCCATGCGCTGAGTCCTCCCGCTGATTCTGCTGCCCTTCCCACTCCATCATTGGTTCGTCACTGTTTCCTCCGTCAGCCAATTCGACTCGCACGGCTTCGGCATAACTTTTTGTCTTTTTCGCCGATGGATTGTCAAATTGTGCCGGATTCTGTTGACCCTTTTGAGAGAAGAAACAAATATTTATTTATTTCTCAACAATGGATGGATGGTTGAACAGATGAACATACAAATTGCATATGGTCCACTGATGAGAGAACATCGGCCACTCCAATGGCTTCTAAAATTGTAGCAATTTTTATTTGGTTCGAAAAGTCAAAGTACGGAATATGTGCCAACCGAATTCGTTCGGTTCATCGCCAATTTTTTCGAAACTGCCGTTGACACTTTGCATTCGTGACAAAGACAATTGCTGATTCTCCGCCTCGGCATTTTCAATGGCAACTTCGTCATAAATGAGTCCAATTGCATCTGAAAATTGAAAAAAGTAAGTCGACGTGAAAAAGGTCGTAAAACCAGGGTTCCCAAGTGTCCTTATTTCTAAGATTTTTCTTATTTCCAGGCTTCCCTCTAAAATTTTTTTTTGTTTAATGATTTATTTCGCTGATATTTGAATGTGTGTGTGTGTGTCTTCGGACATTTTTATTTTATTTTTGTGTTTAAATGCCCAAAATGCCTTAAAAAACATTCAAAATTTTACAATTTTTAGAAATTTTTTGCTAAAAATCAAAAAATTTGGAATTTTTTTTCAGAATTTCCCGGCAGCGCCTATAGGCACCGCCGGACCCCCCTGACGTTCCCAACTTTTTTGAAAAAAAGTGCCGCAGAAAATATTAGTTTTAACTCGTTAGTCATTATTTTAAAAACCGGTATTCAGTAATCTTTTTCAACTAAAAATTTCGTTGTTAAACCTAAGGTATCATGACAACTCATACACAGGCAATTCGAACAATTAGACTATGCCTAAGCTTTAGGCTTAAGCCTAGGCTTCTTTTTTTAATTTTTTTTTTGTTAGTTTATTTTCTATTGACATCATTAAGTGTGTTTAGGGTTGCTTTTGCACATTTCGATAATCAAATTATACAATCAAGAACAATTAGACGATTCGAAAGGTATAAAATTTCGATTGACGGTTCGAAAAAAACTGTTTTTGTGACTGGTAAATGATGGGACGCGTAAACTGTTGTTGGGACGCGTAAAATGTGATGGGACGCGTAAAATGTTGTTGGGACGCGTAAAATGCCATGGGACGCGTAAAGTGTCATGGGACGCGTAAAATGTGATGGGACGCGTAAAATGTTGTTGGGACGCGTAAATGCCATGGGACGCGTAAAATGTGATGGGACGCGTAAAATGTTGTTGGGACGCGTAAAATGCCATGGGACGCGTAAAGTGTCATGGGACGCGTAAAGTGTCATGGGACGCGTAAAATGTCATGGGACGCGTAAAACCGACTAGAACCTTATTTTTGTGTTTAAATGCCCAAAATGCCTTAAAAACATTCAAAATTTTACAATTTTTAAAAATTTTTCGCTAAAAATTAAAAAATTTGGAATTTTTTTTCAAAATTTCCCGGCAGCGCCTATAGGCACCGTCGGACCCCCCTGACGTTCCCAACTTTTTTGAAAAAAAGTGCCGCAAAAAATATTAGTTTTAACTCGTTAGTCATTACTTTAAAAAAAAACTTGGCAACCCTGCGTAAAAACGCTTGGACTTAACGCAAGCGTCTTTTGGCGTTGTCCAAACTGTTCATCAGCGTCCGCTTCAGTGGGATTGATGAGTATTCATGTTCGTAGCTGAAGGGAGTTAGGTGTGTCAATTAATGTTTTTTAATTGGCAAGATTTTCGGCATTTTTGCTTGCCTTTGTCCGGTGACATTTCGTCGTCGTCTGTATCGCTTGCTGAATTTGTTATCATTTGGAGAAATTCGTAAAAAAATTGTCTACATAGTCTAAAAATTTTGAGGTGAACCTTTCTGTTAGGCTGGGATCGACCCATTTCCCTATGGCCGTTTCCCTATGGGCCGTTTCCCTATGGGCCATTTCCCTATGGGCCATTTCCCTATGGGCCATTTCCCTATGGGCCATTTCCCTATGGGCCGTTTCCCTATGGCCGTTTCCATATGGCCAGTTCCAAATTCAAGTATTTGGGCCATTTCCCTACCAAAAATTTTTCAAAAATTTTCGGCGAAAATTCAAAAATAGAAAGGGTATTTTCAACATTTTGATGTTTCTCATGCATTCTAAGACAATAAATTTTATGTTTAATGTTGAAGAGAAGAAAATAGAAATACTCCTAACAAAACAAGAACCGTACAAAGCTTCAAAACAATGATCATTCATAATTTTTCACAAGTAAAAATTTTTTAAGTGTTTCGTCTATTTTACCAGCTTTATCCGGTCCCCATATTCTTAAATTGGATCAAGAATTTTTTTTTCCCGAATTTAATCTCCTTTATTAATATTACCTACTTAAAATCTATCCAATAAACAATGCAAAAAATGCAGTG
Source organism: Heterodera schachtii (assembly GCA_023374025.1). Lineage (NCBI taxonomy): Eukaryota > Metazoa > Nematoda > Chromadorea > Rhabditida > Heteroderidae > Heterodera > Heterodera schachtii. The sequence continues at coordinate 1,506,783 of SIJG01000023.1, forward strand.
ATCACATAAATTGAATTAGCGCGTAAATTATATAATTTTTGGCGTTTCGAGTCATTTTGTCTAACATGGACTTACTTAACCCATAAATATGGGCATATAAAAGCGTTGCGCACTTTCATTTTGTGCCATTTCATTCCGTATTTGTCTTCCATTTTCATTATAAGTCCCATTGCATATTCGTCGTCATAGTTCAACTGCGCTGATTCGCATGGTAAAGTTTTTTTTCATGAAATCTTTTTAACTTTGATGTTTTGGATGTGATTACAAATATCGTACAAAAAGTTCAATCCCCCTCCCATTTTCGATTCAACTGAAAATCCGTTTTTCAAAAGCTGAAAGTCTCTTTCCACCGGGATTTTCGGGGTCATTGACCAGTGAAATGAATCCCCCCACTCCTGAAAAAATGTTTGGCACGCTTTAAACTCAGAAGCCTTTTTCAATGACTGATTTTGCCCCCACAATTAAGGCAGATGCTGAACATCCCACTGCCGCTGCTGATGCTGCTGCTGTGGACAACTTCGAGACGCGCACTCGCCGCTTCTTCGACTTGATCAACGACGGCAACATCCAACAACTTCGTGTGCTGATCGATGCGCTGGACGCCGACGAGCTGAACATTTTGCTGCGGTGGATGGTTGATCCAGTGGAGCGCGACTACACCCGATCACGATCAGCACTTTGGAGTGCCTTTTTTCGACAACACATCGACATTGTTGATCTCTTGGTAGTGGTCAAACAATTTTATCAGTCGGCACTAATTTTGTATGGCATTTTCAGTTGGAGAAGGGCGCCGATCCGAATGAGCCGGTGGTTGGCCGTGAGAACGACATAAACACGAGTGGGTGGTGTTGTTGATCTGATCACAAATCTGACATCCATTTCGTACAATTCCTGACACGAATTCGAACAAAAAGTCGAAAGTTCAAATTTTCGAATCTCACATGTTCGTCTAAAATAATTTAAATGAACTTTGATTGTTGGATGGTGGCTTTCAGTTTGTTACCGTGTATTTAACCCTTTTTAAGAATTTGAACTTTAGATTTTTTGTTCGAATTCGGGTCGGAAATGGTCAAAACTCGGGTGCCGGAGATTAATTACATGTTTGCCTGCGTTGGACATAATGTTGTTTCACCATTTGTGTGCAGACATGACGCCTCTTTACCTTGCTGTCTTCAATGCAAATTTGCCGCTGTGCCGTGTGCTGGTCGACCGTGGTGCCAACATTGACTTGGGCACAGACTTTGCCACAACGCCGCTGATGATCGCTTGCAAAAGATCGCAAATGGAAATTGGTAGACCAAAAAATTGAAAAATGCGTAATTTTTCCCGTCATTTCTTTTCACAACAGTCTCATTTCTCATCGAGAATGGAGCCGACATCAATCTGCAGAATGGTGACGGAGAAACGGCATTGATGACCGCCTGTTCCAGAGGAAATGTAGGGGAAAATTTTCGTTGGCGAAATGTTTTCCAACATTTCCCATTTGAATTCGCAGGTGGACATTGTGCGCTTGTTGCTGTCACACGGTGCAAATGTGGAGCAAACGGATTACGAAGGTGGGTTTTACAGTACTCAAAATGCCGTGGCACGGATTTTATCTCTAAATTTCAGGATTCCGTTTCGCACTTAAGAACGCTGCCAGTGAGGGCCATTTGGAGGTGTGCCGTCTGCTGGTGGAGGAGTGGGCCGCAGATGTCAACCAACAGACCATTCAAGAGCGAATCACTGCACTGATTTACGCTGTCATTCGAGGACATTTGGCCATCGGTGGGAAGAAAATCTGGCAAAATGCCAAAAAAAAAAATTAATCCCCCCTAATTTTCAGTGAATTTCCTCATCGAACATGGCGCCGACCTCCATCATGTTGACGTGGCTGGACTCAACGCTTTGATGTGGGCAGTGATCAGTAGGAAGACTGAAATGGCACGGCATTTGATGGCCATCGGCGCGGACATTGAGCACCGGGACAGGACCGGTGAGCAGCAGTGGAAGTGGCCAAATTGAAGCGTTTTGTTCTCCCATTTCAGGCAGACGAGCGCAGGATTTGGCGGAACAGATCGGAAATGCCGAAATGGTGACCATTTTTCGTACGCCGGCGACGGACAATGGGCGGCACGCGGAGGGCACCGATGGGTAAAGAAAATGATGATTTTTGATCAAAAAAAAATGTTTTTCCCATTTTTCAGACAGCAAAATGATCAGCAACAGATGTGACAGCACAGAAAAGAGCGAATCGCTGGCCAAAAGCGACGGATGGATTTATTCGGAAGACATTAATTGATCACTAATGTAATGTATTTTATTATGCCCACCATTTCCATTTGATCCGATTTGTCTGTAATATGTTCCAAATATCTCTCTGATTGTACATATAATTTGGGATTCGTTGTATAAATGTCGGAATAATTTGAGAAAAACTTGGAATTTTTGTAACATTTTGCTTTAAATCTGCCAGCCTCTGTGTTTTTAATTGAAGCCATTTCGATTTAAAGTAGCAAAAATTTAATTACACCAAAATTGATTTTTGCAAAAATTACGAAGCATTTACCGTATGCTCCCCTCCCTCCCCCCTCGCTTATACCGTATCCATAAAAAGGCTCAATTTTACCTTTTAATTTTAAATTGAAACAGTTTTGTCAAAAGTGAGTCTTTACATCGCTTCGAAAGGAATGGAATTTTGGATTTTCCAAAAATTTTTGGGCGCCAATCGGTTGGTAAAATGAACAATGAACTTTTTAAAATTCAATTCCTTTTTTAAATGTTTCATATTCATCGATTTTGTCATTTATTAAAAGAGGTTTAATAACAAAAGATAAACAATTAAAAATAACGAAAAATAATGAAAATTGAAACGTAAAAAACAATAAATGTATTAGATAAAATAATTAAAGAAACCAAAAAAGAGAATTAAATAAATAACCAATTCATAATAAAATGGAAAAAACAAATTAAAATTATGATAAAAAGTTAAAAACAATAAACAGGGCCCAAAATTTTTGGCAAAATTTGCTGTTATTTGAAACAAAAATTTAGTTTTAAATTTTAAATATTAGAAATAAATAAAACTTAAAAAATAGATATTTTTGCGCATTAGTTAAAAATCCGAGCCCTGCTTAATAATTAAAAAAAGCGATGAAAAAGACACTTTTTCCATTATTCAGAGAAGCGATTGGCACTGGCTTTCGAGCCTGTCGAGCTTTTACTATGCCATTTTCCTCTGATTTTCCACCATTTTCCCCAAGCTGTTGTTCGTCGTCCATTGACAATTTGCATTTGTCCGCTGGTGCCACCACCGTTGACGAGAAGCACTACACTTTGGCACCGTACTATCAGAACAATTTCATCACTTCGGCAGCCGCCGCTTTTCCCTCGCCTCCACCGCCCTCCACCTCACACAACTCACAGAAAAGCGTTGCCAAAATTTGGTAATGTTTTTCAAAAATCATAGAATTTTTATTAATCGTTCCGATACGGATCGTTCACAAACTTCTTTGTCAGTTGCCCCATTAATTAATTGTCTAATTAGGCGACGACCATTGCCTCCGGCGCCTCTTTTGACTCCATCGGCGGACGGAACCTTTTACCACCAGCACAAAACGCCGGCGGCACACCATTATTACTCAGTGCAGGAGATGAAAATCAATTTGTGAGACCAAGACACACAACAACTGCGAGATTGGCATTTTTGACGAAAATCTGTGCCAAAATTGTCGAGAAATCGTTAAAACAAATGCAAATTAATTAATTAAACCCCAGTGATTGTTGAGTTTGATGAGAATTGTTGTGTGTTCATAATATCTATGCCGAGAAGATGACAATTTCCTGATTTTAAGAATCAAAAACCCAAAATTTGTTTAATTCCCTTAATTCCTCCCTCGCCAAGTTCGCTGCACAATAAAAGAGAAGACAAAAAATCAAAAACTGATTTGATAAGCAGAAAACTGATCACCCAAAAAGTGATCAGAAGCCGAAAAAGGTCGCTGTTGTGCTGCCGCGCGTTGTGCGGAAGGGAAGCGGTGGGCATTTTATAACTACAGTACCAGTTTGGAAACATGATCATCATTCTGGTCAAAATAAATATCTTTCATTCCCATAGATACCGTACCCAATTACTCATTGATTTTGTTTTTTATTAGAAAAGGTTTAAGAATAAAAAATAAAAGTGATAATTGATTAGACAATTAAAATTAATAACTTAAAAATACGAGAAAAATAATAATAAATAGAAAAAAGCAATTAAATGTTCATAGATTAAAAATTAATAATAAAATAAGAAACAAAAAAAGAGAATACGTTTCTATGCAATTAAAATAACAAAATAAGATAATAAAAATGGAAAATAATAAATTAATAATTTTGATGAAAAGTTGAAAAACAATAAGCAGGGCCCAGATTTACTATTTTTTGCCCATTAGAAACAATAATTAAACGTTTGACTAATATTTTAGCTTAAATATTTGGCAAAAAGCAGTGGTATTGAAACAAAATTAGTCACACATTTTAAATTTATATTATTAAAAAATAAGCGTAAAAATTTTGGTATTTTCCTGTTAACATAATTTTAATATTTTCGCGTATTTATTTTTTCAAAATCTGAACCCTGCTTATTAATAAAAGAAAAAAACGATGAAAAAAAAGATTAAAAAAAATCCACATTTTCCACTCTTCAATCACTCTCAGCATCATTTTTCACATAAAAACGCAAAGTGTAATAGTTGGAGAAGGGGGGATAGGCTACCGTACCACCGACAATACGAACCCAAGGGAGTGCTAATGAGAGAGAGGGGGGGGGGAGGGGGGTAATTCGCTGCACTTACCAAATCTTCTTTTGGCCTCCTCCGTTCGAAAATGTTGGTTTTCGATCGACAGCTTTTCAATCATAAGTTGCGTCCGTTTTTTGTTGTTCTATGGCCAATTTGGTGTCTATTCTCAGCTCTTTCAATTTAGTCGAGAGTTCTTCTGTAAAAAGGAGAGAAATTTTGGTACGCAATCACGACAATGAAGAATGTGTCCTTTATTTTGGGACAAAAACATTAATGGTTTGTTTGGAGATATAGAACGAAATCGAAATTATCGTTGCTTCAAAAAAATCATTTTAACTATTTTTAGACCAAATATGAAATTCGAAATTGAATTTTCGACTTCTTGTGCGAATTCGTATCAGGGGTTCGGAATAGGTCGAAATTAGTACCCGATTTGTGATCAGTGACCCCGAAAAGCCCAAGATTCATGTTTTTGTCCCAAAATGAGAAAAGAGATGGGAACTACCCCATTCTTCAAATTGTCGAAATTATTTCCTTTTTTCGCTTCTTTTAAATTTATAAACAATTTCTCACATTTTCCGCTTCAAGTTTGAGCACTCGCACTTCTGTGGCAAATTGTTCACGTTTCAATTCGCCCTTCAATTGCCACTGTAAAAATAAAATTTTTCTTTTTTAGTCCTTTTAAATTTATTACAATTTATAAATAATTATTTATTTACATTTTCTTCTTCCATTGTTTTGGCTCTATGTTCCTGCAAAATAAAATTTTCAATTATTTTTTTGGGTTTTTGTCCGCCACCTTTATTTTTTGCATAACGAATAAATCGTCGGCAGTAAATTTTGAACGAGTTTCGTCAGATTTAGAGCCGTTCATACCTGCAAGAATTTCCACTTTTAGATTGTAAATTTTGCTAAATAATTGTTGGTCATACAATTGACAATTAATGGGGAGAGAGAGAGAGGGGGGGGGGGGTAATTACGGATTTGATTATTTTGGGTGCATTGTGAGTGCACTTGTGCTTGGGAGAGGGTGGGGATATCTTTAACAGAAAGAGCGTGTTAATGGGTGAGGAGGGAGTGGGGGAATGGGGGACAAAAAGGGGTCAATTGAGGGAGATTAATGGGGGACAAATATGGGTCAATTGAGGGAGACTAATGGAGGAAAGTTTAAACGCTAAAATTTCCCGGTGACAATCTTTGACCAAATGCGGACCCCCACAGTACCAACAAGGTTTTGGCCATTTCAAGAGCGTCTGTTTTGATTTGGTGGCTTGCGTCCCCGCATGGCCCTTTCAATTCTGATTTCGTGAGCCCGTGACGGGCCACGATACGGTCATGACAAACGTTTCTAAATTCAGGTTTAAAAACCATCAAACCATTTGAAAAACAATAATTACAGTTTCGAACCCTCTTTGGGGTTTGCGACGAGCCTGGCGGCTCAATGTCAGGGAGCACGTCCCAAAAGTCGTCATTGTCGCTTACTTTAGGACCCACACTTTTGACTGGAGTATTGGTTGAAGAAATTTTTCATGTCTGCTAAATTATGAATTAATTTTAAGTTTGCTGACACAATCAAAGGTATTTTTAATGTTGAAATACATCAAATTAGCTATTTATTTAAACCAAACATTACGTACCCACGTGTGAAAAAAAATAAAGGCATATGGGAGAAAATTGAAAACAAATAATGTGATTGTTACCCATATTTATTCATATAGATTCTTTTAATCTTTGTTCAAACCCTCATTTTCCGGTTCTTTCTTTACAACCTGACTTGCTTCTTTAATCTTATTCGAACCATCCTGGGTGTTGGCAAACGTCAGATTCATAGTATTCTCGAGCGCTGCAATTTTTTCCTGGCAAAAAAATATATTTAATTTACACGTTTCATATTTAAGTCAATTTATTACGTTCACGGCCTCGATTTTAGTTTTGAAGTCCACTTCAATCGTACCCACTTTAGTCTAAAAAACAATTAAAATATAAATTAAAAAAACAAAAACCTTAATCGCGGAAACTTCAACTTGCAACTTTGCGAGAACTGCACAATCTACTGCTGTTCATGATGAGCAGCACCAATGTCCAACGAATCGAAGAATACAAACACCAATTCTTGGACGAATTGGCTTTTGACTGGATTGGCATAAGTCTCCTCGACAATGGCACTTTGTCCAATTTTTCCGGCCAACTGTTCGTCGCACACGAAAATCGTGACCAAAATTGCTTTTATGTCAAAATCCGCTGGATTTTTTGATCAAATTGAGATTTGTTTTCCTCGTGTTGAGTTCAATTTCGAAAAAATAGCTGAAAAGTTGCTCAAAAATTTTTTCTTGGAATTTTCTTACTAAGAAATTGCCTACGAATTTTATGAAAAATTTCTAGGTTTGGAAACAAAAAAAAATTTTTTTTTATTTCTGCGGAGATATTTTGTCTCGGCGATATTTTATCCGTCTCCGAAATATTATGCTTTTCCCCCACCAATTCCCCAATTTTTTCAAAAAATATTTTTTATTTTCAAAAGAATGTGGTTTTCCGGGTCACTGATCAGTGATCACGAATCCCCGGCATCCATTTCGACCAATTCCGGATCACAGACCTCAAGGGCGTAGGCAGGGGGGGGGACTGAGGGGGCTAAAGCCCCCCCCCCCCCCCCCGAAACCCAAAAAAGTAAAAAATTTTCAGTAAATTTTCTTGAAATTTTAAGCAATTTTCTTAACAAAATTGCATTAAAATACTCAAAAATTTTCCCGGCGGCGCCTATCGGCACCGCCGGACCCCCATTTTAAAAAATGGAGGCCAAAATGGCAAAAAAATAGTAATTTTTTGGTGAAAAACGGCGAAAAATTTTGTAAAATACACCCCCTAATTCGGGATTTCAAAAAAGTAAAAATACACCCCCTAAAAATCGACTGAAAAAGAAAAATACACCCCTAAAAATCGAATTTTTGACTTAAGCCCGCCCCCCGAAGCCTAGGGTCTGGCTACGCCCTTGACAGACCTGGAGTCGAACAAAAATGCTAAAATTCAAATTTTTGTTTTTACCAGTTTCTGTGTTCACGAATTGTTTATCATTGCGTCACTTTCTTCTTTTGTTTTTAAGTTCAGTCGCCTGTTTCCTTGCCCTCCCTTCTCTTATGCTGGTGTTTATCTGCTCTGATCTCATCCAATTTGCTGCTCAATTGGACGGACTTTTGGATTTGCGTCAATTTTCGCGCGGATATTTGTGCATTTGCCAAATTTGAAGGGTTTTCAATAGTCGTGAAAATCAATTCTGACGTTTATTTTGGCCAATTCCGAACCCCGGCCTTTGATTCAAATGGTCAAAATAAATTTGAGTTTTAGTGAAAATGAATTTTTTGATTAGGTAATTTGTTTGGAACGCGGCTTCAACTTTTTATAGGGTTCTAGAGGTCGCTGACCACGAATCTAAAACCCATTTCGACCAATTTCGAACCCCGGACCCGAACTCGAACAAAAATCGGGAATTAATTTTTTACCAAAATTCACTTTTATGTAGAATATGAACAGAATTCAGGTCCGGGATTCGAAATGGATCAAATTCGTGATCAGCGACCTCGAAAACCCCATAAAAAGATGTTTTACACGATTTTTTGAAAAAAAACATTTTTTTTTTCCAGTCTGAACACAGATATGTAGGTTATTACAAGTACCTCATTTTTTAAGGTGCTCAGCATCGTCATGGTGTGTTCGTCCGTTGTCGAGATGCTCTTCAAGAACAAGCATTCGTGGCCCGTGAGTGCTTCTACATCTGCCGAATGTACAAACAGCTGCAGCAACAGCAGAAGATGAACAAAGACGGATGTGCCATCGTGTGGATTGAAGCAGAGACTGATGGGATCAATGCTGGTGCCAATATATATATATATATATATATATATATATATATATATATATATATATATATATATATATATTAAATCAGGATAATCAGTTCCTTCCATAAAATGATGTGAATGCTTTTCATTTTAGGCCATTGTCGCCACCAGCGGGTAAAGAAGAAGAAGTGGATCAAAGCAATGAAATGGTGTGCTCGACGATTCACGGGCCCAGTGATCAGCGAAATGAAGAAGCGGATCAAAGCAATGAGAAAGTGTGCTCGACGCATCACGGGCCCTGTGATCATCAGCGGAATGCAGCGGATAATGAAGAAGCGGATCAAAGCAATGAGAAAGTGTGCTTGACGACCCCCGGGCCCAGTGATCAGCGAAATGAAGAAGCGGATCAAAGCAATGAGAAAGTGTGCTCAACGATTCACGGGTCCAGTGATCATCAGCGGAATGCAGCGGATTATGAAGAAGCGGATCAAAGCAATGAGAAAGTGTGCTCGACGACCCCCGGGCCCAGTGATCAGCAGCGGAATGATGAGTGATCATTTGAGAAAATGGCGTCCGCTGACTGCGCGGAAGTGAATTTTAATTATTGTATTTGAGAAATGGTCGATCTCACCTCATTTTAAACGGATTTGATGCTCTAATTATCTCTGATCAGAAATGTTCTATCACTTTTATTTGTTTATTCTTTTCGAATATAAATATGATTGTTTACACGGTTTTAGGTAATCGTTTCAAATGACAAATTAAATTGAATTACTTCAAATTTTCAGTTGACTAAGCGAGCCATCGGAGGGGTTTGAAAATTCTTAGCTAATTTAAAAGTTAGCGTCAACAAACAGAGTTAGCATGAATTCACATTTCCAATTAAGGATTCAGAAAAACAAATCATTGCCACAAATCAAATCAAAATGGACATTGTTCAAATTATTGTCCTCCTCCGAATTTTCGTCTTTGTTCTTCCGCTGAACCGCTGCCGTTGTCTCCCAAATTGGGCATCGCTTCAATATCCAATAATCAGCATCTTCTTGCTTCATCAGTGTCAGCTTCTCATTGGTCCGTTCGTTCACCAATTCAAATGGCACAATGTTTCCCCAATTTTTTCAATTTGTTTTGTGTGTCACAAAGGGCAAAAAACTATGTTAACTTAAAGCATAGACAATTAGGAAAAATGAGAGAGCAAAAAATTTGCTTATTATAGCGAAGGTACTTAAAAACAGCAATTTCTCATTAAAAACTTTGAAATTACCGAAAAATTATAAAATCTTTTTGTGAGAAAGAGGAGAAAAAAGGGCAGTTTTATATTAAAACCTTAGCGTATGTTTGAGTACCGCGGTGGTGAAAATGAATATACCAATTACCTATTCGGCGAGATTTAAGTTCCGATAAAAAATAAGAACGGGTACATAGTAGAGACCGAGATTTCCAAATCTGCCGGACCGGACTGGTACTTTGTGAATGCTTTAATTTATTTTTCTTTAATTTTTTAGATTGTTTGAAATGGTTAATGATTCTCATTCATCAAATGCGCTTTCAGAAAATTTGGGGGTTGCGCGCTTTTGAGCATCACCGTGGACACTAGAGGCATCGAGGAAAAGCTAAGCAACCTGCAATTGGCTATTGAGGGTTCGACTGGGCATTTGGGCGTGCAAGTCAGTGATCTTCACGAGAAAGTTCACAACATGCAAGTGCTTTCTTCAACTGTTGTAAAGTTTTATATATTATTTATGATAGTTACATGACTTATTTTAGACTGAGGACATGCGTCAGGACATTTTGCTTTACAGACGAAAGTGGGTACGGTTGAGCACGATTTGAAGCGAGTTCTCGCAAAGTTGCAAGTTGAAGTTTCCGCGATTAAGGTTTTTGTTTTTTTAATTTATATTTTAATTGTTTTTTAGACTAAAGTGGGTACGATTGAAGTGGACTTCAAAACTAAAATCGAGGCCGTGAACGTAATAAATTGACTTAAATATGAAACATGTAAATTAAATATATTTTTTTGCCAGGAAAAAATTGCAGCGCTCGAGAATACTATGAATCTGACGTTTGCCAACACCCAGGATGGTTCGAATAATTTTTGTTCACCACCGCATATTTCCCATCCAATTTCTGTTCAGCGGTGTTTTTGTTCTGTTGACCAAAACTTTCCTTCTGCTGCTTTTCCTCTGCTAAAAGTTTATCCAATTGAACAAGAGAAAATGAAAATTGGCACTAATCAGCTAATTAATATGTTCATTTAAAATTTGGTAACTGATCAAAAATTGTAAATTTTATGGTAAATTAATTCATTATTTTTTATCATTAAAAATATGTAAAAAATTTATTAATTTATTTTCTCACAAAATAAGAAAGGTTCAGTTCGTTAATTAATTAAATTAATTTTTTACTTTTTTTGCCCTCCTCTTTGTTCTGCTGCTTCAGCTGGTTTTCCAATTGTTTGATTCGCTCCACCAATGAATTGAACACATCGACAGAAACTGAAATCATTTTGAAATATATACTAATAGTATCCGATTACGATATAAAATTATTATAATTTTTTTTATAGTTTCCTACCGTATTTTTTATCCAATTGCTGTTGCTTTTCCTGCTCAATCTTGTCAACTTTCGCCTTCATTTCACTGTGTTCCGACATCAGCAGCTTTTGCTTCTCCAACTCTGCTTTAAGCGCCTTCTGTAATTTTTTTCTAATATTTAAATTTTGTTTTCTGCCCCTTCTTTCTCAGAAATTTCATTTTTTTAAATTTTTTTAAAATAATTAATTTTTCTTTTTCATTTTTCTCACATTCTCTGCATTGAGTTTCCCGTTTTTGCACAGCAATTTCGTCTCCCTCAATTCGGAGTTGGCAAGTTTTTGTCGGCATTCCTTAAAGTAAATATATTTTTAGTCTATTAAATAATTGCAAATTTCCATTCTCTAATTAATTAAATGTTTTTTGACAAAATGTCTCCTAATGCTCGGAATAATTTGGCCTTTTGTCCTGGACTGAATCGACCGGTGTGCATACATTTCGCCAACTTGACATTTCGCCAACTGACATCTCGCCAACTGACATTTCGCCAACTAAGCCAAAAACATTCATTTCGCCAACTCAGCCAAAAACATTCATTTCGCCAACTGATCAAAAAAGAATTATTAAGGAATAGTAAATAAGAGGAAATGAATCTGTTCTGATATCAAATACATCATCCTTTCTATTTTTTTATGCCAAATTTTTAGAATTTGTTTTTTTTTCTATTCCGATTATATTAAGAAATGTCAACTGTTCGCGAAATTCTTGAGAGTTTGCAAAAGCCAATTAAAGGACCCGAAATCCATCAAATGAAGACTGCGTACTGAATGTTGAGAGGACGGCCGCAGAACAACAAATGGAAGGTGTTCGACCAGCAATGATTTGAACGTCGGTGAGAGCGATGATGAAGAAAATTGTGAGCATGTTCATTTCCAACGTGGCAAAACAATCCGAGGGGCGCTTTTGTCTTTGGCTCCAAGGCGTTAATGATTTTTTTTTGGTTTTAATTTTATTTTTTAGGCTTTCACGAGCGATGAGTCCGTCCTCATTTATGACAGCCGCGAAGTGAGGGCAGGACAGTCCGATGTCGTACCGATTTTTAGCCACAGCAAGGCGTGTCTTATTTATTTTCTTTTTTAAATCATTTTAATTTCAGCTGTTATCAATGCTCAAACAAAATCGTTGGTGGAGTCTCGACGGCACTTTCCGCAGTGCACCAAAGCCTTGAACGCAAATGTTCGTCATCGGCTGTTACGTGAACAATCGGATGGTCGTCGTAGCACAAGACTTACTGCCTGGTAAAACGTCAAACTATTACGCGGAGGTCCTTCAACAACTGAAGCGTGACCAAAAATTGTGCTGCCAATTGGTCGCTCAAATCTCCGTTCCAACTGAACACTTCATATTTGTCCACTTCTTCTGTTGCTGCTCCTAATGGTGACAAAATTTTTATTTTTTTTTAAATTTAAAAAAGGTAAATAGTTTTCCATTTCCCATTTTTCGTAATTCTTTTTTTAATTATTTCTCTTACCCTGCTCAGCTGTTGGATGTAAAAAGCAGTTTGGCGAACCGATAAAATTTGAAGACATTTTCTCGAATTAATAAGGTATTAATTGGACTGGCTACAAAATAAAATTTTAAAAAATTGACCAATTTTGGGAACCGTCCACTTCGGCGCCGGCCTTTTCGGCGCCGTTTCTAACAACTTTTCTCATTATCAACTAAATTAAATATTTTTGGTATCATTCGATAGCTCTTGAGATTCTCTATTAGCATGCAAAATTTTAAAAATTTAGTGAGTTTATAAAAAAGTTATGGCCAAAAAACCTCAAAAATTGACTTTTTCTTGGCTTTTTGGGCGCCGCGTGCCACAACTTTTTTTATTTTTGAATGATTCTTTTCAATTTTGGCATGTAATGTAGAGAACACATAGAGCTTTAAAATGATGCCAGATTGGCTAAAGTTAACTGACAAATAAAAAAGTTATGGCATTTCAAAATATGGGAGAGGGAACTTAATCCAAACATTGAAAAAAGTAATATGATTTGAGCTTAAAGTATTAATTAGAGAGAAAGATGAGATGTACAATTTAAATGTTTCATAATTATTTTTGGTAATTAATTAATTGTTCAGCATTTGTGGGTGATCATTGCTGAAAAAATAGTGATCAAAAATTTTGTGTTCTAATTTGGGGTTTTCCCCGACTTTTTTGTTACATTGACTGAATTGACTTCGTGTATCATTACTAGGGCCCCGACTTTTAGTGACGAAAAATCCCAAAATAGTTAACTAAAATAGTGACGAAAAAGTGCCAAAAAAGTGACAAAATAATGAAAAAAGTCCGAAATAGTGACGAATAGTGACATAACTTTCAGCCAAAAAATGAGCAAAAAAATATTTTATTCACTAATTTCAGTTGCAAATGAGGTAAATTCCTTTCTAACATTTATCTTAACAAATATTGACATTTTTTAAATCAAAAATTTTGTCAAGAAAAAATTTGGGGGAAAAATTTTTTATGAAAATTTCCCAATTCTTAATAGTATTTTTCAAAAAAAATTTTATGTCGATTCTTAGGGGTGCATTTTTTGAAAAATATTTTAGATCGATTCTTAGGAATGCATTTTTTGATTTTATTGCATTTTTGTTAAGGAATTTTCCAAAAAATGTCGAAATAGTGAAAAAATAGTGACAAAACGCCAAAAAAGTGAATTTTAACTATTTTAGTGACGAAGTCGCCAAAATAATGATTTCTAGTGACCGATAACGACGTCAGAATCGAAAATTTTTAATGCAGAAATGCGTTTTTTGAGCTCCTTTCTTCAATCAATTGAGCAAAAAAAAAGTTTTTTTCACTAAAAGTCGGGGCCCTAATCATTACCATGACACCAAAAACCCTTGAAATTTACAAAAAGACCTGGAAATCGGGCAACATTCCATTACATGGACATTTTTAGTGACGAAATACCGTAAATACAGGGGTAGGTACCGGAAAAATCACGGGGGATGGGAAATTTTTGTTTAAAATAAATATTACGGATAGAAAGAGCACAAAATTAAATTATAAAAAACCAAAATTGACTTTGAAACTAAAATATTCTTATGTTGAATTTTTTTTTTTTGAAATTTATAAAAAATCAAAATAATGTCAAAAATAATGACAAAATGCAAAATAATGAATTCCTAGTTACAAAAAATGCCATTAAAATGAGAATTTCTGGGTTAAAAATGAATTTTTCGTGCATTTCTCAGCGAAACAAATCAGCATAAAAAGTTAAATAACTAAAAATCCCATCCCTTCTGATAAGCATCGCCATTGGCCTGACATATTTATTTATTTTTTCACTTTTACCTTTGTTTTTTGTGAATTTTTGTCAATTTTAAAACATAAATTATAAAAAACAAAAAATGAATATGCTGAAATTTTTTGATGACTTGGGGCGTGATAATAAGCATGAAAATGCATTTTTAACTTGGTTTGAGGCTTCTAAGTCCAAATTTTTCATGCTGATTTTTGCTAATTTCTCGATTTTTAATTTTTGTCTGATTTGCCATTTAATGCATTTTTGTGCTGTTTTGTCATTTTAAGGAATTTTCTAAATTATTTTCAGAGAGTGAAAAATTTGAAATTGTGTTTTTTTCTTAAAAAATGTTTAGTAAATATATTCACTTTTCTCAGAATTGAATTCTTAGGAGTTTATTCCGTTTCTCACATTCACTTTCCAATGTTTTATTTATCCATTACCTTTTTATTTTGCTAGACTCTGAAAAAAGGAAAGAATAAATATCTTAGAAAAAGCGCCAAAAATCATTTAAAAATATAAAGAAAGTAAAACTTTTTTTTTGGGGGGGGGGGGGGCGGGACGAAATACAAAAAGAACAAATGAATTTGGGATGTATAAAACCATTTGAAAAATTATTTTTATGAATTTTGGAGTCACTAGCATGAATTCTTAAGCATTTTTCATCAAAAATTGAAAATGTGTTTACTTTAATTAAAAATAAATTAATAATAATTGTCGTCATAAAACAAAATCAAAAAGTGAAAAAAAGGAATTAAAAAAAATAATTAATTAATTAGATGAAATTATTATCGCCTTCGTCCATTCTCTTCAAAGAGTGGCCAAATTAAATTTGAAATTGGGCCCAAAGTTCGCCTCAATTTTGTCACCAAATCTCAGCAAAGAAACGAATGGGAACAAATCTTCAGGAACATAATTGACCAAATAGAAGGCACCTGTAACCATTGGAAAACTGTATTTTGGTGGTATTTGAAAAATTGTTTTCAAAAATAGGGCTTTTATAATAAATTTTATTAATTATTATTATTATTATTTTACAAACCCTGACGCCGTCCATTTTTGGTGAAGAAAATCTGTCGGGTGGCCAAATTAATGCCACATCCGACAATATCATTTTCTTTGAAAGAATCAATTTTAGCTGGATCTTCTTTATACATTCTGCCGTCAATGCTAAAAAGCCGAATGCTTAAATATGCATAAGTGCCAAAGTCATTTCCGTCCAATTTGTGGTGATATTTGACGACGAATTCTCAAAAATTGTCTAAAAAAAATTTCAAGACTGTTTTTGAGAAAATTTTTTTTCATTTCTTAGGGGGTTGATTTTTAGAAATTTTTCGGTCGATTCTTAGGGGTGTATTTTTAAAATTCCCAAAAAACGATTATTGTGGGGTTGTATTTTTCGTTTTTATTGCATTTTTGTTAACAAATTTATGCAAAACGCCAAAATAGTTTTTTTCAAAATTTTTTAGGCTTTTTAGGTTCTAAAAAAAAGCATAGAAAATAGGTACCAATAACTCGAAAAATAGCTTAACAACAACAGAATAAAAAACTGTCCTTTCGTGCGTTCAGGCCACGGGGATCTCAGAAAAAAATAGGCTTTTTTTCGAGATTTCCCGGCGCCGGACAACCAATCCTTTAGAATTGTTCAAAATTTCACCAAAAATCACCAGCGAGGGGAGTGCGGATGATGAAAATTTTTCTTATTTTCTTTCAATCTCTCATTTAAAATCCCAGTTTTTTTTCAGAAGACGCCTCTCAGAACAGCAGGGTCATAAATAGGGATGGGATTTTTAGTGATAAAAAATCCCAAAATAATTAACTAAATAGTGACCAAAAAATGCCAAAATAGTGGCAAAAATAATGACAAAACGCCAAAATAGTGGCAAAAAATTATTTTAGTGGCCAACTTCCGAAATAGTTTTTTTAGTGGCAAAGCTCCAAAATAGTGATTCCTAGTGATGAATAGTGGCACTAAAAACGAAAAATTTTCGAAAAAGAATGTGTTTTTCGTGCATTTCTCGTCGAGTTAAAGCCGCAGAAAAAATAATTAAAAAACTAAAAATCCCATCCCTAGTCATAAATTAAATAAAAATGTTAGAAAAAGTGTCAAAAAAGCATTTTATTTTAATTCAATTATTAAGTGCACAGCAGAACATTTTTTGAATTAAGTCTCAGTTTCGAGCCGCGAGTCGTAAAAAGTTTCGGATTTCTTTTTGATTAGCATATTTACAAAACATACAGATAGAAAATTCTGAAAAGTTAAAAATAAACAGAAAAATCCCAAGTTTTAGTCTAAAAAAAAAGTTTTTGCTTCTATTTTGGTATAAAATAAGCCAATTTAATTGAAATAATTTCACATATATCCCTATTTAAGATTAATGAAAATTATTATTTGAAGTTTTTCAGTCAATAGCAAAATTCCAAAGATTTTTCTGCAAAATTTGAACCCATTTGAGAAAAAAAATTGAATCGAGTTAAAAGTGAGCATTTTTATAAAAGTTAATTAAATACATTTGTTCTAAATTGACGAAATGTCGGAGAGAGTGTGCTCCAAATCCAACATTGTTAGTATCATTCAATAGCCCTAAGAGGCCTCTATTAGCCTGCAAAATTCCAAAAAATTTCGTCAATTTAGAACAAATTTATGGCCAAGAGTGTACATCAGAAACCAGGTTTTCAGTCACTTTTGGACATAAGTTTGTTCAAAATTGACAAAATTTTTTGGAATTTTGCAGGCTAATAGCGGATTCTTAGGGATTTTAAATGATACCAACAATATGGGATTTGGTTGACTGAGGAAATGCGTTGAGAGGCAGAGGATATAGCGAGGGGGAGGGAGCGTCGTGAAAATTAGAGAAAAAGAATAATTAAACATTAGTAATATGTATGATTTAAATGCAATTGTTTTATTTATTTTTGTTTTTTTTATATCCTCTCGTACGAAAACGGCCCTGCCCCTTTCAAGTTGGTTAGATAGGACAGAAAATCTCGCAGTCGCTGTTTCAATTTAGCGCAGTCGTAAATTCTGATCGCGCAAAAAAAAAATTATCGCGCTTACTTATTTCGCATATATATAAAAGCTAAATTTTTCCACTTTCAAACATTCATATTTTTAAGTTTTCTTATTAGAAAAACTTAATAAGATCCCGGTGAATATAAACTTTGCGACGGGAGCCATTTTTATACATTTCTGCATTATGATATTTCAAGTAATTGACTAATTTGTGATAATTGGATGCTTAAACTTTCGTTTGAACATATAAAAATTGTAGTAGAGCCACCATAATACAAAAATCTTTTAAAAAATTATTATTTTTTTTTTTGTAGAAAATTTCCCAGTTTCCCGGCGGGATTTCCATTAAGAGTTGACAGGATTTTAGGGGAACGGGAAAAAGTCGGGAAACACCTTCCCGTTTTCCGTCCTATTTTCTTATGTATCCGAGTTCCTGGAATTGTTTTTGTTTCCCAACTTTTTTTCTAACCAATTAAAAACTGCTAAACCAAATGTTATTATCAGGGCTGCAAAAAATATGCAAAAGCATATTTTTTTCCTGGCTTCTCCATGCTCTAAATAGTAGGAAAAACACTTTCTTTTTTGTGTTTGCTTATAAAAATCGGGACTTTTATTTGCATATTTTTGCATATTTTGGGCCTTTATGCATATTTTGCATATTTTGGGTTTTTCTGCATTTTTATGCATATTTTGCCATTTTCTCGAAAATTTGTTAACAAAAATGCAATAAAAACGGAAAATACACCCCTAAGAATCGACCGAAAATTTTTAAAAAACACATCACTAAGAATTGGAAAATTTTCTCAAAAATTCTTCCCCAAAATGTTTTTTTTTTCATGACAAAATTTTTGATTTAAAAATGTCAATATTTGCTAAGAGAATTTTTTGTCAAGTGTACTATGAAAAAAATTTTTTAAAGTTAATTTGCACCCCTAATTTTCAAGTTTTTTTGTGCATATTTGGTGCATATTTTGCGATTTTTGTGCATATTTAGTGCATATTTCACGACTTTATTTGCATATTTATGCGTATATTTTGGCCACTTTTCGTGCATATTTTTTGCAGCCCTGGTTATTATTTAAACTCCTGCTGGAATGAATGTCCATCATTTCATTGTTCTTTTTTTTCTGTTTTTTGGGTTCCTTAAAATTCTATTCAAATTGTAACAATAGCAATTTGAGTTTTGAGTTCATATTTTGACTTCATTTAACTTTTTTTGCTAATTTTTTCAAAAATTTCCTTATTTGAGGCTAAATTACACATATTATTTTCTAAATGGCACCCGTCAAAAAAAAGAAAAAACTTTCCTCCGCCAATCACCGCCCCATTTCTGCAACTGATCAACAGAAACCATTGGGTTCATTTGTGACATTTGGAAATCGGCGAAGTCTCCGCGTGGCAATGAAAACTAAGAGCCGACGGTAAGGAATTTTCAAAAAATTTACAAATTTCTAATATAATTTTCCCCGTGTTTCAGTTGGGTGTGCAGCGACATTTGGATGGATATTTTGCCGCTTTTTCGTCGTCCCAAACTTGGCCTCAAATTGGCACTTCTTTCGCCACGTTTCAATGCGTTGGTGGACAGACATTTCGATGGAAAAGCCGAACTTACAATTTCAAGACGTGTCATAATTCGCAAGAAGGGAATAAATGCAAAATTGTTTGTTGAGAAGAATAATTGCAAAACTGTGCAATTTACAATGCCAAAATATCCGCTGCCCAACAAAATCCGCTTTCAGAACCTTGAGATCGCGTAATTCAAATTCAAAAGCATCGATTAACGATAAAAGCATTCCCTTTCAGCTACATTGACTTTTCCGTCATCGAGTTTTTCCATGCCAACCAACAAATTTATGACAAAGACACCGATTTGCGTTTGCACGTGCCGCATTTCTCCTATAAAGCCAAGGAACTCCACCCAATTTGGGATGTTTTTGCGCGCAAAATTTGGCCCATTTTTGCGCCAAACATCCTCCATTTGTTCGTTTCCGATAGCCATGATTTGGACAATTTGCGTCACCACACTTCGCCGTCAATTCTGTCCGACCTCAACATTATTTCAATCCATTCCGAAGAGTTGTTGCCCGATGCAATTGCTGATGATGGGCCAAAAGCAAAGGCTGGCCAAGCGCTGTCAAAATGGTTGCAAATTCCGACAAAAAATGGAAAACCAAAGCAATTGAGTTGTCATGAATATGGTCATACGTCAAAAACCAAAAGAATGTTCAAAAGTTTCAAGGAGGTATGGTGGCAATATTTTCGTAAAAAAAATTTTTTTTTTTTTTTTTTTTAGAAATTTCTTTTTCTTTTAGAAATTTCTCGATGCCACCACTCCTTCTGCCACTTACATCATTCGAATTGAATTTTTTGAACCAACAGAAATTGGGCCATTCGAATTGACGAACGAACGGACCAACGAAATGCTGACATTGACCAAAGCAAGCGAAAATAAATGGGACGACCGATGGATAATGAAGCGATGGCAAATTGGGCGGACGATTCAATGGGAGGACAAAAAGACGGACAATTTGAGCAAAATTGATTTTACGCTTTCTGGATTTGGGTGAGTGGCAACAGCTTTTGTTTTTTGGTGCCGTCACATTTAAATCACTTTTCATTTAGGCCGTTGTCTCCACCAGAATCGGGCCAAATTAATGCAAAAAATCATCTGAAAATGAGTGCCGGGCCCAGCGGACAGCGAAAGAAAAAGTGAAAGAATAATTGGGAAATGAGAAATTCTGATCGATCATTACAAATGGAAAGTGATCAGATAATTGCTCATCATATTTATTTGTTGCTTCTTTCGTTGGATACATTTAGTTAATTGTTTTGATTTTTTGATTGGCGACGAGCATTTTTTTTACTTTTCACACCGCTTTTTTGCGGTGTGCTTTTATTGGGAAATGAGAAATTCTGATCGATCATTATAAATGGAAATTGATCGGATAATTGTAATTGCTCCTCATATTTATTTGTTGCTTCTTTCGTTGAATACATTTAGGTGATTGTTTGGATTTTTGGACTTTTACGCAGATTTTTTAAACCTGAAAATCATCACTGACTTAGCTCAAATGGTTTAAAAAAGTTGAGTTCGGGATCACAATGTTTACACCCCAATTATTGTCTGTTTTGAATAGAATTTAAGCTCATGAAATTATTTGACCTTTTTTTTATTTTGGCATTTTTTTTGCCACTTTTTCTGCATGAAAATCCGTTCCCTAATCATTTCTTCTGACATTAGGTGCAAACAACAGCAATCGTCGGTTCACTTTTGACTGGAAAAATTTCGATGCAAGAAAATTTTAAAAATTTTGCGTCAATTTTGAAATAAAAATAGCTTAAGCTTAATTAAATCTTTTTTTATTTTTTTCTGAAAATATTTGACATTCAGTCATTTAACCTTTGCATTTGGCACTTTTTCAAAAAATAACCAAAAGTGCAAAGTTTTCGATTTTTTTATCACAATTTTTTCAATTTTCATCCCTATTTTGCTATTTCCCTAATTTTTAGCTTAAATCAGGGCTTCCATCGAAAATTTTTCCAAATCAGAACATCAGGCCCAAAAAATTAGATTTTAGGGTATAAAATCAGAACAGTTTGCAAAATTGCTTTAAAACAGTTATTTTTACAATTTATTCGATCAAAAATGTATCAAATATTATATTTTTCACCTCCCATGATCATTTTTAACAATTTTGGGGAGGAAATAAGCAAATCGTAAATTTCAGTGCATTCGGGATCAAAAATCAGATTTTTAACAATTTTTTTTTGCGAAAAAAATGAGAGCAAAGATACAAACAACCAAAAAATGGGTGAAATATGTAAATAAATAATTTTTATAAATCTCTCCGTCTGTCTGTTTTTTGCATAAAATTTTTTTTTTGGCTTAGACTTAGTCATCGGATTCAGTTCCACTCATTTCTGAACTGATTTATAATTAGGGCATCCAAAAATATGCATATAAAAGCGCAAAATATGTTTTTCAAATTCTTTAATTTCGTTAAATTTAAGCCAGGGCTTCCATTTGTTCTGATTTATCAGAAATGTTCTGATTTGGAGGGTCCAAATCTGATAAAATAAAAATGTTCTGATTTGTCAGAAATGTTCTGATTTTGGGGTAGCGACCAAAATTTGTTCTGATTTCTCAAACATACTCATAATTTTGAATTTTTGTGGCATAATGTCACTATTTTATAAGAAAATACAAGATTTGTGGCAAAATTTGGTTATTTTTTGACAAAAACCTGTTAACAAATCGATTAAAAATCGCAAAAAAATTTTCCCGGCGGCGCCTATCGGCACCGCCGGGCCCTCACCCCTCGCCCACCCATTTCGCAAAAAATTTCTGCAATACACGATTTCACCGGGTACCCGATACCCGACCCGGTACCCGGTTTAAAAACTGGTACCCGACCCGGTACCCGGCTTTTCAATACCCGGTAATACCCGGACCCGGTTTTTGCCCAAATACCCGGACCCGTGCAGCCCTAATTTTAACGGAAAAAATATTAAAAGTGTTACACAGCCAGATTTTATTTTATTTTTTAGTCCCGTCATTTGAGTCCTTATGGTATAAGAAATTTCAGCTCCACCTCGAAGATTGACTTATTTTTCGGAATTTTCATCACAAAAAGTCAAATTTTGCCTCAAAAAATCAAAAAAATCACGAAAAAAGTCGCAAAAACTCAAAAAAGTCATAAAAATCCCAAAAAGTGCAAAAAAGTCAAAAAAAGTCACCAAAAAATGCATCTTAGAAGCTTCGGACAAAGTTTAGAACACTTTTGAAGTCATTTTAAGGTCATTTAGAGTCAGCAAAAAAAAAAAAAAAAAATCATTTGACTTCCGTCACGTTTGGGCCGGCACGGTTGGGCCCTAGCATAGTTTTCCACTATAACTTTCTACAACTTTTTTCTTTGTCATCCAAATCCAACATTGTTGGTATCATTCGAAAGCTTAATGTGTTTAGAAACTTTTTCTAAGCTATTGCTTCGCGATTAGACAAATACCAAAAAAGTTATACATGAAAATTTCGAAAAACTCGAAATTTTGAAGTTTTTTCTTAATAAAAATTTTTCTAGGCTTTAAAATCTATCCGCTTTTTGTAAAGCTATAGAGCATGAGAAGAGCTTTCGAATGATACCAACAATGTTGGATTTGGATGTCAAAGAAAAAAGCAATCATGGAAAATCATGCTAGGGCCCAACCGTTCCGGCCCAAACGTGACGGCCCAACCGTGCCGGCCCAACCGTGACGGCCCAACTGAGCGGTACTGGAGAGCGGTCAATGTGAAAAAACAGAAAAATTCTGCGCTAATATTTTAGTATAAAAATGCCCTTTTTCTCCTCCTCTGCCTCATTCCATTCATTCATTCTCTCTATATTTGCGGTCATTTTGTTGCTACAAATGTCTTCAGAAATTCTGTACGTTTTTTTTCTGATTTTTCGCATTTATTTTGCTCAAATTTTGGCCAGAATTTGTGAGATGAAAATTTCAAAATCAATTTTGAAAGATTAGCTTTTTAGAGGCTAAAACTTCACATTTTACTTCTTCGTCTTTAACCTTTGGGGGCCTTTCATTGCTTTTTCCTTCCCTTTCATTCATTAATTTCCCCAATTCATTTTCAGTTGGTGTGCCGTGACTCTTCTATTGGTCGGCTTTGGCACCATTCTTTGGTTATTTTTTGGCCATGTCAAAAAACGACGACGCCCTCACAAAAAAGAAATGTAAATAAAATTGAAAAATAAATAAAATTATCCAATTTTTCAGCTTTATCTGCAGCGATTGTTGGATTTTGGTGTTCGATTTTCTTGTGCCTTCTCAACTCGGCCTTGGAATTGCACTGATCAACCACCGCTTTGACCGTATCGTCGACGAACACTTCAAAACACGCAAATGGAAATGGGCGATATGCAAATTTGCCACAAAATTGGAGAGAATGGGACCAAGCAAATGCAAATTGTCAATTCCGATGGAAATCCATTGCCAATTCCGCAAAATCCGTTGCCCAACAAAGTCATCGGATCCCGGAGCATTACAATCGCGTAAAAAATTGAAATTTGGAATTTTTGTCTAAATTTTCTGCTTTTCAGCTACATCGACCACAATGTCATCGCATTTCTCCGCCGTTTTCGCCGTATTTTCGCCATTTGTGCCATCGATTTGGTCATTAGCACTGAAAATGTTATCATTTTGGACTTTGTTTTGCTCAACATTTGTCCAATGTTCCGCAATTCTATTCGTGCGATGATTTTGAACTCCATCGCTTTTCGCCGTTTGCGCCAATTGGCTCCGTCACTTTTCAACGATTGTCCATCACTTCGCTTTGTCTCTTTCAAAGATGCCATTCTGCCCGCTTTTCCGCCCGATGAAAGTGCCAATGCGTCGGATGGCCAAGCGATGACCAAATGGTTGTTCACGCCTCGTCCGAATGGTTTGCCGAAGGTGCTCAGTTTTGTGAATTCACCGCTGGATCAATGGTCGTCAATGATTGAACAGTTTAAAGCGGTGATATCCCAATTTCATTGGTTTTTCTATGATTTTTTGTCCCATTTTTAGGCATTTTCCAATGCTTCTTCTCCGGTTACTTTTCGCATTCACTTTCTGATGTCTTCTCCGATTGACTCTGTTGTGCCATTTGATCTGATCAACGAAGTGACTGAGGAGAAATTGTTTCTTCTACAATCTGAAAATGACTTTTGGCTCACCCGTTGTCCAATTGGATGGGATGAGCAAAATTGGGCAATTATGAGGGAGGAAATGTATGTTCAACCGAACCCAATTGACATTTGGATCAAAGATGGCGGATACGACGATGGGTGAACAAAATTTAAAATACTTAATTTTTTTTTTTTGTGTTTTATGAGTCCAATTGTCGACAAACCAGAAATGTACAGTTTGTTTGAAATGGACAGAATTATGGTACAAAACTCAAGAATAGTTAGTTGATTGGACTCATAAAATGCCAATGACTTATAATTTGCAATGGAATAATCATCGTTTTTTCAGTCTTCTCGACGCCGCTTCTCCTGGACCGAGTGATCAGCAGAAGAAATGAATTAATTAATCAATTAATTGGTGACGCAATTGTCTGACCGAAATTATGTTGGCACTTTGCCATTTCAATATTGCCTGATTGTTTGTTTATCTGTTTGTATTTGACTTTTGCTTGCTTGCAAATGCGTCCATTTCCATTGTATTTTATGTGCTGTAATTAATTCATTATGAGAGATCGTTGATAAAACGAATTTTGGTTAAACAGTGGCTCAACCCAATAAATGCCATGGCACAACAATTTCAGCTGATCGCAGGCGCTGTTAATTATTTTTTTAGTCGCACTCAATTAAATATATAAAAATTTAACGGTAATTTTTCCAATTCACTATGGAAAATTCCAACAATTAATATCCGCTGAATTAAGGGAAGACCATTGCTTATTAGGGGTAGTCGAGAATTGAAAATTTCCCTAGACTTAACCAGAGTCCGAAAAGCACGAGATTTAGACATTTCTCCGTGCCACCGCTTCAATCAGTTACAAACTGTATTTTGAATTGAAAAGTTCAACACCAATTGAGCCATTTGAATTGGAGAACGGACGGACCAAAGAAAATCTGTCATTGGAGAAAATACCACCTTATCCTGGCAGTTGGCTGTTGAAGCGATGTGCAATTAATGGAGAAAAAATGCAAACATTTATGCTTATAATTTTGAGATTTACCTAATTCTTTATAACTTACGACAAAGTGGGCAGCTAATTGGCACAAAATGAACCATCGACGTTTAAGGAAAATGTGAGAAATTTTCGAATTGAACATTTATAATTTACCAAATTAATGTTTTCACGCATTTCAGCTGGCTGTGCAACGACATTTTGATGGACATTTTCCCCCTTTTTTGACCGTCCCCAACTTGGTCTCAAATCAGGGGCGCGATTTTGCCCTGGAAACCCGGCATTTGCCGGGTTTTGGGGGTCCTTGCCGGGTTTTTGAAGTTGCCGGGTTTTTGGGTTTTTGCCGGGTTTTTGCCGGGTTTCCTATTTCAATTCATTTATTTGAGCTCCAGGGATCCTTTATTTTCTTAAAAATTTGCTCAAAATCGCAAAATTTTGGTCATTTTTGTGGTTAAATCTGTTAACAAATCGTATTAAAAATCACAAACTTTTCCCGGCGGCGCCTATCGGCACCGCCGGCCTCCCTTTTCCCCAAGTTTTTTTTAGAAAAAAGCGCCGTAAAAAATCAACTTCGATTTTTCATGCTCAGAATTTCACAAAATGCTTATTTCTTTTGCCTGCCAAATGAGGCATTTGAAAATTTTAATCTGGCAATGGTTAAACTCATTAATTTCAATCAAATTTAATTCAAATATTTTGTGCCCAAACGCTCATGGTTACATTCTTTCAATGCCAAATTTGCTCAAACAGGTGAAAAGTGGTGATAAATATATTGTTTAAATGTTATTGACCTTTTTTACAGTGAATAATTGGCTTAAAAAATTGCCGGGTTTTTTGCCGGGTTTTTGAAAATTTTTGCCGGGTTTTTCAACTCGCGCGCCCGGTTTTTGGGTTTTGGCGATCGCACCCCTGTCTCAAATTGGCATTGCTTTCGCCACGTTTCGATGGTTTAGTGGACGCGCATTTCGATGGCAAAAAAAATAAAACGTCCTGCAAAACGCACTTCCTGTTCGAGAAAATGTTATGGCCTAAGAAACTGAGAGAATGGTCATCGGTTGGACGCATAAACTGCAGCAGTAGAGTAATAGAGTAGCCGTTTAACGAAAATTTAGTCACCAGCACCTCTTTGAAATTGGTGATCCATTCAAGATTTCGAGGAGGAATAACGCAATGCAACAGCTTCGGTTGGCCATTTGCTGTCGGCGTGTGTAACCATTTTGACAGCACTTGGCCAGCAGTTGGAGGAGTTGCATTTGGCCCATCAGAATCATCACCACGCGCATCCGGGAACAGAGCATAAAAATGCATTGAACTCAGGTTCACATCGGAGATGATTGAAGGCGATGTGAGGCGAAGCAAAGTGTTAAAATGCGCATCATATTTAAAACTCAAATGATGGACATTTGTCGCCGTAAAAATGGGCCAAATTTGACGGACAAAAACATCCCAAATCGGGCGGACATTGCTTTCGGCATGGCCTGTAATCATCAAGTACAAATTGGTGCCCTTGTCGAAAATTTGCTGATTGGAGCGGAGAAATTCGACGACGGCATGGTCAATGTACCTGAAGGGGGCACAAAAATAATACACACAAAAAAAAAAATTTATGTTGAATTACGCAATCCGAAGGAAGCGAAAGCGAACAGCTAATTCCTTGTGAATTTTGATTGTCCTCCAAAGTGTCAATTCGCTTTTGCCATCGAAATGCGCGTCCACTAAACCATCGAAACGTGGCGAAAGCAATGCCAATTTGAGACAGGGGTGCGATCGCCAAAACCCAAAAACCGGGCGCGCGAGTTGAAAAACCCGGCAAAAATTTTCAAAAACCCGGCAAAAAACCCGGCAATTTTTTAAGCCAATTATTCACTGTAAAAAAGGTCAATAACATTTAAACAATATATTTATCACCACTTTTCACCTGTTTGAGCAAATTTGGCATTGAAAGAATGTAACCATGAGCGTTTGGGCACAAAATATTTGAATTAAATTTGATTGAAATTAATGAGTTTAACCAGGGTTGCCAGATTAAAATTTTCAAATGCCTCATTTGGCAGGCAAAAGAAATAAGCATTTTGTGAAATTCTGAGCATGAAAAATCGAAGTTGATTTTTTACGGCGCTTTTTTCTAAAAAAAAAACTTGGGAAAAAAGGGAGGCCGGCGGTGCCGATAGGCGCCGCCGGGAAAAAGTTTGTGATTTTTAATACGATTTGTTAACAGATTTAACCACAAAAATGACCAAAATTTTGCGATTTTGAGCAAATTTTTAAGAAAATAAAGGATCCCTGGAGCTCAAATAAATGAATTGAAATAGGAAACCCGGCAAAAACCCAAAAACCCGGCAACTTCAAAAACCCGGCAAGGACCCCCAAAACCCGGCAAATGCCGGGTTTCCAGGGCAAAATCGCGCCCCTGATTTGAGACCAAGTTGGGGACGGTCAAAAAAGGGGGAAAATGTCCATCAAAATGTCGTTGCACAGCCAGCTGAAATGCGTGAAAACATTAATTTGGTAAATTATAAATGTTCAATTCGAAAATTTCTCACATTTTCCTTAAACGTCGATGGTTCATTTTGTGCCAATTAGCTGCCCACTTTGTCGTAAGTTATAAAGAATTAGGTAAATCTCAAAATTATAAGCATAAATGTTTGCATTTTTTCTCCATTAATTGCACATCGCTTCAACAGCCAACTGCCAGGATAAGGTGGTATTTTCTCCAATGACAGATTTTCTTTGGTCCGTCCGTTCTCCAATTCAAATGGCTCAATTGGTGTTGAACTTTTCAATTCAAAATACAGTTTGTAACTGATTGAAGCGGTGGCACGGAGAAATGTCTAAATCTCGTGCTTTTCGGACTCTGGTTAAGTCTAGGGAAATTTTCAATTCTCGACTACCCCTAATAAGCAATGGTCTTCCCTTAATTCAGCGGATATTAATTGTTGGAATTTTCCATAGTGAATTGGAAAAATTAACGTTAAATTTTTATATATTTAATTGAGTGCGACTAAAAAAAATAATTAACAGCGCCTGCGATCAGCTGAAATTGTTGTGCCATGGCATTTATTGGGTTGAGCCACTGTTTAACCAAAATTCGTTTTATCAACGATCTCTCATAATGAATTAATTACAGCACATAAAATACAATGGAAATGGACGCATTTGCAAGCAAGCAAAAGTCAAATACAAACAGATAAACAAACAATCAGGCAATATTGAAATGGCAAAGTGCCAACATAATTTCGGTCAGACAATTGCGTCACCAATTAATTGATTAATTAATTCATTTCTTCTGCTGATCACTCGGTCCAGGAGAAGCGGCGTCGAGAAGACTGAAAAAACGATGATTATTCCATTGCAAATTATAAGTCATTGGCATTTTATGAGTCCAATCAACTAACTATTCTTGAGTTTTGTACCATAATTCTGTCCATTTCAAACAAACTGTACATTTCTGGTTTGTCGACAATTGGACTCATAAAACACAAAAAAAAAAAAAATTAAGTATTTTAAATTTTGTTCACCCATCGTCGTATCCGCCATCTTTGATCCAAATGTCAATTGGGTTCGGTTGAACATACATTTCCTCCCTCATAATTGCCCAATTTTGCTCATCCCATCCAATTGGACAACGGGTGAGCCAAAAGTCATTTTCAGATTGTAGAAGAAACAATTTCTCCTCAGTCACTTCGTTGATCAGATCAAATGGCACAACAGAGTCAATCGGAGAAGACATCAGAAAGTGAATGCGAAAAGTAACCGGAGAAGAAGCATTGGAAAATGCCTAAAAATGGGACAAAAAATCATAGAAAAACCAATGAAATTGGGATAATCACCGCTTTAAACTGTTCAATCATTGACGACCATTGATCCAGCGGTGAATTCACAAAACTGAGCACCTTCGGCAAACCATTCGGACGAGGCGTGAACAACCATTTGGTCATCGCTTGGCCATCCGACGCATTGGCACTTTCATCGGGCGGAAAAGCGGGCAGAATGGCATCTTTGAAAGAGACAAAGCGAAGTGATGGACAATCGTTGAAAAGTGACGGAGCCAATTGGCGCAAACGGCGAAAAGCGATGGAGTTCAAAATCATCGCACGAATAGAATTGCGGAACATTGGACAAATGTTGAGCAAAACAAAGTCCAAAATGATAACATTTTCAGTGCTAATGACCAAATCGATGGCACAAATGGCGAAAATACGGCGAAAACGGCGGAGAAATGCGATGACATTGTGGTCGATGTAGCTGAAAAGCAGAAAATTTAGACAAAAATTCCAAATTTCAATTTTTTACGCGATTGTAATGCTCCGGGATCCGATGACTTTGTTGGGCAACGGATTTTGCGGAATTGGCAATGGATTTCCATCGGAATTGACAATTTGCATTTGCTTGGTCCCATTCTCTCCAATTTTGTGGCAAATTTGCATATCGCCCATTTCCATTTGCGTGTTTTGAAGTGTTCGTCGACGATACGGTCAAAGCGGTGGTTGATCAGTGCAATTCCAAGGCCGAGTTGAGAAGGCACAAGAAAATCGAACACCAAAATCCAACAATCGCTGCAGATAAAGCTGAAAAATTGGATAATTTTATTTATTTTTCAATTTTATTTACATTTCTTTTTTGTGAGGGCGTCGTCGTTTTTTGACATGGCCAAAAAATAACCAAAGAATGGTGCCAAAGCCGACCAATAGAAGAGTCACGGCACACCAACTGAAAATGAATTGGGGAAATAAATGAATGAAAGGGAAGGGAAAAGCAATGAAAGGCCCCCAAAGGTTAAAGACGAAGAAGTAAAATGTGAAGTTTTAGCCTCTAAAAAGCTAATCTTTCAAAATTTATTTTTAAATTTTCAACTCACAAATTCTTGCCAAAATTTGAGCAAAATAAATGCGAAAAATCAGAAAAAAAAACGTACAGAATTTCTGAAGACATTTGTAGCAACAAAATGACCGCAAATATAGAAAGAATGAATGAAAGGAATGAGGAGGAGGGGAAGAAAAAGGGCATTTTTATACTAAAATATTAGCGCAGAAGTTTTCTGTTTTTTCACATTGACCGCTCTCCAGTACCGCTCAGTTGGGCCGTCACGGTTGGGCCGGCACGGTTGGGCCGTCACGTTTGGGCCGGAACGGTTGGGCCCTAGCATGATTTTCCATGATTGCTTTTTTCTTTGACATCCAAATCCAACATTGTTGGTATCATTCGAAAGCTCTTCTCATGCTCTATAGCTTTACAAAAAGCGGATAGATTTTAAAGCCTAGAAAAATTTTTATTAAGAAAAAACTTCAAAATTTCGAGTTTTTCGAAATTTTCATGTATAACTTTTTTGGTATTTGTCTAATCGCGAAGCAATAGCTTAGAAAAAGTTTCTAAACACATTAAGCTTTCGAATGATACCAACAATGTTGGATTTGGATGACAAAGAAAAAAGTTGTAGAAAGTTATAGTGGAAAACTATGCTAGGGCCCAACCGTGCCGGCCCAAACGTGACGGAAGTCAAATGATTTTTTTTTTTTTTTTTTGCTGACTCTAAATGACCTTAAAATGACTTCAAAAGTGTTCTAAACTTTGTCCGAAGCTTCTAAGATGCATTTTTTGGTGACTTTTTTTGACTTTTTTGCACTTTTTGGGATTTTTATGACTTTTTTGAGTTTTTGCGACTTTTTTCGTGATTTTTTTGATTTTTTGAGGCAAAATTTGACTTTTTGTGATGAAAATTCCGAAAAATAAGTCAATCTTCGAGGTGGAGCTGAAATTTCTTATACCATAAGGACTCAAATGACGGGACTAAAAAATAAAATAAAATCTGGCTGTGTAACACTTTTAATATTTTTTCCGTTAAAATTAGGGCTGCACGGGTCCGGGTATTTGGGCAAAAACCGGGTCCGGGTATTGAAAAGCCGGGTACCGGGTCGGGTACCAGTTTTTAAACCGGGTACCGGGTCGGGTATCGGGTACCCGGTGAAATCGTGTATTGCAGAAATTTTTTGCGAAATGGGTGGGCGAGGGGTGAGGGCCCGGCGGTGCCGATAGGCGCCGCCGGGAAAATTTTTTTGCGATTTTTAATCGATTTGTTAACAGGTTTTTGTCAAAAAATAACCAAATTTTGCCACAAATCTTGTATTTTCTTATAAAATAGTGACATTATGCCACAAAAATTCAAAATTGGAGGCACAATCGACCAACAGAAGAAACACGGCACACCAACTGAAAAAAGAATTTGGGAAATGAATGGAAGGTAAAGCCAATGAAAGAGTCAAAAAAGGTCAAAGTGAGGGAATCCAAAAGGAAATTTTAGCGTTTTTAGGATTTTTAAGGCCAATAAAGGCTGAAAATTGGTTTTGAAATTTTAAATGCGAACTGTCAAAAAAAAGAAATGATAAACGTACAGAAGTCCTGCTGAAGACATTTTTGCAGCAACAAATGACAGGGGGAAAATTTCGGTTAAAAATGAATGAGCGAATGGAATGAGGAGGCGAAGAAGAAACAATGGCATTTTTATAAGCAAAATTCTCTACACAACCGTAACAAATTTTAAACTTTGCGAAATCAAAATAAAAGCCAAACGCGAAATTTTTTCTACAACTTTTAAAGCAAAAATCATTTTGTAAAAAATCCATTTCGTTTTAAAAAAAAATAAAAAACTTTTTTGCGGTGCATTTTCAAAAAAATTTAGGAAAGGAAAAAATTGGAAATTTCCACCATTTTTAAACAGGGTTTAAAATTGCAAAAAAAAAGCCAAAATTTTTTGAAACTTTTTCAACTTTTTTATATGCTAGAAAACGGTCTACCTCAGTTCGGCCCCCACGGTTCGGCCCCAGCATGTTTTTGCACTACAACTTTCTATAACTTTTTTCTTTGTCAATCAAATCCAACATTGTTGGTATCATTTGAAAGCTTAAGGTGTTTAGAAGCTTTTTCTAAGCTATTGCTTTGCGATTAGACAAAAAACAAAAAAATTATACATGAAAATTGCAAGAAAGTTGAAATTTTTGAAATTTTTTCTTAATAAATTTTTTCTAGGCTTAAAAACTTTTCGCTTTTTGGTAAGGCAAATAGAGCATGTTAAGAGCTTTCGAATGATACCAGGATTTATGGATTTGGACGGCAAAGGAAAAAGCTTAAGTGGAAAAACATGCTGGGGCCGAACCGTGGGGGCCGAACTGAGCGGTTCCGCTAGAAAATCTTTTTGTTTTTTGTAACCGTGGGGACCCAACTGCTGGAGGGTTCCGGGACGGAGGTGTCTAAAAAACCATTGTTTTTGTTTGTTATTTAATGGTTTCATCATTTCTTGTTTTTGCTACATATACACCTAATTATTGTTTTGTGTTCTTTTGCTCTTTCGTTTTTCATTTGTATTTGTCTCTATTTTTATTTTAAGTTAACACAGTTTTTTTGCCCTTTCTTCTGACACACAAATCAATTGGAAACAGTGCAAAAGTGAGCTAATTGCGGCAAAAAATGAACAGACGGTAATGAATTAAAAAAAAAACTTAAATTAATTTTAAAATTAAATTTCCCTATTTTTTCAGTTGGATTTGTGGCGACGTTTGGATGGACATTCTTCCATCATTTGACCGTGCTGAACTCGGACTCAAAATGGCATTGCTTTCTGACCGTTTTGATGTGCTGGTGGACACGCATTTTGATGGCAAAAACGAATTCAAAATTTTGAATACCATTTCAATTGAAAAAGGACCAGAAGCGAAACTGTGTGTGCTGAATCTGACTAATTTCAAATCAGCGAATTTTGCGTTGCCGGACCGTCCGCTGCCCAACAAAATTCGTTTTCGCTTTCTTCGGATTGAGTAATTAAAGACCATTTATATTAATATGGTCTCTCTTTTGGAAAATTGAAGGAATATGGCCAATTTCACACTGTGAATGATCATTTTTCATCAGATTCTTCTCGATTAGATTGGACAATCGGTTACCATTTTTTGGATTCGGCCACACATATCTTATGAATACGTAACAGAAAAAGCCAATGGATCTTCTGAGCTTTTAAATTTTATGCTTTAATGCGAGTGCTTTTGTTCAAAAGACATTGGACAATTGAGTCCCATGTGGGATTTGGACACTTCAGTCCCGGATCCATAACTCTGTTCTAAAATGTCGGACGGGCCCTAAAAATGGTAACCAATTGTCCAATCTTGTCCTAGTGGAATCGAATGCTGAGCAGGTCACCCCCCCCCCCCCCCGAAAACCTTTAAAAAAATTTCAACAGAAATTTTTTAAAATTTTTATTGTTAGGAAATTTTTTAGTAAGAAAATTTCAAGAAAAAAATTTTAAAAATTTTCAGCGATTTTTTCAAAATTTTATGGTGAACCTTCCTTTCCTTTTTCTTCAGTTACGTTGACCATGCCGTGCTCGCATTTCTCCATGCCAACAAGCCAATTTGGGACCGTTGGGGCACAGAGTTGCGTCTGTGGATGCCTTATCCACACAATAAAACTGCTGCCGATGTCCAGCCAATTTGGGATGTTTTGGTCCGTGAAATTTGGCCCATTTTTACGACAACCATTCGCCATTTGTCCATTGACGAAGAGGATTTGGACAATTTGCGTCGTCTCATAGCACCCACAATTCTCACCGATCTTGACCAATTGGATTCAATCAATTCCGGTTATATGTGCCCCGATGGAATTGCTGATGATGGGCCAAATGCAGCTGCTGGCCAAGCATTGGCCAAATGGGTGCACACTCCGACAAAAAATGGCCAACCGAAACGATTGTTTTGCGAAAAGAGCATGGAAACTGACTTCCAGTGGGTCACCAGTTTCAAAGAGGTGTGGTTCAGGGATGTGCCGAGCCAGACAAAATCCGATTCCGATTAAATCGCCGATTCCGATTATGGCCAAAAATCCGATACGGTTTTAAAACCGATTACGATTATGGCCCAAAATCCGATTAATTGCGATTCCGATTACGATTCCGATTTTTTAAAATAATTTTTTCCCAAAAATTTTATTCATAATCAAAAATTTTTGCTAAATAACAAAAAACTTAATTACATCGGGGAGAATTAATCCGGGACTGCTTTGTGAGAAAAATTTAATTTCAGTCATTATTAGGGTTGTAAATTATATGGACTATAAAAAGGCAAATATGGACATAAAATATGGACTAAAAAAGCCCGAAATATGGACTAAAGAGCTCAAAAATGGCCAAATATGGACCAAAATATGGACTAAAAACTGCCAAAATATGTGTTTTAAATCCTCAAAAATTCCAAAAAGGTGTATGTATTCAATATTTGCTCTAATACACTTAAAAAATACAATAAACAACCAAAAAATGGATTTAAAACATAAAAATGCAAATTTTTTTATTGTCGTCCATCGTAAAAAAATATTTCCAAGTTTGTCAAAATATCAAAAAAATTCTCATTTAAAAAAATGAAAGGTTCACAAAAATGGCAAAAATATTTATTAAAAATGACGAGAAAAGTCAAATTTTTCGGATTTTTTGGGCTGTAATTTTTAAAAATTCCCAAAAAGTCCATCTTTAGGGGTGTATTTTTCGTTTTTTTTTTTTTTTGCATTTTTATAGTGAAAATTTGCCAAAAATGGTCGAAATATGGACTAAAAACACAAAAATGGAGAAATATGGATTTATTCAAAAAAACCCCCAAAATATGGATTTACATGGACTAAAAATCTTCACCAAATCAAAAAATTTTAATGCAGATATGCTATTTTTGAGCCCCTTTCTTCATAGCATATGCGCAGAAAAAATATGTTAATCCATATACTTTACAACCCTAGTCATTATGTTAAAATAAGATTAAAACATTCGTTTCAGAAAACATTTTTTTTCAAAATTCATTGGTATTCTCGCTAAAAAAATTCCTTCAAAGGGTCAATTCTTAGGGGTGTAATAATCGGATTTCAAGGCAAAATCCGATTACGATTATCCGATTCCGATTATGGCCCAAAATCCGATTAATTGCGATTCCGATTACGATTACGATTCCGATTCGGCACATCCCTGGTGTGGTTGTTGTTGTTGTGCTCACATTTTCATCATACATACATATATATACAAGGGGTAGGGGTATCTCGGGACCGAGTCAAAATCGACCAAATAAATAATTCTAGGTATTTTTCAATAACCCTTAAAGCTCTCCATCTACCTGCAAAATGCAAGAAAATTTTATTGCTTTTCAAAAAAGTTATCATCGAAAATCGTAAAAAAAAAAAAAATTTCGTCCATAACTTTTCTCAAATTTGATCAAATTTTTTAAAACAACTTGGTGGGTAGATAGAGAATTTTAAGGGCTATTGAATGATACCAATAATGTTTAATTTGGTTGGCTTTAACAGAAGTTATTATGATTTTTTTTTTGTCGAAAAACAGTACGAGTTGGGTTTTTACCGTTTGGGGAGGGGGAAGGGGGGACGGTGCCGATAGGCGCCGTCGCGAAATCCATGCCAAAGCGATTTCTAATTACCTACCTACATATTTAGATTTTTTCAATTTGGTTTTCTTTTTTTTCATTTTCCATTTATTTAGAAATTTATTTGTGCCCGCACTTCTTCTGTCAGTTACAAAATTCGTTTTGGAGTTTTCGGGGAAACAGCATCAATTGAGGAGGAACCATATGAATTGGTGAACGAGTGGACCAATGAAAAGCTGACTCTGATGAAGGATGGAGCTTATTATTGGCTGTTGAATCGATGCCCAATTTCGGAGACGGCGCCGGTGAAATGGGAAAACGACGGAAATTTGGACGACAACAACAACAAATCGAACTTTGTCCATTTTAATTTTAGTGGCGGCAATAATTGCATTGGGTGAGTAAAAGCCATGGAAAATGGACGGTGAGGGGAGGGAACAATTCGTTTCCCCCCACCCCTAAAAAAATTTCAAAAAAATTCTTAGGAATTTTATATAAGAAAATTTTACAAAAAAAATTATTAGAAAAGTATTATTACTAGGGCTTCTTTTTTTAGGCACAAAAAAGCGCGAAATAGACACCTAAAAAAGCAGAAAAAAAATCTCAAAATAGGCATCAAATAGGCACAAAAACCCTCAAATAGGCACTAAAATAGGAAAAAAAATTTTTTATTAAAGCTTTTTAGGTAGCAAAACACGTAAAAATTAATCAAAAAAGTTATTTTGCCCATATTTCAATTGTTTTAAAGTTGTTTTCGATAAAAATAATTTTTTAAACCAAAAATTTTTATTAAGAAAAAATAATTGAATTTTGTGGATCAATTTTTGTGAAAATTTTTTTTTCAATTCTTAGGGGTGTATTTTTCATTTTTATTGCATTTTTGTTATGGTTTTTTCCGAACAAAGCGGAAAACGCGTTTTTCGTCCTTATCTGAGCGTATCAAGTGCGCAAAAATTTTAGGCATTTGCCTAAAAATATAAGCCCTAATTATTACCAAATAGGATTTTGTCATAAAATTTTTCGGAAGATGAACTTTTGTTTCGTACTTTGGATTATATATTTCGTGAAAATAATTTAATTTGTTTTGAATTTTTAGGCCTATGTCTCCTCCTCAACCATCACCAACAAAAGAGGGGTCAAAGCAGTGAAAAGAGTTCGTCTGATTATGTGGTGTGAATGAATTTGTTGGCACTTGACAAATTAGTCGATCATTTTGAATAATTGCATGAAAATATTGTTGCGTTTTGATAAAATTTCTTTCATTTTTTAATTCGATTAAAAATTTTGTTTTTCGAATTTGGTTAGGGATTTATCGCAAAAATGATGGATTTTGTGGACAAATAAAAAAGATTATAGCCAAAAACGTTCTGCTGGGGCCCAAACGTGAGGTCTAAATTCTATGTTTCGAAAAATGTTACACTATTTTTATAAAATAGCTCTTCAAAAATTTTGACCCACATCCGTCCAATGTTTAAAAAGAAACCAATAGTGGACGACACCCAACTCGTACTAGGCCAACTCGTACTGCCCCAACTCGTACTGGTACCCCGACTCGTACTAAGATTCCCAACTCGTACTAAGTTTCCCAACTCGTACTAAGATTCCCAACTCGTACTGTGCAACAAAAAACGAAAAAAAAAACAACAAAAAATCGCTCAAATTTTTTTAAAATCACAAAAATGCACGAAAATCGAAGAAATGATAAAAATTCAGCAAAAAATAAATAATAAAAACCATAAAAATGCACAAAATTCGGTAAAATGAAAATAATTCATTAAAAAATTCAAAAAGGATCGAGATTTTCATCATTTGGCACAACATAAATTCCGCTCTCATTGAGACTCGCTTCCGCTTCTTCCATTGCTGCTGCCTCCTCTATCTGTTCTTCTATTTATAATCTTGGAGGCACATTGAACCCAATCAAATGTCCAATACGGCCATAGTAGCGCGACAATGTCTCCGTAAATTGTCATCTTCGTAATCGCTGTCCAGAAATGAAAAAAATAAATTCTTATTAACCTGGAAATTCACAAGCCAACGACCTAGTAATTGATGTGGTTGATAAAACCAACGTTGTCGGCCGTGATAAGTGAACGGTTGACGTGGTTTGGAGGTGCAAATTGTAGGGCGCCAATTTTGCGAAGAAGTGCTTGAAATGTGCGGCCTTCTTGTTCACGCGATGTGTAAGAGGTTCGCCAAGCCCATGCATTGTTGCGCCTGTGCATCGCCTGTCTTACGTGGAAGCAGCACATTTTTGAAGCGCTTTGTTTGCGTGCGATAAAGCGCCTGTAATATGTGAAATGGTTTTTCATTGTAATCTTTACGCTTACTTTTTTTGTTGCTTTCGCATTGCCGCATGCCTCGTTGCGAATTTTGTTTCTTTCTTCTTCGCTTATGTTCATGTAGTTTTGTACGACACGTACATCAATGCGGACTTTCGCTGAGGCCACGTTTTCTCGCGAGCCCATTGCTAACTCATTCTGAACTTTGCGCCTCTCCTAAAATTTAAAAATAAAAATTGTAGTTTAGAATTATGTAATTTGTTTTTTTAAATTTAAATGTAAAAACTCAAAAAACCTGTTCGCCTTGGACCTTCGCTCGCTCAAATGTCTGACAGAAGTGTGCGTGCGTAGGTGCATCATCCACCCACTGATCCCCGATTGCTTTTCGCGTTGGCAATGGGGTTTCCTTCGGCACATGTTTGGCATCACGCAGTTTCCGGCACCCAGCACAGACATAACGAAGCCCCGTTAGCTGTTCCATTCCAGCACGTGTCCATTTGTAGCACAAATTTGAATTATCAGTGTGATCAGAAAGCATCACTGATTTTGAGCCAATGCGTTGATTAAAGCATGCATATTGTAATCTGTTTGTAAAAAAGACGAAAAATATAAATTATTAAGGTAATTCAATGAAAATAGTGAAAATTTGTGATAAAACTTCTCTTTGTTGCACAGTACGAGTTGGGAAAATTAGTACGAGTTGGGAAACTTAGTACGAGTTGGGAATCTTAGTACGAGTTGGGAAAAATAGTACGAGTTGGGTAATTTAGTACGAGTTGGGAATCTTAGTACGAGTTGGGAAACTTAGTACGAGTTGGGAATCTTAGTACGAGTCGGGGTACCAGTACGAGTTGGGGCAGTACGAGTTGGCCTAGTACGAGTTGGGTTTTTACCCCAATAGTATATCCGTGCTTGGAAAGCGAAGCCCCTGGATTAAGCCCATTAGAAGGAGCACAATTTGTGAGATATCCCACTTTTTATAGCCATTTTTAACAATGATTAGATCACAATTAATTAATTACATGCACATAAAATACAATGGAAATGGACGAATTTTGCGGCAAGCAAGCAAAGGTCAAATACAAACAAACAATTAGACAATACAATATTGAAATGGCAAAATGCCAACATCATTTGGGTCACATAATTGCATCAATCAACCAATTAATTCATTCATGTCTGCTGCTGATCACTCGGCCCGGGAGAAGCGTCGTCAAGAAGACTGAGAAAAACGATGAATGATTGATTCTATATGAAAATTTTCTGATTATTCACCGGTCATCGAATCCGTAGTCTCTGATCAAAAATTGGATTGGATTCGGTGGAGTAAGCAATTCATACCTCTTTTGAGTGCCATTTTACATATTTCCGTTCGTCCGTTTCCCATTGTTTAGGCATTTCTTCGTGCCACCGCCACTTCGTCCGCCAGTTTCAAAATTCAACTTGCAGATTTTGAACCAGCGGAAATTAAGCCATTTGAATTGGTGAACGAAAGCATCAAGGAAAAACATTGATGAGAAAAGCAAGCAAAAATGCCTGGGACAACCGATGGGTGATGAAGCGATGCCAAATTGGGGAGACGACGACGGCGATTAACTGGGAGGACGAAAATTTGAACGAATTGAGCAGTGTCAGCATCAATTTGTGTGGAGACAAAAAATGCATTGGGTGAGAAAAGAAAAAGAATTGAAAAAAATAAATTTGCCCGGATAAAGATTTGCTGGACATTTTATTTCGCCCTTCGTAAAAAAACAGACACTGAAAAAATTCTAACCCAAACTCGAATAAAAAAATTCGATCTTTTTCATTTGAATTCTCGACTTGCCTTTTCCAATGTGTTGATCAAATTCAAATTCTGCACTTACATATTTAGGCCATTCTCTCAACCGTCGAAATGTAAACTTAAATTTACTGAACATATAAATACCGTAACTAGGAATGCTTACGGTAGAATGCGATTTTTATTTCGGATTATTAATTCAAAAAGAATTTCAATCTCATCCCTTTTTAGAATTGGTGAAGACATTGCAGCAACAAAATGAGCGGAATAAGAAAAAAAGATCTTTTTAAGGCTTTTATTTACCGTTAAAAGAATGAATTAAAATGCACTTTATGAGTCCAATCAAAGTTTATTAGTCCAATTGAATTTTTTTATGAATCCGATCAAATATTTGTGAATCCAATAAATTTTAAAACTGACGCAACTTTTTGAATTAATTATTTTACGCCAGTTAAAAAATTATAAGTTTCACGCGTCTCAAATAAAGTTTTATATGTCAATTTCGGGCGGAAATGTGGTAACAATACTAAAATTCGAACGAAAGAAAGATTTTTGAGATAAAACGAGAGCATCAAATCAAAATCCAATTGGTGAGGGTCGACCATTTCTTACACATAATTTTGATTGCTTTGATCCGCTTCTTCTTTTTCTTCTTCCGCTGGTCACGACAATGGCCTAAATTTAGTACAATTTTGAATTGGATGAATATTTTTCGACAAAATCAAATTTCGTTGTTTCTGCTCTCACCCAATGGAACGATTGCCATGCCACAAATTAAATTGGACATTGTTCAAATTGGCATCCGAATTTTCATCTTTCTTCTCGCCAATAATTGGGCATCGCTTCAGCAACCAATTGTTATCGGAGTTTTTCCACATTATCAGCTTCT
This sequence comes from Heterodera schachtii, assembly GCA_023374025.1. Classification (NCBI taxonomy): domain Eukaryota; kingdom Metazoa; phylum Nematoda; class Chromadorea; order Rhabditida; family Heteroderidae; genus Heterodera; species Heterodera schachtii. Next base: position 1,547,245 of record SIJG01000023.1, read on the forward strand.
CATTAGTCCCTTCGTTCACCAATTCAAATGGTTCATTTGACACTAGTATCGTATGAAAAATAAGTTGAATATGGTAACTGACAGAAGTGGTGGCACGGCGAAATGTCTAATGATAAAACAAAAACAATTTATATAATATGGCGGGCCACCTCTTTGAAGTTGTTGATCCATTCGAGATGCAGTAAACCCAAATAAACATTACAATGCAATTGCTTGAGTTGTTCGTCTTTGCTCGGTTTGTGCAACCATTTGGCCAACACTTGGCCAGCAGTTGCATTTGGCCCATCATCAGCGATCACATCGGGGAATAGATCATCGGAATCGATTGAATACAATTGATCAAGATCAGAGAGAATTGTCGGTGAAATGCCATGGCGCAAATTGTCCAAATCATTGCCCCTGGCAAAGTGCAAATGGCGAATGTTTGTCGCAAAAATTGGCCAAATTTGACGGGCCAAAATATCCCAAATTCGCTGGACATCTTCGGTTTCGTCACCATCAATGGACAACTCCAATTCGGTGCCCATTCTGTCCCAAATTTGCTTGTTGGAACGAATAAATTCAATAACAGAATGGTCAATGTAACTGAAGAAATATAAAAAATGCTTTAATACATACAAAAGTTTAAATTTACTCAATCCGAAAATTCCGTCGTTTTTCCGTCAAAATGCGCGTCAACCAAAACATCGAAACGGTCGGAAAGCAATGCCATTTTGAGTCCGAGTTGGGGACGGTCAAAAGATGGCAGAATGTCCATTTTCAAACGACAGAATAATGCTCCTAATAAGCTAGAAGACTTTGCTGTTTGAGCTATCTGGGCTGGGCTTGGAAAAATTCACTTTGAATCCGGTTTTAGACAGGCGCAAATGACGGAGCTACGTAAAGCACTAATTAATAAGACTGAATAATTTTATTGGGAAGAACGAAATGAAAAATTATTCGACACTCCTACACAAAAGACGACATTCATTTTTAACATTTATTATATGTACATTATACCACAACAATATGGGGAACAAAATATATATACAAACAATGCAACGGGTAGAGAGATACATATTTCGCTGTTTCTTATGACATCAATGATCACTTCTCCTTCTCGAACATTCCATCGTCTATCAGTCGCAATTCCGTGCATCACAGTGGCGGAAAGGTATGAACGGTGTAGCTGAGATCCTCCGCAATTGCGATTATTGCTCCCGTGTTGTGCATATTCTCGTAATGTGGAGCGGAGAACAGTGTGATGAGTCGGCGATCGGCAAAGAATTCGACGCCACCTTGGACAACCTTGAACAGATCAGGGGAAATTTACAACAAAATGAGCATTTCCTCAACTGTACCTGATGAGCCCGGATGATTAAGTCGACGCCAAGCAAATTGCAGATTTTGTGGACCATGTCTTCGCCGAATTGCACGCTTGCTCCTCTGTTGTTCGGACGAACACCTTGGATGCCAGGCACGGGATCGGCCCAGAGCAGGTCAATCTCAAGTGACGGATTTGGCGGCTCGGTCGTCGGGCGCAGGTCGTTCAGCTGTTCCAGGCTCGTCAATTTGTCCGAAATGCCCCCGTGCATGCCTAAAAGAGAAAATGGGGGATGAAATACAATACAACCAGTTGACCCCACAAATTTGTACTTACACAAAATTTTGTTCCCGATCAATCCGACGTAAGGGAGCCATGCGAATGTCTGGTTGAAGTGGTTCCAAAGAGCGTAAGCATCCATCTGCCCATAGCGACGTTCAACCTCTTCGAAGAAGCCATAGCTAAATGAAGCAGAAAATTAGTTCCCCCAGGCCTCGTCCAATTCCAAACTCACGCTCGGTTCATGTTGCTGCACTCGTGGTTCCCGCGCAGAAGGATGACACTGTCCGGATATTTCACCTTAAAAGTGGACAATTAAAACGATTCTCGCGCGATCCGCCTCAGCAAACTCACTTTGTAGCAGAAGAGCAGGACCATTGTTTCCAGGCTTTGCGTGCCACGGTCGACGTAATCCCCGAGGAAGAGGTACTTCTTGTCCGGCGGAAAACCCATCGTCTTGAAGATTCTCAGCAAGTCGCGAAATTGGCCATGGATGTCGCCGCAAAGGACCACAGGAGGCTGCAGACGGATGAGCATTGACTGTTGCTGGAGAACACTGACGGTGATATCGCAAAGCTTGTGAATGTCCTGAGCACTGACCTGAAGAGAGTTGAAATGAAAGAACGGAAAAAATGAACGCATCACTTACTTCGGAAGTGAACTGCTCCAAAGTCGTGCGCGAAAGTTTGGCGATGAGCGCGTCCACAAGGTTGTCCGGTTGCTCGTCCACTTCTCGGAAGTTTGTTTGGGTCCAGCTCTGTGCAACAGCAGTCGAAGTTGAGAAGCAGTATTCCTCGTTCATCGTAGTCGTGTCGTAGTCGGTCGAATGTCGTTGAGGGAAATGTGTGCGTCGTTGGCCAGCAAAAGGCAGAAAGTTGAAAATGAATTAGTGAGGGATTGGCGGAGATTTGCTGCTTTTATATTCTCTTTTGGAATGAATTTCTTTTGGAAATTTAAGTGAATTTATCTCATATAAAAGGCGTTGAATTTTGCAAAAACTTTCATTGCCTTGCCCTAATTAATTAACTATTATGATTCTCTCAATCTTCGTCGTCGCCCTCAATCTCAATTTGAGGTGTTTTCACTCCATTCATAATTTTTTTTTTAATGTCCGTTTTTCTTACAGCAGTCATCACGATGTCCGGGAGAAGCGGCCGCAGTGGGAAACGCCGACAGGACGGACCGGGCCGCCCCTCACGTTCACGCCAGCAGCAGCACACCCAGCGCGGCGTTCAGTCTGCATATGACGGTCCACGAGAGCCGCCGGAGCAACCAACAGTCCGAGGCTGGGAGGACACGCGCGACTTCTGCTCAGCCCTGAAAATCTTCGTCAACGAGACAACGCGACGCAACGTGAAGGAGCTGGTCAACGAATACGCGGAGCTGAACGCCATGCCACGGCCGGAGACTTCGCCGGAATTCACACGGTCAGTTTGGCTGTTTCGATTTTCAAACACAAATAAAAGAGGTAATTTCTTTAAAGCATTGTGATGCTCTGCGACACCGTCGAACAAAACAAGACCAAGTGCCACCAGTACTGGCCGACACCGGACAAAAAGGTGGGTTTTTCCATTTTTTTTGCCCTTAAATTTCTAATCATTTCCCTCCCCCTCTTTTCCCCTTTCAGCAATTGCACTTCGCCAACAAGACGATCACCGTGCACTTCATCGAAGAGACTGCGCTGGAGCCGGACCTCTACAGGACAAAGCTGGCGGTGCTCTCTCGCAACGGCACCATGTACGTCCACCACTTCCACTGGCGCCGGTGGCCCGACCGCGGTGTGCCCCAGAACGACTTGGCGCCTCTTCGTTTGCTGTTCCACGTGCAGCAGTTTCGGCGCTCGGTGGTCCACTGTTCAGCGGGTGAGTTTGTGTCATGTTGGAAAGTAAAAATGCAAAAAATTTCTCATTTTCAGGAATCGGACGGACTGGAACACTGGTGGCGCTGCACATTGCCTACGATACTCTGCAGCGTGGACAGCGGCTCAACATCCTCGCGTTGGCGCGCAACCTCCGTCAGCATCGGGCCCAAAGTGTGCAGACCCATTTCGCTAAAATTTCAAATTATTCTGCGTTCGACACCTTTCCTCTAGCGTTTGACTAATTTTGCTGAAGGAATTCGTCGAACGCAAAGGAGGAGCTGAAAATCCCTTAAATTTTGCCTATATATTTTTCAGTAAAACCCTAAGCTTCCTAATGAAATTTCGTTAAATTTATATTTCTGCGTTCGATACCCTTTTTTTCTTGCATTTGACGAATTCTGCTGAAGGATTTCGTCGAACGCAAGAGGAGGGGCTAAAAATTTTCAAAAATTTCGCCTATTTTTTATAAATTTCATTAAAAATGCTAAAAAAGAGAAGGGTAGGGAGGGGAAAGAAGGCTTGGCGGAGAGAGTGAGCGTTCAACAAAAAAAATATTTATTTTTTTCATCTATCAAAAGTAACAAGGACAGCTAAATATAGTACAGTACCTTTGCACGCTACAGTATCTGCTTAAAAAATACAGTACTCTGGTGCATTTTCCGCTTCATTTTGCAGCTCTGATGCAGCAAAATGGGCCACTTTCAGCAGCTAAATTTGACGAGGCACTTCCGCTTGGCGCATTCATCAAAGATTTGACGCCACAGGCGAAAAATTTTGGGATTGCAATTTTAAAAAAAGTTTATATGTCAATTACGAGCGGAAATGGGGTAACAATAGTAAAATTCGAACGAAAGAACCAACAAATGAAACAGAGAGATTTTGAGATAAAACGAGAGCATCATCAAATCAAATTCCAATTAGTGAGATCGGTCATTTCTTAAATATAATTTTGATTGCTTTTATCCGCCCGTGGCGACAATGGCCTAAAATTAAGTGCCATTTGAATTGTATGATTATTTTTCAACAAAATCAAATTCCGTTGCTTGTTGCTGCTCACCCGATGCAATTAATGCCACGCCACAAATTAAATTTGACATTGTTCAAATTTGCGTCCCAATTTTCGTCTTTCCATTGAATTGTCGCCGTCTCCCCGACAATTATTGGACATCGTTTCAACAGCCAATTACACTCGGATTTTTTCCACAGTGTCAGCTTCTCATTGGTCCGTTCATTCACCAATTCAAATGGTTCATTTGGCGTTGGTATCGTATAAAAAATAAGTTGAATATGGTAACTGACAGAAGTGGTGGCACAGAGAAATGTCTAAACAAAATTGGTAAAACAAAACAATTTTACAAAAATATGACGGAGGATCACACCTCTTTAAAGTTGTTGATCCATTCCTTTGTTCCTGATTCATTACGACTCCAGCAACGCAATCGCTTCGGTTGGCCATTTTTGCTCGGCGTGTGCAACCATTTGAACAACGCTTGGCCAGAAGTTGCATTTGGCCCATCGTCAGCAATTGCATCGGGGAACAGAACATCAGAATTGATCGTATTCAATTGATCAAGATCAGTGAGAATTGTTGGCGATGTGCGGCGACGCAAATTGTCAAAATCATCGGCATCGAAGAAAGACAAATGGCGAATGTTAGAAGCAAAAACTGGCCATATTTCTCGGGCCAAAACATCCCAAATTGGCTGGACATCTTCGGTTTCGTCACCATCAATAAACAATTCCAATTTGGTGCCATTTCTGTCCCAAATGTGCTTGTTGGAACGGAGAAATTCAATGACGGAATAGTCAATGTAGCTGAAGAAAAAAAATGCTACACACATAAAAAAGTTTGAATTACTCAATCAGAAAGTTCTTAAAGCGGATTTTGTTGGGCAGCGGATGGTCCGGCAATGGAAATGCCACAAATGTGCCATCGATCAAAACAGATAATTTCGGTGTTGGTCCTACGCCCTTGCGAATTGTTATTTCTCTCCAAAGCGTCAATTCCGTCGTTTTGCCATCGAAATGCGTGTCCACCAAAACATCGAAACGGTCGGAAAGCAATGCCATTTTGAGACCAAGTTCAACACGTTCAAAAGATGGGAGAATGTCCATCCACACGTCGCCACAAATCCAACTGAAATGCGGTGCGTAAAAATTACTTAAAAGAGAAATTGGCACTTTTTGTAGTTTAATAGGTCCAATGAAAAACAAAAGTTGGGAACAAAGTTTTGAAAAATTACAAATCAAAAGTCTGAAACCCAACTCGTACTGCGATTTGTTATGCAATTTCTTTTTTTCACAGTACGATTTGGGTTTTTGCCAATGAATTTGTCTCAAAATCACCGCTCCACCCCTGTGGTTTTTCGTAAGGGCTATGAAAATACAAAAGTGCCGAAAAACCTTTCATTCTCACATTTTTTTCTTTAATTGTCGGTTCATTTGGCGGCAATTAGCAGCTCAATTTGGTCGTAATTTGTGATTGCGAAAAATGATGTTAGCTAAACTAAAAAAAAAATAAGCAAAAATGATTTTGAAAACCTAAAGGAATAAATGTACCAAAGGTGGGGGAAATTTCGTTTGGTGAAAAACGGAGAAAAAAAATCTTCGTGAAAATGTAAAATATTGGCAAAATGTCGCCAATTAAATGACATAATGCCATAAAATTCATAAAATGACTAAATTCAAATCTTTTTGAAAAATTCCAAAAAAAGAATTTTGAGTAGAGCTGAGCGGGACCGGGACGGGAATTCCCGGTTTTGCCCAGTCCCGGTCCCGGCGGGACTAAATAAGCACTGGTAAGAATGGGGGTTTTGGTGAAAAAAGAGAAGGAAATTGGTGGAGAATGAGAAATTTTTGAGAAAAAACAAATCTTACTCAAAATTTTCTTGAATTCCCCCCTCCCCCAAACGAAAATTAAAAAGTTTTAGGGGTACCTTTTTAAATACAGGCAATTTTCGTAACAAAGTGCACTCAAATTTTCAAATTTTTTTCAAAAAATTTTTCTCTTGGGAAAGTTCCCGGTTTTTCTTGCGGTCCTGGTCGAAAAACTTGGTCCCGACTTCTCTGGTCCCGGTTTTGGTCAAAATTCCCGGTTCCGCTCAGCTCTAATTTTGACCGATTCATAAGCAGAATTTAATGAACTTCGTAGTCAGCACGCCGCAGGCATCTTTAGTAAATTTGGGTAAATGTTTTGCATTTTTCGAAAAATTTGGCGTAAAATGTAATTTTAATGCGTACAACGCGTAACCATTCTGATCGTGATTCAGGCATTCTCTATTACGGCCAATTATCGAATCCCCGACTAAGAAAACCAATAAAATGGTTTTGAGCAATTTTGAGTTTTGAGGCCTCCGATAAAAATTTATCCAAATTCCAATTCACCATCTCAAAAATCATTCGACATTTCACAAATACATGTATTGAACAAAAATTCTAAAACAAGCAGACAAATAATTAAAGCATTTCTGAGAGAGAGTAAGCATCAAATCCATTTGAAATTTGTGCGATCATCGGCAATTTCTCAAATATAATTAATTCACTTCCGCGCACTCAAACGATATTTTGGTTGCTTTGATCCGCTTCTTCTTCCGTTGATGGAGACAATGGCCTAAAATTGAGTTTTTATTTTCCAACAAAATCAAATTCCCTTGTTGCTGCTCTTACCCAATGCTATGATTGCCAGGCCACAAATTAAATTGGACATTGTTCAAATTGTCGTCCAAATTTTTGTCATTTTCCCACTGAACCGTTGCTTCCGTCTTCCCAACAATGATTGGACAACGTTTCAACAGCCAATTAACAATATCATCATAACGTGACACTTTCTCCAACGTAAGCTTTTCTTTGGTCCGTTCGTTCTCCAATTCAAATGGCTCAGTTGGCATTGTTCTCACACTATCAATTCGAATAATGTAACTGACGGAAGAAGTGGCACGGAGAAATGCCTAAACAAAAAGAAAATGCAAATAAAGGCAATCAATCAGTCAAAATATAGCCGGCCACCTCCTTAAAATTGTTGACCCATTCAAGATTTGATCCATCAAAATAATCAACGCAATGCAATCGCTTCAGTTGGCCATTTTTGCTCGGCGTGTGCAACCATTTGGTCAACGCTTGGCGAGCAGTTGCATTCGGTCCATCATCAGCAATTACGTCGGGCAACAGATCAGTGGATTCGATTGAATTGAGATGATTGTGATCGGTGAGAATTGTCGGCGAAATTAAACGACGCAAATTGTCCAAATGGATAGGACCGGCAAATCTCAAATGGCGAATTTTTGTCGCAACAATTGGCCAAATTTCTCGGACAAAAATATCCCAAATCGGTTGATAATCATCATCAATAGACAACTCCAATTTGGTGCCATTTCTGTCCCAAATGTGCTTGTTGGCACGGAGAAATTCAATGACGGAATGGTCAATGTAACTGAAGAAACATACAAATGCTTTAATATACAAAAAGTTTGAAATTACTCAATCTGAAGGTCCTTAAAGCAAATTCTTTTGGGCAACGGGTGGTCCGGCAATGGAAATTCCATAAATTTGCCATCGATCCATACAGACAGTGTCGGTTCTGGTCCTTCGTCTTTGCTGATTTCGATTACACTCCAAATTGTCAATTCCGTCGTTTTTCCATCGAAATGCGTGTCCACCAAAACATCGAAACGGTCGGAAAGCAATGCCAATTTGAGACCAAGTTGAAGACGGTCAAATAAAGGTAAAATGTCCATCCAAACATCATTGCAAATCCAGCTGAAACATGAAAAAAAAAATGGGAAAATGAAAAATTTGTAATTTTATTTAAGAAAATTCCTTACCGTCTGTTCATTTTTTGCTGCAATTAGCACAATTTGCCCTTTTTCCAATTGTTTGGTGTCACAAAATGCAGAATATTTAGATAAATTAAATTGTCATGCAAATCCTTTAACCAATAAGCTGGGAATGGAGGGAATTGTAAGTTGATGAAGGGGGAAATGAAAAGAAAATTAGACAAAACTATCAATTTTAAATTTGCAAAATACATCAGGGTGCGGATATGTTTTTCTTAAAAATTGGCTCAAAATCCAAAATCTGTTAACAAAATATACTCAAATTTTTAAAATTTTTCCCGCGGCGTCTATTGGCGCCGCCGGACCTTTCCCCTCGCCCATTTCCCAAAAGTTTTTTGGAAAAATGTGCCGCAAAAAATTGTTAAGATTTCGGTTTGGCTCTAATGCAGTTTACGCGTCCAATCGACTTTTACGAGTCCAATCAATGACCATCCTCGGTTTCCTAAGCCATAACTTTTTTCTTACTTGGTCAATCCATATATCCTTGGTATCAATTGAAAGCTTAAAGTCTCAGGAATATATTAATACAAGAAAAGAGAGCAAATACGTGCATTAAGCAAAAAATTGCAATGCAAAAACCTGAAACTCATCATTTTTCGCGTATATTCAACAGTAAAATTTTTGTCTGTTGCCTTTATCCAAGCATTTCTCTATACAAAAACTTCAGTGAACTTTACGCTCTCGATTGATACCAATAATGTAAGTTTTGACCAAGTAAGAAAAAAGTTATGACTTAAGAAACCGAGGAAGACCATTGATTGGACGCGTAAACTGCATTAGAGCCTCGATTTTTTGATCCCGAATGTGCTAAAATTTATGATTCGCTAATTTTCTCCCAAAATTGTTAAAATCGGTAATGGAAGATGAAAAATAAAATATTTTGAAATATTTTTGATCGAAAAATTGTAAAAATAACTGTTACTGATTTGAAGCAATTTTGCAAAATGTCCTGATTTTTTACCCCAAAATCTTATTTTTTGGGCTCGATGTTCTGATTTTGAAAAATTTCGATCCGCACCCTGCTTTTATAGCAAGCACTTTCCTCCCACTACCTAATTTTTCCCCCATTCGTTCGTTGACACACCGACTCACAATGCTATGGCCATAAATATATAAATGGAACGGTTCGAACAAAATACTCTCATTGTTTGCGTCCGTCATTATTTTCTCATTGTTTTCTATTTGGTGCTCACATTGGCATTCATTTGGCAACTCCGTTCACTTCACCAATTCTACGGCACTTTTGCCGACCCAAAAGTGCTACTCTTTTTATGGCCAATTCATTTACAAATGATCAAAATGATGTGTTTTTTCAGGCCTTCCTCCATGACATCTCTGTGGGCAATTGCGAACGCTTTACATTCATCGGAAAGGACTCAAAAAGCGGCGAATTCGGCGCTGTGTTGGACCAGGACAAATGGCACAACCAACTGTCGATGAGCAGCACCAATGGACGACCAATTGAAGAACAGCAACATCAATTCATGGACGAATTGGCAGCGAAATTGCCTTCCGCTGGACGCCATTGTATTCCGATAACGGTGAACCGCAAAAACGAATAGTAACGATGAAATAAAATGTGATTTTGTTTTTCAGATTTCGCTTTTTGACGTATTTCGCATGGACAGAAACCCCCTCAAGAATTACACTTTGTTCTTTTTTCCGCGCAATTGGTGTTAGCATTGTGCACGCTTTTCGTCTGTTTCTGTGGCTTCATGGATTTGCTACTCTCTGTGGAAGAATATGAAGTGAGCGAGCGCAATGCATGGCCACAACAATTTAACCGTAAAAAAAAAATCGGACTAAAATTGCTTTTCATTCAAAATCCGAGGGATTTTTTTGTTGTTGATCCAATTGTTTAATTATTTTTAAGCTCTATTTCCATGCCTTCTATTCTGTGTTCTGTTGGGGTTTCTCTGCCGTTGCCTCATCCATTTTGCTGCTCAATTGGACTGGCTTCTGGTCTTGTGTCAACTTCCAAGCGGATCACACAAATGTGCCGTTGGTCACTTTGGTGAGTTTTGGCGTTTTGTTGCCGCTTTGTGCCATTTGATTCTACACTTTTCCAAATTTGACTTTTCTAAGGTGATCTGCATCGTCATGCTGTGTTCGTCTTTCTTCGAGTTTTTCTTCATGAATTCGCTGCTGAAAAAACGCCATATGTGTGCCTCAACTGCTACCGAAGACCAGCACCACAAAATGCGCAATGATGTCGCCATGGAATGTGCCAATGTGATCATTCATCAGCAGCAGAAGAACGGAAGTGCCTTTGTGTGAACAATAAGCAGAGACAAATGGAACCGATGCTGATGCCAATAAAATATAGATGAAACGATATGATCGATGATGGATGATATGAGTTAATCGGATTACATATTGCTTGGTAAATTGTTGTTATCCCATTGCATATCTGTTGTACCCGTATGCATAAAAATTGGATTGGATGTCCATTGTAAGCCTATCATAAAGAGGACAAAATTCGGCTCTTGTGCAGTTTAGGCCCCATATACAAAATTTTTTATATTTTAGAATAAAAGAAGCCAATCTATAGGTTTTTGGGGTCGCTGATCGCGAATCCGGCATCCATTTCGGCCAATTCCAAATCCCGGATCCGAACTCGAACAAGAAGTCCAAAAATTAAAATTTTTTATTTTTCATTTTTAGTCTAAAAATAGTTTAAATGATTTTTAATTGAAGCACTGATGACTTTCAGTTCGTTTCCGTGTATTTAAACAATGCTGATCAATAATATGAAAACCAACAATTTTAATTTTTCGACTTCTTGTTCGAGTTCGGGTCCGGGATTTGGAATTGGCCGAAATGGATACCGGATTCGCGATCAGCGACCACGAAAACCTATAGATTGGCATATTTTATTCTGAAATATAAAAAAAAAAATTTTGTATATGGGGCCTAAACTGCACAAGAGCCCAAAATTCTCTACCCGAATTGCTTTTTGGTTGATGGTTCTATGACCAATTAAGCCCAAAAACTTGTTCTCGTACGAAAACGGCCTGGTCCGGATTTGTGCTTACAAATTTTAATGTTTATTGCTTATTTGAACGGATAAATGTGAGCCGAGAGTGGTCACTGTGAAAAGGGGAAAAATTCTGCGCTAATATTTTAGTAAAAAATGCCCTTTTTTCTTCCCCTCTTCCTCATTCCATTCTCTCATTCATTCTCCCTATATTTCCGGTCATTTTGTTGTTGTAAATGTCTTCAGAAATTTTGTACGTTTTTTTTTCATATGTATTGCATTTCTTTTGCTCAAATTGTGGCCAGAATTTATGAGATTAAAATTTCAAAGTCATTTGCCATGTCCAAAAACGACGACGCCCTCACAAAAAAGAAATGTAAAATGAATACCCTCGCTTTTCGTCGTATGCGCCAATTGGCCCCGTCATTTCATTTTTTGTTTCACATTCATAAAATTTTGTAGAAAATTCATAACTTTAACAAAAATAACAAAATCCGGGACAAAATAAGGTCGCATCTCATAGTTTCGGAAAATACCCTCGAGAAAATTGTTAAGGATTTCAGGATTGACATTGGCATTGGCATAATTGTGATCATTTTGAGGGACAATATTGTTATTGATATCGTTATAGCGTTGGACGAGACGAAGAATCCGTGCGTCGCATCGCGATACTTCTTTTTCTGTGCACCATCACGCACCAATTTATCATTATTTAGTTTTGTTTTAATTACTTGCTGCTGGTTCATTTTGTAGTTAATAAAAGCTAAATTGTCAAAACATTAAAAGTAATTAAAAAAAGATTAACAAATTCTTTGAATGCAATTTTTTTTTTGCATATCCACTCGTACGAAAACGTCCTGGCCCGCTTTTATTGTTGATTTTCTTTTTAAATTTTGGTACTTAAAACGAGAAAGTGTCGAAAAAAAAATTTTTTTTTTTTTGATGTTTCAAGGCTATATAAAGACGTCAAAGAGACGTTTTCATTCATAATACCGCAAAATGAATCGACGGTAAGGAATTTTTTTTAAATTAATTTTCATTTACCTTAAATTTTTTTCATGTTTCAGTTGGATTTGTAGCGACGTTTGGATGGACATTCTCCCATCTTTTGAACGTGTTGAACTTGGTCTCAAAATGGCATTGCTTTCCGACCGTTTCGATGTTTTGGTGGACACGCATTTTGATAGCAAAAGCGAATTGACAATTTGGAAAGCAATCGAAATAACAATTCGCAAGTACAAAGCAGGACCAAATGCAAATGATAATGGATCAAAACCGAAATTTTGTTGTACGGATTGGTGACAATGACAATTTTGTGGAAGAACTTCCGTTTGTACCGTTTGATGAAAATGTTGTGAAATTTCCGACTGTACTGATCCATGGCAATTTTGTGGAATTTTCGATGCCGAATCGTCCGTTGCACAACAAAATTCGTTTTCATTTCCTTCATATTGAGTAATTTGAACCTTTTGATATACCTATCTATTAAAGCATTTTTATATTTCTTCAGCTACATTGACCATTCTGTGCTTGCATTTCTCCGCTCCAACAAACAAATTTGGGACAGAATTGGCACCAAATTGACATTGTGGCCATACAGAACAAAGTATAATGATCAGCCAATTTGGGATGATTTTGTTCGCGAAATTTGGCCCATTTTTGCGACGAACATTCGCCACTTCTTTGACTATGGCGATTATTTGGACAATTTACGTCGTCGCACTTCGCCGACACTTCTCACTGATTGCGACCAATTGTATTCAATCTTTAAACGGCAACGGTGCCAGAAGTTAAATGGGAACGCTGGGAAAAGCCGAGTGCCAATTTGAACAATATCACTTTTGATCTTTGGAGTTTCAACAAATCCATTGGGTGAGCAGCAAAACTTTGATTTTGTCAAAAAATAATATATTTAATTAATTTTAGGCCATTGTCGCCACCAGCGGAAGAGGAAAAAGAAGAAGCGGATCAAAGCAACAAAAGTGTCGTCTGAAGTGTCAATTCTTTTTTTACGCATTTCAGTTGGATTTGTGCTGATGTTTGGATGGACATTCTCATCGCAATTCGCAAGGACAAAGGACGAAATGCAAACAATAATGGACCAAAAGCGAAACTGTTTGTACTGATAAGTGGCAAAAGGGTGGCATTTCCGTTCGGTGCACCCCAAAACATCGTCGCTGAAACGTCGTCGCCGAAACGTCGTCGGCCGAAACGTCGTCGGGTCAAAACGTCGTTGGGACAAAACGTCGTCGAGATAAAAAGCGCCGAAAAATTCCGAAAAATTTTACTAACTTCTTTTTTGTGGTAAATTACTTAGATTTTTCAAAAACAAATTTCCAAAAAATCGCTAAAATTTTCTCAAAAAAAGTTTTTCTTAGAATTTTCTTATAAAAAAATTTTCTAGAATTTTTTCCTTGAAAAATCTCTAAGTTAGTAGATTTTTCGGGATTTTTCGGCGCTTTTTGTACCGACGACGTTTTGTCCCGAATTGTTCATTAAGACTGACTAATTAATTTAATTGCCCTTAATTTACGCTTTCTTTTTGTTTAGACATTTCTCCGTGCCACCACTTCTGTCGCTTACAATGTTCGGCTTAAACTTCTAGTGGCTAGCCAAATGAATACTGTTGAACAATTTGAATTGATGAACGAAGTGACCCAAGAAAAGTTGACACTGACGAAGGACGAAAATATTTATTGGCTGTTGAAACGGTGCCCAATTGTTGGGGAGACGGCGGCGGTTTGGGGAAAAAACCGAAAATTGGACAATTTGAACGGAGTGATCTTCAGTCTTCAACATGATTGTATTGGGTGAGCGGAAAGATTGGCCTTACTTTTGAATAGAGCACGGGCGGGAGGACAGTATCCCCTGTACAGTACTTTCCCAGAATTTTGGCATGACCAGGAGTCCTATTAAAACAGCAGGAATTCAGTCCTTGTCTGATCAATTTCGAAAACCCTTGTCCAAGTTTATTCGAAATTACATGCTTTATTTTCACAAAAAATGTTCATCCATTTAAATTTTGATTAATTTAGGCCGTTGTCTCCGCCAGGTCAAAGTGACGAAAAGATGTTCTCGACTCCCGGGCCCAGTGATCAGCGGAAGAAGGATTGATAATTTGAGAGATATCCGATCGTTTTATTGATGATATTTTGTTTGCTGTTCGGATTGACCATTTTTGGTGATATTAAAAATAGGCATTTGAGTTGGGCGGCTAGCAAAAAAAATAAAATAATAATTGGCATTTCATTGTTTCGGCGGGAAAACCAGCGAGAAAAAAATTTGAGAATTTTTTGCGGGATTGACATTGGCACCAAAAAATTCTCACAAAAAAAGCAAGCAAATAAATGTAAGAATCAACAAAAAGCATTTCTTAGAGAGAAAAAAAGAGCGCATCAAATCAAAATCCAATTGGTGAGATTGGTCATTTCTTGCCTAAAATTTTGCGCACTTAATACTCCTTAATAGTGAGATTTGGCCATGCCTCAAATATAATTAGACAACATTTCCGTTGCTTTTGCCCGCTTCTTCTTTTTCTTCCGCTGGTGGAGACAATGGCTATAAAAGTAATTAAATATTTTTATTTTACGACAAAATCAAATTCCGTTGCTCCTCACCCAATAGAATCATTGACATTCCAAAAAGTAAAGTGGACAGTGTTCAAATTGTCGTCCCAATTTCCGTCCTTTTCCTATTGATCCGCCGCCTTTTCACTAATTGAACATCGCTTCATCAGCCAATAATTAACGAATTCATCACCACCGCCATCTTCATCCGTATTATCTCTAATTAACCCCCCCCCCCTTAATTTTTCTGTATTTTCAGCTACCTATTGGCCAAATCGAGCTGCAACTACTGGCCAATCGCTGTCCAAATGGTTGCACGCTCCGACAAAAAATGGCCAACCGAAGCGATTGCGTTTCCTCCCGAATCATAATGAGACAGCAGCAAAAAATGGGTCGCCAATTTCAGTAAGGTGTGAGATAAACCACTTCATTTACATATTTTCATTCGTTCCCTTTGTTTAGCAATTTCTCCGTGCCACCGCCACTTCTTCGGCCAGCTTCAAAATTCAGTTTAATTGCCAAAAAATGAAGCGGCCTTCAAGGCAAATGTAAAGAATTTTGAACTTAAAAATTTGTAAATTATCTAAGTTTTTAATACATTTCAGCTGGATTTGCAGCGACGTTTGGATGAACATTCTTCCGTTTTTTTGCCGTCCTCAACTTGGTCTCAAATTGGCACTGCAAAGTTTAATTGGACGATGAAGCGAAGCTCAATTAGTGGGAAGACGGGGCGATTCAAAGGGAAAACGACGAAAATTCGGATGCCAATTTGAACCATATCTTATTTCATTTGCGTGGCTTCCCAAATTGCATTGGGTAAGTGAAGCATTGTTTAGTCCGTCAATGGCATTTGCCATTACTAAATCCCCTTTTTCCAATTAAATTGTTGTCTCCACCAACAGATAAAAGTGACGAAAATGTGTGCTCGAGTGCCGATGAGCCAAGCAGTGATCAGCGCAATGAATGAATGGATTATTATCTGAGAAATGATCGATCAATTCTTTTTGGATTTCATAATTGAAATAGGAATTTATTCGTGTATTTATATTTGTGTGAAATGAAAGATTTGGACTTTTTTCCAGTTAATGAGAGAGAGAGAGCTCTTGATTTTTGGAAATCTTGGAAAGGATAAGAATTTTAACCCTGACTGGTTTTCGGGCTTAAAAAATCCTTTTTTCAGAATTGATCCGGCTAAAGTGAAATAATAGTGACGGCGACGCGGACGGATAAACTCGAGAAAATGTATGATACCGTATCAGAAAGGGCTACCGTACCCAGTAGAGCTTTCGAATGATACCAATTTTGAAGAAATTAACGGACGAACAAAAAAGTTATGGCCATTCCCATTTCAAATTGTACGAAACGCCATTGTACGAACTGCTATCGACCCCCAATAAATGGTTTATATAAT
The DNA here is from genome assembly GCA_023374025.1 of Heterodera schachtii. Lineage (NCBI taxonomy): Eukaryota > Metazoa > Nematoda > Chromadorea > Rhabditida > Heteroderidae > Heterodera > Heterodera schachtii. The sequence goes on from SIJG01000023.1 coordinate 1,563,474, forward strand.
TGAATTTGCGCGTTTTTATTGTTGCTTTTTTAAAATTTTAGTGTGATACCTTAAAACAGGGAAAGTACCTCAAATTCCTCATCCTTTTTGCATCTCTAATATACCCCAGCTTTTCCCGTTTTATCATTAGCCATTTTATCAACAATTACTCACAATTAATTAATTACATGCACATAAAATACAATGGAAATGGATGGACGCATTTGCGAGCAAGCAAAAGTCAAAAACAAACAAACAATTAGGCAATATTTAAATGGCAAAGTGCCAAAATCATTTCGGTCATCATAATAGCATCAATCAATTGAATTCTTCATTTCTTCTGCTGCTGATCAGTGGTCATTAGGCCCGAGAGAAGCGTCGTCGAGAAAACTGAAAATACGATGATTCTATTGCACTTTTAAATCAATTCTGTCCATTAATCGTACATTTTTGGTACCATTTGAAAGCAAAGTTTACAAAAGCAATTAGTGATTAGACTCATAAAATGATTAAGCATTTTAAATTGTTCACCCGTCGCCGAATCCGTCATCTTCAATCACAATGTCAATTGGGTTCTGTCGAACATTCATTTCATTGATCACATTTTCCCATTTACTCAGATCCCATCCAATTGGACAACGGCTCAGCCAACAATCATTTGCATCTATTTCCAGTGTCAATTTCTCCTCAGTCACTTCGTTGATAATAACGAATGGCACAACAGAATCAATCGGAGAAGACAGCAGAAAGTTAATGGAAAAAGCAACCGGAGAAGAAGCATTGGAAAATGCCTAAAATGAGACAAAAATATAGAAAATCAATTAAAAAGGGATAATCACCGGTTTAATCTGTTCTATCGTTGACGGCCATTGATCCGATGAATTAACAGAGCATCTGAGCCACTTGGGCCGACCATCCGGACGAGGCGTGAACAGCCATTTTGCCACCGCTTGGCCATCCGACGCATTGGCACTTTCATCGGGCGGAAATTCGGGGAAAATGGCGTCCTCGAAAAAGACAACGCAAAGAGATTGAGAATCGTTGAGAAATGACGGGGCCAATTGACGCAAACGGCGAAAAGCGATGGTATTCAAAAACATCACACAAATGGAGTCACGGAGCAATGGCCAAATGTTAAGCAAAACAAAGTCCAAAAGGCGAACATTTCCGGTGCTAATGAACAAATACGTTGGACAGACGACGAAAAAACGATGAAAACGGCGGAGAAATGCGATGACATTTTGATCGATGTAACTGAAAAACAGAAAATGTAGACGAAAAAAGCCAAATTAATCAATCTTACGCGATTGAAATGCTTCTGAATCCGATGATTTTGTTGGGCAACGGATTCCGCGGGATTGGCAATGGATTTCCATCGGATTTGACAATTTGCATTTTCTTCGTGCCATTTTCTTGAATGTCCCATTGGATTATAAATTGTTTGTCAATTTCCATTTGCGTGTCTTGAAGTGTTCATCCACTCGAAGGTCAAAGCGACGGCTAATCAGTGCAATTTCGAGGCCAAGTTGAGAAGGCGCAAGAAAATCGAACACCAAAAGCCAACAGTCCCCACAGATAAAGCTGAAAATTGGGGAGAGTTTTTATGAAAGTTCCATAATTTTTTGATTAATTTTATTTACATTTCAATTTTATTTACATTTCTTTTTTGTGAGGGCGTCGTCGTTTTTTGGCATTGTCCAAAAAGAACCAAAGAATGGTGGCACAACCAACCAACAGAAGAACCAAGGCAGACAAACTGAAAAATAAATTGGGGAAATTAATGAATGAAAGGGTCAAAAGGTTAAGACGAAGACGAGGAAGTAAAACATTTTAGCATCCAAAAAGCTAATCTTTCAAAATTGGTTTTGAAATTTCATCTCACAATTTAGGCCAAATATTGAGCAAAAGAAATACGAAATGCCATTACAAATAAACATTAAACGTACAGAATTCCTGAAGACATTTACCGCAACAAAATAGCCGGGAAATACAGGGAAAATAATGAGAGAATGGAATGAGGAAGAGGAGGAGAAACAAGGGCATTTTATACTAAAAAAGTTACAAACAAATACAAATGTCGAGGTGCTGCTGCGCAAAAAAATTTGACGAAATTTATTTTTTATTTTTTTGAGTTGGGGTCTGTGTTCGGAATTCAGGGTTTGCCCAATTTTCTGCTTCATTAATCGAGTGGCATCAATTGATGAAAATGAGGCTTTAGTCGGTCGTCTTCTTCAATATCTCTACCCTTTTCAGGTACATTGACCATTCTGTGCTCACATTTATCCGTTCAAATAAGCCAATTTGGGACAGAAGTGGCATCAAATTGAAGCTGTCCGTGTCTTTTTCACACAAAACTGATGATCAGCCAATTTGGAATGTTTTTGTCCGTGAAATTTGGCCCTTTTTTGCGCCAAACATTCGCCATTTGATTCTTCACGATGGCGATGATTTGGACAATTTGCGTCGTCGCATTTCGCCAACATTTCTCGCCGATCTTGATCAATTGAATTCAATCCATTCTGATGATCTGTTCCTTGATCGAATCGCTGCTTTTGATGGGCCAAATGCAATTCCTTGTGCTGCCCAATCGTTGGCCAAATGGTTGCACACGCCGACAAAAGATGGGCAACCGAAGCGATTGCGTTGGTGTGTGGACATTTCGCCAACTGGACATCTCGCCAACTGACACTTCGCCAACTGGACATCTCGCCAACTAAGCCAAATTCGGACGTTTCGCCAACTAAGCTAATTTCGGACGTTTCGCCAACTAAACTAAAATAAATTTTTTAGTCATATATTGATTTAATGATAATAAAAATTATATAAATGTGTATATGCTCTCTTGACAATTCAGAGCAGTGAATTTTCTATTTCTTGGGTCAGAGAATCAGAATGTACATTTCATGTCAGAACAGAACCGAATGAGTCGTTTTTTTTTTGCAGGACACGATGATACGTAGGGATTCTGAATTTCTCATCAAAGGAATACAGTCACTGCGATGAATTGATAAGTGATATGATAAGCAGAAAAAGCATTGAGAGCCCTGGTTTTCATAGATACACATTTGCATTAAATTATATTACTATTCTCTAGCAAAAAATAATTTTAGAGTAGTTGGCAAAATAAGTTGGCGAAATGTCAGAATTATGGTTAGTTGGCGAAACGTCCGATTTTGGCTTAGTTGGCGAAATGTCCAGTTGGCGAAATGTCATCGTGCCGATTGCGTTCATTGTATTATGTTTATCCACCAAATCTTGAATGGATCAACTGTTTCAAGGAGGTGTGTGAACAGGGAGCAAACCCCAAAACGTCGTCGGAAGACTATTTGTGTTGATTGTCAATCAAATTAAGCATTATTAATGTTGTTCGATAGCTCTGTGTGTTTTTTTATAAATTTGCAAAACTTCAAAAATTTTCGTTCATTTTAAAAAATGTTATGGCCAAAAGGAACTCATTCAAAAGGCTAGTTTTTCGAACTCCTTTTTTTGCTCTGATTTTTTTGTTTTTTCAAAAGCTTTGGAACAATACCAAGAATATTTCATTAGGTTGAGAAAGAAAAAAGTTATGGTCCAAAAATTCATCCGGCGACGTTTTTTCCTTGTCCGCCGGTGTGAACACATTTTCCTTAAACAACACTGATTGATTGTTTTGTTTAGGCATTCCATCGTGCCACTGCTTCTGTCGCCTACACAATTAATTTTAATAGTAAAACGCCAATTAAACCATTTGAATTGGTGAATGAACGGACAAAAGAAAAGCTGGCATTGAAGAAAATGCCACGTTACGATGCGGATGAGCATTACATAAATGGTTGGCTGTTGAAGCGATGCCCAATTATTGAGGAGACAGCGGATCAATGGGAAAACGACAAAAATTGGAACGACAATTTGAACATTGTCCAATTTAATTTGTGGGGTGGCGGCATTAATTTCATTTGGTAAGAGCCGAAATAGCATTCATTTTGATTTGTCGAGAAATTAAAAACAAAAATAATTCAAGCCATTGTCGCATTCCGCGGGATTGGCAATGGATTTCCATCGGATTTGACAATTTGCATTTTCTTCGTGCCATTTTCTTGAATGTCCCATTGGATTATAAATTGTTTGTCAATTTCCATTTGCGTGTCTTGAAGTGTTCATCCACTCGAAGGTCAAAGCGACGGCTAATCAGTGCAATTTCGAGGCCAAGTTGAGAAGGCGCAAGAAAATCGAACACCAAAAGCCAACAGTCCCCACAGATAAAGCTGAAAATTGGGGAGAGTTTTTATGAAAGTTCCATAATTTTTTGATTAATTTTATTTACATTTCAATTTTATTTACATTTCTTTTTTGTGAGGGCGTCGTCGTTTTTTGGCATTGTCCAAAAAGAACCAAAGAATGGTGGCAAAGCCGACCAATAGAAGAAGCACGGCACACCAACTGAGAAATAAATTGGGGAAATTAATGAATGAAAGGGTCAAAAGGTTAAGACGAAGACGAGGAAGTAAAACATTTTAGCATCCAAAAAGCTAATCTTTCAAAATTGGTTTTGAAATTCCATCTCACAATTCAGGCCAAAATTTGAGCAAAAGAAATACGAAATGCCATTACAAATAAACATTAAACGTACAGAATTCCTGAAGACATTTACCGCAACAAAATAACCGGGAAATACAGGGAAAATAATGAGAGAATGGAATGAGGAAGAGGAGGAGAAACAAGGGCATTTTATACTAAAAAAGTTACAAACAAATACAAATGTCGAGGTGCTGCTGCGCAAAAAATTTGACGAAATTTATTTTTTATTTTTTTGAGTTGGGGTCTGTGTTCGGAATTCAGGGTTTGCCCAATTTTCTGCTTCATTAATCGAGTGGCATCAATTGATGAAAATGAGGCTTTAGTCGGTCGTCTTCTTCAATATCTCTACCCTTTTCAGGTACATTGACCATTCTGTGCTCACATTTATCCGTTCAAATAAGCCAATTTGGGACAGAAGTGGCATCAAATTGAAGCTGTCCGTGTCTTTTTCACACAAAACTGATGATCAGCCAATTTGGAATGTTTTTGTCCGTGAAATTTGGCCCTTTTTTGCGCCAAACATTCGCCATTTGATTCTTCACGATGGCGATGATTTGGACAATTTGCGTCGTCGCATTTCGCCAACATTTCTCGCCGATCTTGACCAATTGAATTCAATCCATTCTGATGATCTGTTCCTTGATCGAATCGCTGCTTTTGATGGGCCAAATGCAATTCCTTGTGCTGCCCAATCGTTGGCCAAATGGTTGCACACGCCGACAAAAGATGGGCAACCGAAGCGATTGCGTTCATTGTATTATGTTTATCCACCAAATCTTGAATGGATCAACTGTTTCAAGGAGGTGTGTGAACAGGGAGCAAACCCCAAAACGTCGTCGGAAGACTATTTGTGTTGATTGTCAATCAAATTAAGCATTATTAATGTTGTTCGATAGCTCTGTGTGTTTTTTTATAAATTTGCAAAACTTCAAAAATTTTCGTTCATTTTAAAAAATGTTATGGCCAAAAGGAACTCATTCAAAAGGCTAGTTTTTCGAACTCCTTTTTTTGCTCTGATTTTTTTGTTTTTTCAAAAGCTTTGGAACAATACCAAGAATATTTCATTAGGTTGAGAAAGAAAAAAGTTATGGTCCAAAAATTCATCCGGCGACGTTTTTTCCTTGTCCGCCGGTGTGAACACATTTTCCTTAAACAACACTGATTGATTGTTTTGTTTAGGCATTCCATCGTGCCACTGCTTCTGTCGCCTACACAATTAATTTTAATAGTAAAACGCCAATTAAACCATTTGAATTGGTGAATGAACGGACAAAAGAAAAGCTGGCATTGAAGAAAATGCCACGTTACGATGCGGATGAGCATTACATAAATGGTTGGCTGTTGAAGCGATGCCCAATTATTGAGGAGACAGCGGATCAATGGGAAAACGACAAAAATTGGAACGACAATTTGAACATTGTCCAATTTAATTTGTGGGGTGGCGGCATTAATTTCATTTGGTAAGAGCCGAAATAGCATTCATTTTGATTTGTCGAAAAATTAAAAACAAAAATAATTCAAGCCATTGTCGCCACCAGCGGATGAAGAAAGAGAAAAAGCGGATCAAAGCATCAAAAAGTCGTCTGACAGCGTGGAAGTGAATTAATTAATTATTGAAATGGTCGATCTCATACAATTGGAATTTGATTTAATGCTCTCGTTTTTCCCTTATAAATGCTTTTGTTGATTCTCTTACATTTACTTGTTTGTTTGTTTTTGTGCGAGAATTTCTTGGTATCAACTAAAGGCTAGCAGAAAATTGTTATGCCATGGCATTTTTTTATGTTGCGCCACTGTTTAATCAAACCCGTTTTATCAACGATTACTCACAATTAATTAATTAATTACATGCACATAAAATAGAACGGAAATAGACGCATTTGCGAGCAAGCAAAGGTCAAATACAAATAGATTATACAATACAAAACATTGAAATAGCATAAGTGCCATATGATTTCGGTCACATAATCGCACCAAATAATTGATTAATTCATTCATTTCTGCTGTTGATCACTAGGCCCAGAAGCGGTGTCGAGCAGAAGGCTATAAAAAAACATTGTTCAATTGTTGATTGGACTCATTAACAAAATGAAATTTTTCAAAAAATTGCTCACCCATCGTCGTATCCGCCGTCTCTGATCCAAATGTCAATTGGGTTCGGTCGAGCATTCGTTTCTTCCCACACCTTTTTCCAATTTCTTCTGTCCCATGCAATTGGACAACGGATGAGCCAAAAGTCATTTGCATATTGTAGAAGAACCAATTTCTCCCCAGTCAATTCGTTGATCAGATCAAATGGCACAACGAAGTCAAGTGGAGAAGACAGCAGAAAGTTAATGCGAAAAGTAATAGGAGAAGAAGCATTGGAAAATGCCTTAAAATGGGACAAAAAATCATAGAAAAACCAATTATATAGGGATCATACATGAAAAGGGGGGGGGGGGGGTCGACCCCCCCCTCCCCCCCCCCCCCCTACCCCGGTACACCCCAAAACACAGCCTCCGAAACACAGCGGGACGAGACACAGCCGAGATATAACACAGCCGGGAATAAATTTTTAAAAAAATTTTCTAGCTTAGAAAATTTTCAAGAAACTTTCAGCGATTTTTTGGGAAATTTTTTTGAAAATTCTTAGTAAATTTTGAAAAAATCGCTGAAAATTTCTTGAAAATTTTTTTCTCATAGAATTTTCAAAGAAAATTTTTCTAAGATTTTTTTCTAAAAAAATTTCTAAGTTAGAAAAATTTTTTAAAAATTTATTCCCGGCTGTGTTATGTCTCGGCTGTGTTTTGTCCTGTTCCGGACCCCCCCCCCCCCCCATTTTTTTCATGTATGATAGTGAGGTACTTATTTCCTTTACCGGGTACTTTTAACATACATTTTCAGATGCCAATAAATGGGTTTTAGAAAGTAATCAAAATAAGTTTTAAGAGGTTTTTGAAGTCGCTGATCACGAATCCGGGCTCAGATCAGCGCTACCGTTCACTACATGAGCTGTACAGGGACAACAAATTGGTTCAAAATTGGCAAAAATGGGTGCTGTATTCGTGATCAGCAACCCCAAAATCCCTTAAAACTTATTTTCATTAATTTATAAACCATTTATAGGCATCTGAAAATGTATGTTAAAAGTACCCTGTAAAGGAAATGAGTACCGATAGGGATAATCACCGCTTTAATCTGTTCCATCGTTGACGACCAATGCTCATCCGTTGAATTAACAGAGCATTGAAGCAAGTTCGGCACATTGTCGGGTTGAGGCGTGAACAGCCATTTTGCCACCGCTTGGCCATCCGACGCATTGGCACTTTCATCGGGCGGAAATTCGGGGAAAATGGCGTCCTCGAAAAATACACCGTTAAGAGATTGAGAATCGCTGAGCAATGACGGGGCCAATTGACGCAAACGGCGAAAAGCGATGGTATTCAAAAACATCACACAAATGGAGTCACGGAGCAATGGCCAAATGTTAAGCAAAACAAAGTCCAAAAGGCGAACATTTCCGGTGCTAATGAACAAATACGTTGGACAGACGACGAAAAAACGATGAAAACGGCGGAGAAATGCGATGACATTTTGATCGATGTAACTGAAAAACAGAAAAATAAAAACAATCTAGATGATCGGTTTCTTACGCGATCGTAATGCGTTTGAATCCGATGATTTTGTTGGGCAACGGATTTTGCGGGATTGGCCATGGATTTCCATCGGATTTGACAATTTGCATTTGCTTGGTGCCATTCTCTCCAATTTTGTGGCAAATTCGCATGAAGCCCAATTTCCATTTGCGCGTCTTGAAATGTTCGTCGACGATGCAGTTAAAGCGGCGATTGATCAGTGAAATTCCAAGGCCAAGCTGAGAAGGCGCAAGAAAATCAAACACCAAAAGCCAACAGTCGCCGCAGATAAAACTGAAAAAATGAAGAATTTTATGAAATTTTCAAATTTTTTGATTAATTTAATTTTACATTTCTTTTTTGTGAGGGCGTCGTCGTTTTTTGGCATTGTCCAAAAAGAACCAAAGAATGGTGGCACAACCAACCAACAGAAGAACCAAGGCAGACAAACTGAAAAATAAATTGGGGAAATTAATGAATGAAAGGGTCAAAAGGTTAAGACGAAGACGAGGAAGTAAAACATTTTAGCATCCAAAAAGCTAATCTTTCAAAATTGGTTTTGAAATTTTCATCTCACAATTTAGGCCAAATATTGAGCAAAAGAAATACGAAACGTCAGGAAAAAAGGAAATAATTAACGTACAGGATTTCTGAAGACATTAGCAGCAGCAAATTCACCGGGAAATAGAGGGAAAATAATGAGAGAATGGAATGAGGAAGAGGAGGAGAAACAAGGGCATTTTATACTAAAATATTTGCGTAGCGCTCCGAGCCCTCGGGGGTGGGAAGAGTCGGGGTCGGCGTTTGTCGGCTATACATAAAGAGAAAGGTGATTCATGCTTCAAATGCGTGCTGGGACGTTTCGTAAAATCCGCCACCTTGGGCGTTTCGTAAAATCCGCCACTTTTGCAATTTTTTCGTCAAAACATGTTATAACTTTGTTTAAGGTCAACCAAATTTTACATTCTTGGTATTATTCGATAGCCAAGCTTTATCTCTATTAGCCTGCAAAATTTCAAACTAAATTATCAAATTTAAACAAAGTTATGGCAGAAATAGTACTTATTTTCACACTACTTTTTCTAAAGTTGACCAAATTTTTTAAAATTTGGCAGGCTTACAGAGAAAAAGCTTGGCTATCGAATGATACCAAGAATGTAAAATTTGGTTGACTTTAAACAAAGTTATAACATGTTTTGTCGAAAAAATTGCAAAAGTGGCGGATTTTACGAAACGACCTAGCACCCTTCAAATGTCTTCCTCAAACCGTGGGATTACGGGTGTTTGTTTGTATTGTTGTTAATCGTATTTGTCTCTATGTATATTATATGTATGTGAATTTGTTTTGTTAATGCATTTTTCTCTGCGATTTAATTTTGTTGAGTGTACTGTAAAATGGTCTTTTATCTATCATGGGCATGGGTAATTTTAACAGAGTTTTTGAGATTAATTCGTATAAATTTTTAAAATTTAATTTTTTAGAACCAATTTTTGTTGATTTTAGCATCGCTTAAAATAAAGGGTCCTCTTTTCACCTTAGGCGTCAATTTAATTAAAAATCTTTAGTTTAATTGGCAATAATCAAAAAAGCATTCAAATGTGTTATCCCAGATAGTTTTTGAGAGAAAAAGCAGAACTTTAGATGTTTTAAACAAATTTCTATTTGATTTTTTTCGTTTTTAGGAGGGGGGGGGGGGCGGTAGTGCCGTTAAGCGCCAGAGGGGAAATATTTCGGGATTGTAATTTTGTTTAAATTAACTAATTTTTCAGAAAATTGTTGTATTCAAAAAATTGCCATTATTGCCGTCGCTTAATTCGTTTTGTTTTTAGTTTTACGTCTTTTGGTATGCCTTCCCTGCTGTCATTGGCTGGTGTATCTCTGCTGCGCTCTCATCCAATTTGCTGCTCAATTGGACAAACTTCTGGACTTGCTACAACTTCCGCGCGGATTACACAATTGTGCCGTTGGCCACTTTGGTGAAAATTTGTGCCATTTTATTTTGTGGCATTTTTTTCAACTTTTAGGTGGCTCAGCATTGTCTTGGCATGTTCATCCGTCTTCGAGATTTGCCACGGAATGTGCCATCGACTGAACTTAAGCAGAGACGAATCGGGAACAATGCTGATGCCAACAAAACATAACCAATACGATGAAACAACAATGTGATGGATAAGACATATGATCGATATAATCTATTTCTACGTAAACTGTTGTATTCCGTTGTCTATTCCATTATATTAGTAGATGTATATGTATGTATCAGATTATCTATTTCAAAACCATAAACTGCTGTATTCTATGTATTGTGTATTGTATGTTCCATTATATTAGTAGATAAAATTTTGATTGATGTAAAGTTTTTAGTAAAAATTTACTCGCAATTAGTTATCCGAAAAAGTTATCAGTAGGTCGATTTCATATAAAATTCACAAATTCTTTAACAAAAATGCTTGAAAAAATATTTTTTTGACGCGATCACATTTTTTTGCGACTTGTTCAAAAATTTTCAAAAAATTTTCTATTAAATTTTTTTGTTGTTTTTTTTTTGAACAAAATAAAAATCCTCGCCCTAGTGATCACAGATGCTCACCAAATCTTTTAAAGGCATCAATTTTTTATTTTATTTTTTGCAAAATCTATTCACAAATATTTTTTCAGGAAAATGCTCTAAAAGGCACCAATTTTCTTTACATATTTAAATTTTCGGGTTTTTTTATGAATATGGCATTATTTTGATTAAAAAAACTTTTTTTTTTTTTTTTACAATTCGCTAAACCCTAATTTTCTATTCAAAAAGTGTCCATTCGTTATCCCCTCGCTTAATTGCCCCAAATAAAAATGTGCTTCTCACAAGAAATTGGAGACACACGCACCAAATGCAAATTTGTCTTCCAGCAACACTGTCGATGCCCTACCAACCAACTCGAGGCCATCAAATTCAGCAAGGTAGGGAAAATTTAAAAAAAAATTTTTTTTTCGAATTTTCCAACCCGTAACTCCCTTTCTGACCTTCTTCATTTGTGTTAAGGTGATTAGCGAACAACAAAACAACGGAGACGGCGACCAAACTTGTTGCTGCATTTGGTGCGTCATTGCTGGCGTTGTAAGTTTTCAAAAAAAGTAATAAACGCCGCCGAATACTGACATCCTCGGGAATTTGTTTGTATACATATTATATACATATATTAGAGTGAAGCGGGACCGGGAATTTTGGGCAAGACCGGGGACCTTTTCGGGTTGAAAACCCGGGAATTTTTGGCTGGGAAACCCGGGACCTTGGTACTCAGTTGTCCGCTACCAGGTCCCGGTCCCGCTTCGCTCTAATATACTATATCAATTGGCATGTTTGTCTCGGTGTCTGTTTATGAAAGAATCCGAAAGAATTTCCGGTCGGCCAAAACACTGTCAAGAGTTGTAGACCCCGGGACTGAAATGGCAAAAATGCCTTTTAGACTGAACCGTCCGTCAAAAAAGACACGATCAGAAAATAATTTGATAACTTTAATGGACCATAACATTTTTTAGAAGCATCCAAATTAAACATACTTGATATCATTTGATAGCCCCAAGAGTCCTCTATTAGTCTGCGAAATTGAAAAATATTTCATTTAGTGCAAAAAAGTTATGGCCAGAAAATTTCAAAAAACCGGTTTTCAAAACATTTTTGGTCATATTTTTTTTTGAAACGGAATGAATTTTTTCTGAAATTTTGTCAGGTATTATAGAACTCTTATAGCTATCGAATAATACCAAGATGGTGATAATTTGAATGCTTTTAGAATAATATGTACACAAATTGCCGAGAGCACGTGTCAGTATCGAAATTTGTATCAAAAATTGCACTTCCCCCCCCCCCTTTCCACAATTTTAGGTGTTGGTCGTGTTATTGGCGGTGCTGCTCTTCTCGAAATCCTTTGCTTATGGATCAGGCTCGACGGAATTGTTTCTAATTGGTGCCGCAATCATCGTCTTCGTAGTGATCATGGTTCTGTGCTGTATTTATGCAGGTCAATAAATACGCGCCGTTTAATATATAATAATTATATGTTGTTTTTTTTAATAGTTTGAAATGAAAGTGCAACGATTTTCATGGGTTCGGTCACTGATCAGTGTGATCAATCGAACTTTTCGAAAATTCTTGGCATTGGTCGATTGGATGTCAGAAATCAGTTTTTCCGATTCTGAAAACCCTGAAAAAAGCGCTTTCGACTTTTGGTTAGAAATCGGGTCCGGTGTTCGAAATTGTGCAAAAACTTTTTTTTTTGTTCGACTTTTTGTCTAAATAGGTATTTTGGCGCAATTTTGAAATTTCGTTACAGGCGAAGACGGTCACAGTTCGCTGGAAGTGCTGTACAAGTGTTCGGCGTGTGGCAAAGATGTGCACAGAACTTATGAGTCCTTCAGTACGTACAGTACAGCAATTTATACCGTATACCCCTCTCAATTACAATACATCCAATAAATTAATTGTCCCATCGGTTTAAGTTGACGTCACTTACAACTGGTCCGGCGGACGACACAGCGACACCTTTCGCTACCGTAATCAAACGTACAGTGTGTGGGGACAGTACACGGCAAATGTCATAAAGACGGTAGTGCGGACGCGGATGACCATGAACAACTTTGAGGCGGTGGAGCGCAAATTCGACGTGATGAGCGTTGTTCAGACGGACAATTATTACAAGACAAGCGATGAATGGACCAACGATTTGATAAGGCGTCTTGAATAATTGAGGCAGAGGAGCCAAATGGCAACAACAATTTTTTGTGTAACTGTAGTACATTTGTATTTCTCATATATACTGTATGTATTATATTTGTATAAGGGAGCAATACTGTAGTATAGTTTGAATAAATGGTATACGGTTTTTTGTGGTCTAAAAATAGGTGATTTTTTACTTTGTCTATATTTTTCATGCCTTTTTAGCGTTTTTTATGATTTTTTAGTCGACTTTTTGGAGATTTTTCGTGACTTAAATTCCAATCCCAAGTCATGAAAAGATCAGTCAAAAAATAATCCCCCATTCTCCATTTATCCCCAAGTATCCAATTATCACCCCCTCCCTTTTCTGAGGAGGTGGAAATATAATCCCTCATGGGGGATAATTAGAAAAAATACGGCTATGCCCAGCTTTTACCGATTGCCTAATTGTTTGTTTGTCTGTTTGTATTTGACCTTTGCTTTTGCACGCAAATGCGTCCATTTCCATTGTATTTTATGTATATATGTGAAATTCATTGTGAGTTATTAATCGTTGATAAAATGGCTAATAATAAAAACGGTAAAAGCTGCGCATATAGAGAATGATCAATCGGAATGCTTACCGAAAACTTCCTAAGATTCGCGACTTACCCCCGAGTCCGAAAACCCCGAGACACAAAATTCCGAGACTTTTCAAAAATTCTCACACCCTAAAAAATCGATAAAAACTTTCTATAAATTTATTTTTCGAACGAAAGAATCAACAAATCAAAAAAATGAGAGCATTAAATCCGTTTCCAATTGCTGAGATCGTCGACCATTTCTCAAATATAATTAATTATCGTTGCTTTCATTCATCCGCTTTTTCTTTTTCTTCTTCCGCTGTTGGTGGCGACAATGGTCTAAAATTAATATATATTTTTTTGACAAAATCAAAATTTGCTGTTGCTTCTCACCCAATGAATTTATTGATGTCACCACTAAACTCAAATCTGATACTGTTCAAATTGTCATCCCGATTTTTGTCGTTTTTCAATTGAATCGGCGCCGCCTTTTCACTAATTGGGCATCGCATCAACAGCCATTTAATGTATTCAACACCGCTATCTTCGTCAACACTTTCTCCAAGCGCTAACAATGTCAGCTTTTCCTTGGTTCGTTCGTTCACTGATTCAAAAGGCTCAATGGAGGTTTTATACACTGCAAATTTAATTCTGTAGCTGACAGAAGAATTGGTGGCACGTGCAAATGCCTAAACAAAAAAGAAGTGAAATTCAAAGACTGTCAATCAGTTTCCATCTCTTTAAAATAGCTGATCCATAAAAGAGGGGTATCATCAGTAATAATTACCCAAATATTATAAGAATATGATCAAACACACCTCCTTGAAACTGTTGACCCAGTCGATGTTCCCTTCTTCCTCCAAATCTTCGCAAGACAATCGCTTCGGTTGGCCATTTTTGCTCGGCGTGTGCAACCATTTGGACAACGCTTGGCCAGCAGTTGTATTTGGCCCATCATCAGCAATTACGTCGGGGAACAGATCATCAGTATCGATTGAAATCAATTGGTCAAGATCAGTGAGAATTGTCGGTGAAGTGTGACGACGCAAATTGTCCAAATAAGCGCCACCAGGAAAGTACAATTCGCGAATGTTTGTCGTAAAAATTGGCCAAATTTGACGGTCCAAAATATGCCAAATTGGCTGAGCATTTTCACAAAACCACTCCAAATCGGTGCCCATTCTGTCCCAAATTTGCTTGTTGGAGCGGAAAAATGCAATGACGGAGTGGTCAATGTACCTGAAGAAAAAATGCTTCAATATATACAAAAGAAGTAAAAATTGCTTTATCCGAAGCTTCTTAAAGCGAATTTTGGTGGGCAGCGGACGGTCGGGAACGAAAATGCCACCCATTTGCCATCGATCATTAGAGACAGTGTCGATTCTAATCCTTCGTCCTTGACAATTCGAATGTCATTCCAAAGCGTCAATTCCTTTTTGCCATCGAAATGTTTGTCCACTAAAATGTCGAAACGGTCGGAAAGCAATGCCATTTTGAGACCGAGTTGAGGACGATCAAAAGATGGGAGAATGTCCATCCAAACGTCGTTACAGAGCCAACTGAAACATGGAAAAAAATTTGGGTAAATGAAAAATTTAATTGATTAATTCCTTACCGTCTGTTCATTTTATTTTGCTGCAATTAGCACACTTTTGTCGTTTTGACAATTAATTGGTGACCCAAAATTCAGAATATGGAATGAGAAGGAGGAGAAGAAAAAAGGCATTTTTATACTAAAATATTAGTGTAAAGTCGGGGTGTGAAAAGTTTGGAGTCGGCGTTTGTCGGGTATAAAAGGAATGGGTCGTTTCACGCGAATGCCATTCTATGTAATATTTTGTATCAAAAAAAGATCTTAGGCTGTAATTTTGACCATTCCGTCATTGAATTTCTCCGTTCCAACAAGCAAATTTGGGAAAGAAGTGGCACCGATTTGGAATTGTCTATTTCAAATGAACAACCAATTTGGGATGTTTTAGCCAGTGAAATTTGGCCCATTTTTGCGACAAACATTCGCCATTTGAGATTTGAGAATGTCACCAATTTGAGCAATTTTTTGTTTGAAATAAGCATTCTGTGAAAATCTGAGCATGAAAAATCGAAGTTGATTTTTTGCGGCGCTTTTTTCAAAAAATTTTGGGGGTTGGACAGGGGGGTCCGGCGGTGCCGATAGGCGCCGGCGGGAAAAATTTTGTAATTTTTAATGCGATTTGTTAACAGATTTGTCCACAAAAATGGCCAAATTTTGTGATGAGCAAATTTTAAGAAAATAAAGGACTTTTAGGGGCTGGCGGTGCCGACAGGCGCCGCCATGGGAAAAATTGAGAATTTTTATCATTTTTTAACAGATTTTCATTAAAAATGATTAATTTTGTGATCTTTTGGAAAAAAATTTGGTTCTTTTCTGGTTTTTATAAAAAAGCCTCAAAATTTCTCAAAAAGCCACAAAAATCCTCATTTTCTAAAAAAATCCTCATTGACCTATCAAAAAGCCACAAAATGAGGATAAATCCTCAGATCTGGGAGCCCTGAAAAGAATGCTTCAACTCGCTTTTATTCATAAGCCATTTTTATCAACGATTACTCACACTGAATTTTACATAAATAAATAAATATATATATGTACAGTGGAAATGGGGACGCATTTGCGAGCAAGCAAAGGCCAAATATATACAAACAAATTATATACAATATTGAAATGGCACAATGCCAATATCATTTCAATCACGGATTGCAATAATCGATCAATTAATTAATTAATTCATTTCCCCTGCTGTTGTTGATCAGTGATCAGTAGGCCCGGGAGAAGCGGCGTCGAGCAGAAGACTGAAGAAAACATTGTTCAATTGCTGATTGGATTCATAAACAAAATGAAATTTTTCAAAAAATTGCTTTATCTACACAACCCCTGGTTTCCAAATAGGGGATTTTCGGTGGTCGTTGATCACGGAATTGACATCAATTTGATCACTTCCAAATCTGGAACCCTAATTCGAACAAAGTCAAAATCTAAAATTTTCAAAATTCACATTTATGTTTCGAATCTGAACAGAATTATCCATTTTTGGTTTGAGTTTTTTTGGGATTAACTCAGGGTTGCCAGATTAAAATTTTCAAAAGCCTCATTTGGCAGGCAAAAAAGCCTCATTTTGGGTCAAAAAGCCTCATTTTTACAAATTTATTCAAAACACATTAAAAATGTTCAAATATTATATTTTTATTTTCCATGATCAATTTGAGCAATTTTTTGTTAGAAATCAGCATTTTGTGAAATTCTGAGCACGAAAAATCGAAGTTGATTTTTTGCGGCGCTTTTTTCTAAAAAAGACTTGGGGAAAAGTGAGGCCGGCGGTGCCGATAGGCGCCGCCGGGAAAAATTTTGTGATTTTTATACGATTTGTTAACAGATTTGACCAGAAAAATGACCAAATTTTGCGATTTTGAGCAAATTTTTAAGAAAATAAAGGATCCCTGGAGCTCAAATAAATGAATTGAAATAAGAAACCCGGCAAATGCCGGGTTTCCAGGGCAAAATCGCACCCCTGCAGGAAAATCACAAATGAACCCAAAAAATCGTCTGAAAATGAAACCCGCCGGGCCCAGCGGAAGAAAAAGTGAATGAACGAATTATTGGGAAATGACAAATGGTCGATCATTAGGGAATGGGAATTGATCGGATAATTGATGCTCCTCATATTTATTTGTTGTTTCTTTGTTTGAATACATTTAGGAAATTATTGTTTGGATTTTTTGGACTTTTACGCAGATTTTTTAAACCTGAAAACCATCATTGATGCTGAGCTCAAATTTTTGGCGAATGAATGAATTGAATGAGGAGGAAATGGCTGAGTTAGGGATTCGAGAGAGGCATGAAAAAGACAAAAAGGAGGAAAATGAAACAAATTCGCGGCTGTGCCATCGCGTCGGAGAAAGCAATGCGCATAAAAAATGGGAAGTCTTAGGGTTAGCGCACCAATGATTTTTTTCAGAATGTGATCGGAGTACGATAGCTTTTTTATTTGTCACCAAAATCCAACAATTTTGGTATCATTCGAAAGCTCTTAACATGCTCTATTAGCCTTACCAAAAGCGAAAAGATTTTCAAGTTTAGAAAAAATTTTATTAAGAAAAAACTTCTAAAAATGTTCGATTTGGTTGACAATAAAAGTGTTATAACCAAAAACATGCTGGCGCCGAACGTAGTGAACCCCAAAAAATACGGGTACACAAATGGGTTTAAATCCGCTTGGAAATGCGTTAGAAAAAGAGAAAAATATGCTCGGACAGCTTTTAAATCGATAGAATCCATGTGAGACAAAAACAGCTTGCCAGACTAAACCGACCCCCTGACTATAATAACGGCCAGACTAAACGTCATAATGTCGCCGCGTCGAAATGTCGTCCAAGCTAAAAAGAGTCAAAATGTCGCCAAGCCAAAAAATTAGTGAAAAAGTCGAAAAATTATACAATTATTAGTTTTAAAATACTATTATACCTATTTTCAATTTAACAATACACCCATACACTTTTAATGATCGTTTCACATTTTATTTCCTTTACAAACGTTAACCACCAAATTTCACACACTAAAGTTAAGCATATTTCATGCAAAACTGCTTTATTTTTAGTCAATTGCGACAAGCCGAATGAATGCCGTGTCAGCAAGCCGTGCATGTTCCTTAAAATTGTCCATTCGAACTTCTTTTTTTTTGTCAATCTTCGAATAATTAGAATGTTACGTTTTCTCTGCCAGTTTTTATTGTTTTGTGTTCTTTAAACGATTCTGATAAACTGTTAATGAACTTAGTATTTCCGTATAAAATTTGGGGGGAGAGATCGGAGTGATCAGTCTGTTGGGATTTGCGATCGGGGATCTGATCAATTGTTGCCTTTTTGACTTTTCCTCACATTTTTAATCATCGCAAAATAAACCAATTGTTAATTAATCGAAGCTTTTAATTGGGGAATCCGCGCTTTGGGCCAATGCCCCTGGCATTGGCCCAGGGCCCAACGGATTCATGCGCGCACCCATTTTTAAAATATATAGTTTTCGACTTTTTCACTAATTTTTTGGCTTGGCGACATTTTGACTCTTTTTAGCTTGGGCGACATTTCGACGCGGCGACATTATGACGCGGCGATATTATGACGCAGCGACATTATGACGCGGCGACATTTCGACTCATTTTAGCTTGGGCGACATTTCGACGCGGCGACATTATGACGCGGCGATATTATGACGCAGCGACATTATGACGCGGCGACATTTCGACTCATTTTAGCTTGGGCGACATTTCGACGCGGCGACATTATGACGCGGCGACATTTCGACGCAGCGACATTTTGACGGGCAGCGAACCGATACAGACTCCCCGAAAACGACACTAACCGAAAAGTAGCGACCCTAAGAATGACATACAAAATGGTGTATAAAAGGGACGGTTTACGGACAGAAACAATCATTCATTGTTCATTTTTGCCTCTTTTTGGACTGCACTTCAGCAACAATGCTCACCAGAGAATAGTGAGTTATTTATGTATTGTTTTTCCGTAATTATTCTTTTGACACCTCATTAATTAATTACGTTGTTAATTAGTTCATTCACTCTTTGGTGTTTCATTCAGTCGCATTGTTATGCCGTTGACCACTGAAGAGTATCAAATTGCCCAAATGTTTTTAATGGACGAGCAATCGCGACAGGTTGGAGGAAGTTGCGGCGCGGAAATCTTTGTTTTCAAAAGTCATGAAACATGCTCCCATAGATTTTTGGAGTTGCTGGTCATGAATTCGGCATTCATTTCGACCAATCGGGTCCGATTTCGAACAAAAAATTTCGAAAATTGGATTAAAAATCCAAAAAAAAACATATTTTTAGGGGTTATTTGCTGCGCTGAGCACGAATTTGATCTTCTTTTGCCTTTGTTTCGAACCCCCAACCCGGATTCGAACAATTTTTTAATTTTTTTTTTTATTTTTTACTTAAGTGCATTTCCCTTTTTAGTTAGATGAGATAGTGGGCGATAAAGAAGTACGTGTTGAAGTGGTGCGCGACAACGAGCCATTCGAAGGCCAAAATCTGTGCAATGGCCGATTCACATCCGGACACTTTTCGCACAAAATTTACCATTTCAATTCGTGCGTTTTCGAGTTCGACAACACCGGACCCGAATTCGAACGAAAAGCCGAAAGCCCAAATTTTCGAATATACCTAGCATTTTTGGTTAAAAAACGGTTTAAATTATCGTTTATTGCATGGTTTATGGCGCTTAAGTTTTGTTTCCATGTTGTTTTAAACTGATTTGGAATCAAAATGCTAAATTTGTAACTTTCGGCTTTTTGTTCGAATTCGGGTCCGGGGTTCGGAATTGACAGAAAAATGGATGCCGAATTCAAAAAAGGGAGGCCACCACCCGGCTCTAGTATTGCCATGAAATGTAATTAATGAATGCTAATTGGTCGCTCGCGAATTTTCCAGAAAAAAGTTGCCCTCTCTACTGCGCCGGCTTTTGCCAAAGGGTTTGATGAATGTGCATGAACAAACGTGGAACGCCTTCCCGTACTGGAAAACGGATCTGACCAACCCGGACTTTATGAAGGACAGCTTCCTGATTCGGATGGAAACAATGCTTTTGAGTGATCGTGGCACCACAAAAAACGTATGTTTGATGGAGAATCCAATCATCATCATCCATCACCAAATTATCGATTATTATATTTCACTTTTTCGCGTGGCCCTAGTTTTTGGACTATAATTTATTTCATTGTCAACAAAATCCAATCAATCTTTTGGTATCATTCGAAAGCTGAACATGTTTAGAAATTGTTTCTAAGCTATTGCATGGCGATTTGATAATTGCCAAAAAACAAATTTTTAATTATTTTTTTTATAGGCCATGGAACCTTTTTGATTTTTGGAAGGTTGAAACAGGGTCATGTGAAGTGCTTATGAATGATACAAAGATTTCTGGATTTGGTTGACAATGAAAAAAGTGTTATAGCTTTCAAAAACTCGGGCTCGCACGAAGACGTTTTCAAATTTTTCAGGCGTTTGGTCTGACGAAGGACGCTCTGAACGAATGCAAGAAGATGGTACGCATTGACATCGCCAACGACACAGAGTTTCTGAATGCAGACGACATTCACGAAGACTTCAGACCGTCGACGTTCCGTTCGGTGTGCACAGGCCGTGGTCCGTTGACGGGGCAGTGGCAGACCAACTGCGAGCCGTTCATGTGCGCTTACAAAATGGTGACCGTCAAATTCAAATGGCTCGGCTTCCAAACCGTGGTGGAGTCTTTCATGCAGAAGGTGTGATGAGCTGATGAGAGATATTCATTTGTCGTCCAGCAGCAGTTTTCAAATGGGAGCAGCGTCGAAATCTCTGCTGATAAATTGAAAAAAAATTTTTTTTTTTCAAACCTAGAATTTTTCATGAAAAAATTCTTAAAATTTTAATCTTGCTTCCGAAATTGTTTGGAAGTTTTTAGATTTTGTGGCGAGATTTCGGGCGGCGAGATTTTGTCCCGTCCTTTTCCAAGCACACCACCAATTTTCCCTCCCCCCCCCCCCCCATTTAGCAATTCCCCCGCCTTTTCTGGCAGTTCAATCGCGATTTGTTCTGTTCCATGGACCGCTGGTACGCACTGACATTTACGCCAATTCGTTTGATCGAAGATGAGGCACAACAAGCATTGGATGAGGTGTGTTGGTTGGCTGCTTCTGCTGCTCTATTGCAGTTCGCATGGCAATAAAATCTTTTTTGAAAATTTAATGCAATATAACTTTTTCTAAAAGCGTCCAAAACAAACATTCTTGGTATCTTTTGAAAGCTCATAGGGTACTCTAATACGAAATTTTGCACGCTAATAGAGGACACTTACATCTATCGAATGATACCAAGAATGTTGAATTTGAGTGATTTTTGAAAAAGTTATGGTGCTTTAAATTTTTGCCGAATTGTTTTATGGTCGGGTGAACTGCAATAGAACCGCTTCTGCCACCATCCGATTTCTCACTTTTCCGTAATTGTCCCTTTGCTTACATCAACAGACAGATGAACTCGCGACTGATGATGGCTCGTCGCAGGAGATGAACGCCTCTAACGGAACTGAACGCTGATGATGATGAACCGAGTAACACGTGCCGATGTGACCCTGATCAATTTGCCCATTATACATACATATTGTAGAAAATTATAATAATTCGCCATTTGTACTTTCACCCCCAGGCACTCTATTGTACACTGAGCACACTCCCAATTTCCTTATGATAAGTCTGTACATATTGTGCTTCTTCTGTGCCAGAAAATAAATGTAAGAGATTTATTTGTTTTTACTAAAATTGAAATTTTTGGCGCTAGTTACATAAAAAGCGACAGATTTTGAATTTTATCAAAAAGTAACAGCAAAAGGGGGCGGGGGACCCTTTTGGTTTGCAAAATTTTTGAATGTATAGTCATGAAAATTTATTTTTGGGTCCCTGATCAAACTAATCTTTCAATTATTTGACCAATTCCTATTTCCTACTCTAAATTTGAACAAAAAAATCATAAATCGAAAATTTCCCAGCCCTGGCTACCTAAAATTTCTAAAATTTTAAAAAAATCGCAAAAATTGATCAATTTACCCCCCCCCCCCCGTTCCCTACGCTCTTGCGGGGATCCGAATTTGTCTACCATTTTCACTCATGTCGAATTCCGAATTCGAGCAGCATTTTGGAGAAATACAAGGGGATAATTTCAGCCCTCATTTAAGCAGCCCTAATTGGTGCATTTAATGTCAAAAGTGAAAGAAATAAAAAATATTTTCGAAGAATAAATTAAAATTAACGAGAAAAAAAAAAGAAAAGCATCAACAATGGATCAGCAGATCAATTTGTCCATTCAATAGTAATCTACAATAAGCCGATCATTTCTCAATTATATTTCAGTTCGACGCCGCTTCTTTCTGTCGCTTTCTTGCGTCGCTGGTGTGGACGACAATGGCCTAAAGAAATGCCAAAATCTATTTTTTATCTCGAAATTTTTTTTAATTGAATTTGTCTCATTTCCTATGCCCGAATTTGAACAAAAAGTCGAAAAAAACAAAAATTCTAAAATTTCAATTATTTTTAATAATTTTACACAAATTCTGCTCACCAAATGCATTTGACACCGCTCAAATTGATGCGGACATTGTTCAAATTGTTGTTCGTCTTTTCACATTGTGCCGTCGTCGTCTCCCCAATTTGGCATCGTTTAATTGTCCATCGGTCGTATGCTGCTTTGGTCAGTGTCAGCTTTTCCCGGGTTCTTTCATTCACCAATTCAAATGGCACCATGGTTGACGTTGTTGACGGCACCGCATAAGCAGTAAACTGAATTTTGTAGCTGACGGCATTGGTGGTGGCACGGCGAAATTGCTAAACCACAAATTGGCAACAATCAATTGATGAACATTTTACGAAAATGTGTGGCCACACACACCGGGTGCACTACGTTTAGTTAAAAAGATTCACCAACTTTCGACCCATTTCGAGCCACTGATTCGAGAATTCGAACAAAAAGTCGAAAATTAATTTGTCACCAAATTTGTTTTTTCATTCCCTACAATTTTTTTTTTGTTTATTTGATCGAATCGGTTTGGGCAATAAATGTGCATTGTTAGGTATTGTCCATTTTTTTTGTGGGGCCGAAACTCAAGAGCCAAAAAAAAAAATGAATAAAATATGGCGGGCCGCCAGCCAGCCACCTCCTTGAAGTTGTCGATCCATTTGGGATTTGGTGGTTCCAAAGAATCAATGCAACGCAATTGCTTCGGTTGGCCATCGGCGGTCGGTGTGTGCAACCAATTGGATACTATTTGGCCAGTAGTTGCATTTGGCCCAGCATCATCTTTATTAGTCACATCGGTGAACAAATAGTCGAAATCGATTGAATTCAACTGATTGAGATCGGTGAGAATTGTTGGTGAAATGCGGCGACGCAAATCGTCCAAATACACACTGTTGGAGAAGCCCAAATGGCGAATGCTTGGCGCAAAAATTGGCCAAATTTCTCGAGCCAAGAAATCCCAGGTCAGCCGGATTTTTTCAGAAATCCACACTCGCAAACTCAAACTGGTGCCTCTTCCATCATCGAAAATTTGCTTATTTGAGCGCAGAAATTCGAGCACGGATTTGTTAAAGTACCTGAAAAAGGGGGGCGCCTATTTTCAAACTTAGAAATTTAAAAAAAATTCTTAAGAAATTTGTTCAAAAAATTTTCAACAATTTTTTGGGAAATTTTTTTTTTTAAAACAGCATTAAAAAATTTTAAAAAATCGCAAGTTTTTTTTCAAGAATTTTTTTTTTTTGAAAAACTTTCGGGGTGGGTGGAACCGAGCTGCTCCGGAAAATAATGCTTTTTACATTAGCTGCTTGGCAATGTTTCGGAATTGTGGTCCCGAAATTTTTTTTTTTAATTTATATTTTAAGGGTTTCCAAGGGTGCTGGTTACGAATCTGAACTTGGATTGGCCCAAACCCGAACTCCTGACCCGATTTCGAACAAAAATTGAAAAAAAAATTTCAAGAATGGATTTTTTTTTTTGGGATGAAAAACTCGATATCATGCAACAACTATTATTTTCTGATTAAAATAATGCTTCAAATTGTTAATTGGATAAAAATGCGCGGTTTACGCCAAAATTTGATCGATTTTAACGTAAATTTTTGAAAAAAATCCAACTCTTTGTTCGAATTCGGGTCCATTGGGCAAATCCGAGTTCATATTCGTGATTAGCGTATTTTTAAGCCTAGAAAAAGTGTCTTACAAATTAAAAAAAAAAAAATTTTTTTTCGGGACCACAATTCCGAAAGATTGCCAGCTGCTTTTACTTAAACATTTTAATTACTCAATCCGAAGGTGCTTAAAGCGAATTCTGTTGGGCAGCGAATGGTCCGGCAACGGAAATTCCACAAATTTGCCACCAATGCGCACCGAAAATTTGGCGAGTTTTTTGTCCTGTGTCTTAGAAATTTTGATTTGTCTCCAAAGCGTCAATTCGCTTTTGCCGTCAAAATGTTTGTCCACCAAAGCATTGAAACGAGGCGAAAGCAATGCCAATTTGAGACCAAGTTCGGCATGGCCAAAAAATGGGAGAACGTCCATCAAAACGTCGTTGCACACCCAACTGAAAAATGGAGGGGAAAAATGATTGAACGGTTTTAAAAACGGTTAATTTAACAAAAGAATTCGGTTGTGTTAAAGACCACACTCAGTTTCTTAGGCCATAATTTTTTCGTAATTTTGTCAATGCCTATATTATTGGTATCAAACAATAAAAAAAAATTATAGAAAAAAATTGAAAATTTAGTGTTTCTCATTGTAATTTCTTTTTTAATGCCGGTATTCGCTCTTTTATTGCATTTATAAATTGCCGAAACTTTAAGCTTTTGATTGGTACCAAGAATGTGAAGCATGATTAAGTAAGAAAAAAGTTATGGCCCAAGAAACTTAGGACATTGGTCATTCATGGGACGCCTAAAATCACAAATGAATTCGGTTCGATTTTTCACATTTTCGTCAAAGTTCGGTTCGTTTTCTTTGCCACTCGAAGACTTCGTCGTTTTCCAAATGATGTCACAAGTGAAGCCATCAATTGCTGCTGCTGTTGTCCATGACCAATTGTGGCGGTAGAAGAAGAAGAAATGAGGCGGCGATTGTCGGCGGAGGAAATTTTTTGCTTTTTTCTGACGGGCGGTGCCATTAAAAATAATAATAATTATTATTATTGTCTAAATGAAATTTCGTACGAATTAAATACTAGGGGATTTCCAAAATTCGCCCCGGACCGGTTTACCGGATCAAGTAAAACCGGGTCCGGTCCGGCTCGATCTCAAAAAAAAAACTAACAAAATTAAATTTTAAGCTAGAGTGCCACGGGACCGGGACCGGGCCGGGAATTCCCGGTCATCCGAGGTCCAGGTCCCGGATTTTGAAAAATTCAGGTCCCGGTCCCGGTAGGGCAACCGGGAACCGGGAAAAACAAGCACTGGTAAGAATGGGGGTCTGAGTGAAAAATTAATGAACCAAAGGAAAAAATTAAAAAATATATGAAATATATTCTTAAAAGTGACATGAATAATTGTGAAAATGGCCTAGTGGCTAGTCTCCTTGACTTTTCCCTTCTTCTTTCCCATGGTTCAATCATATTTTATCATTTTTTTTAAATGAAAATCCATACAAATTGTTGAGCCTATTAATCCCAAAAACCAACCTTTTTTTGTTGTTGAAAATCTGTTAACAAATTACACTCAAATTTTCAAAATTTCCCACGGCGGCGCCTATCGGCACCGCCGGACTCCTTTCCTCCCTAAAAGTTTTTTGGAAAAACCGCGCCGAAAAAATGATGTGAAAAGAAAATCTGAATTTCTAATAATATTCGATCATTTGAGTCAAAAAGTGATTAATTGTTTGTATTTAATTTATATTATTTTCAGTTGAAAAAAACAAAAATAAAATTTGAATTTTTTTTAATTTTTGAATTTTTTTGATTTTTAAAAATTCCCGGTTGGTCCCGGTTCCCGGTCCTGAAAAAAATCGAGGTCCCGGTCCCGGCTTCTCAGGTCCCGGCAAGTCCCGGTTTTGGCAAAAATTCCCGGTCCCGTGGCACTCTATTTTAAACATTGGAATGGTAGGTTTCAACAATTTTTTTGGCTTCTAAATTTTTTAAAAGCTATTTTTTCAACTATTTTTGCAGGCCCCAGATTCAAAGTTTCATAAAAAAAAATTGGGGGTGAATGAATGAATTGAATGAGGAGGAAAGAAGAAACAATGGCATTTTTATACAAAAATATTAGCGTAGGTATATTTGAGTACCGATGAGGAAAAACCATTTATAAAAGGCAGAGAAAATTGACAGTTAATGTCATTTGTTTGTTTTGCAATCATTATAGGGCTTCCATTTTTAGGCACAAAAAAACGCGAAATAGGCACCTAAAAAGGCATAAAAATAGGCAAATAGGCATTAAGCACAAAAAGTCCAAAATAGGCAAAAATAGGCATTATAAAAGTCATCGTAGACACCCCAAACCAAGCGGAAAATGCTTTTTTCGTGCTTATCTATGCGTATTAAGTGCGCAAAAATTTTAGGCATTTGCCTAAAATGGAAGCCCTAATAATTTATGATGACTAATTAATTTAAGCGTGCTCAGCTAATATTGCCGCAAAAGTAATATTTTACTCAATCATAATTTACGACTAATTAAAAAATTCAAAAACAAATCCACGCTTCATTTTTGTGCAATTTTTCCAAAAAAATTTCGTAATTTTAGACTAAATTATTATTATTAAATCTCTGCGTGGCGCTATGAAAAAGAATTGTCGAACTTCGAGGAAAATGTAAGCCAAATTTTCCCCACTTCTATTGCAAATGATTTTTGGCATTTCATTCAGTTGGGTGTGCAACGACGTTTTGATGGATGTTCTCCCATTTTTTGACCGTCCTCAACTTGGTCTCAAATTGGCATTGCTTTCGCCCCGTTTCAATGCTTTGGTGGACAAACATTTTGACGGAAAAAGCGAATTGACGCTTTGGAGAGAGACCATAATTCACAAACACGCCGGACCAGTGCCAAAATTATCTGTTCTGATCGATGACAAATTTGTGGGATTTCCGTTACCGGACCGTCCGATGCACAACAAAATCCGCTTTGACGACCTTTCAATCGAGTAAATCCAAACAAAATTCAAAAAATGATTAAATGCTAAGTGATTCATTCCCTTTAAGATACATCGATCATTCCGTCATCACATTTCTCCGTGCCAATCACCAAATTTTCAACAAAGGCACCGATTTGTATTTGTATTTGGGTTTGCCGTACGCCCGTAATGCCAAGAATGATTGGAATGTTATTGGCCATGAAATTTGGCCCATTTTTGCGCCAACCATTCGCAATTTGAATTTTTTTGGTGAACATGTTCTTGAAAAGGCAATGGTCAAGAATTGGTGTCCCGACGAAAGAAAATGTTAAAAATTTCGCAGCTATTTTTTCTAAGCTTAGAAAATGCGCTGATCACGAATCTGAACTCAGATTTTGAAAATCATTGATTTTTATCTATGATTTTTCATCAACTACTTGATTTTTCCAAAAAAATTTTTGAAATTTAATCTGGTGTAAATAACTCATATGCAGCTGTTGTAGAGCTCAAAAAGAGCTTTCGAATGAGCTATTGAATGTTTTGAGAAGTTAAGTGTTAAGTTTTTTACGATTTTTTGAAGTTTTATTATTGGCCCTTATGGGTCTTATGAGACAGGGGTAAGGGGTTCGAATCCGCTTGGCTGCGGATTATTTTTTTCCGATATTTGATGAGAAATCATAGACAAAAATATTGTTTTTGCAAAATTAGAACTCAAATTAGTAATCAGTGCATTTTTCTAACCCAAATTCATTGTAAAATAAATTTTTAAAAAAATTTGAAAAATCAAGTAGTTGATGAAAAATCATAGATAAAAATCAATGATTTTCAAAATCTGAGTTCAGATTCGTGATCAGCGCATTTTCTAAGCTTAGAAAAAATAGCTGCGAAATTTTTAACATTTTTTTTCGTCGGGACACCAATTCTTGACCATTGCCCTTGAAAATTTACGTCGCCACATTTCGCCGACAATTCTCACTGATTTCAACATCAATTCAATCGATTCAAGTGATTTGTTGCCCGATGTGATCGCTGATGATGGGCCAAATGCAACTGGTGGCCAAGCGCTGTCAAAATGGTTGAACACGCCGAGAAAAGATGGAAAGCCAAAGCAACTGAATTGTCGAGATCATTCAAAACCACCACATATCGAATGGATCAACGGGTTCAAAGAGGTGTGTGTCCAAACATTTTTTAAATATAATATTTGGATTAATTGCCATTTGTTTTTTCCATTGTTTAGGCATTTCTCCATGCCACCACCACTTCTTCGACCAGTTACATAATTCGACTTGAAGACTTTAAAACAGCGGGAAATGAGTTATTTGAATTGATCAATGAACGGACCAACGAAAAGCTGACATTGGAGAAAGAAGAAAATGATGATGAAAAAATGGAAGACGAAGATGATGATAACAGTGTTTATTGGCTGTTGAAGCGATGCACAATTGGGCAGACGATGACGACGGTTCAATGGGAGGACGACAATTTGAACAATGTCAGCTTTACGTTTTATAGTGGCACGAATACGAATTGCATTGGGTAAGTTGTGGCATGGCATTAGCTTTTGCTATAATAATAATAATCAATTTTAATTGCACTTACCTAATTTAGGCCATTGTCTTCACCAAAAGCGGGCCAAAAGAACGCAAAAAATTGTGTGGAAATGAAACCCGGGCCCAGCGGAGAGCGGAAGAAAAAGTGAATGAACGAATTATTGGGAAATGACAAATGGTGGTCGATCATTAGGGAATGGGAATTGATCGGATAATTGTTTCTCTCATATTTATTTGTTGTTTCTTTGTTTGAATACATTTAGGAAATTATTGTTTTGATAGAAAGCCGAAATTCAACATTTTCGAAATTCTCACTTCTGTTCTAAAATCGATTAAAGAAGATAAATTTTGTCGCAGATCATTGAAATATCAAAAAATGATCATTTTGTACTGGGACGAACATAAAAGTGAATTTTGAGTTTTCGATATTTTCTTCGAATCTGAGTCCGCGGTTCGGAATTGGTCAAAACGGGGGTACTAATGCACTTTACAAGACATAATTTTTTTTTTGTCTTATTAATTCATGTAAAATAGCTTCGGGGGGTTTTCAGCATCGCTGATTAAGAATCTGGCGTTCATTTCAACTAATTCCGTACACCAGAAACCGAAATCGAACTTTTGGTCGAACATCGAAAATTTTTCAAAATTGATTTTACAACGCTGAATGGAAGTCGAAGAACAACAAACATAATGCCATTGCTTCATCAAATTATAGTACCGATTGTAGCCCCCATTTTTCGAAAAAATGTTTCCAGATTTTTTCCCCGAATTTTCGAATTCGGGATTCGAAATTGAGCCTAAAGAAGGCCAGAATGCGAATCGACTCAGATTACTCATAAAAATAATTTTAAAACTTATTTAAAAATTGTTTTTCTGAACCAATCATTCTCGATCAAACATAAAAAGTTCCGACCGATTGTACGAATAAGGGCAAGGGTTACGGGCTTAACATCGATACGGGCTAAAAACAATCGTATCCACCGAAAATCGGGCTATCGAAAGGGAAAAACCAAATTCAAAGTTAAAATATACTTTAAAAGCATCAAAAAAAATTTGGGAACTCAGCCGCTTCGTCGACCAAAGGAAACGACCTTTTGTTGTTCACAGAGGGATCGGATATTTAATTCAGTGAATTGTGCTCCATCCTCCAATGGAAGGCCATTAAAACCGACCATTCGACGCGTATTTTTATGCCCGCGTCCCTCCACAATTATCAATTCATTGATAATTTTGCCTCCAGGCACCACGAGGAACAAGCGGATCAAGAGGGTCCAAGCTTTGTCTTGAGGTCATTTGTTCTGTTTCACAGTGATGAGTGATGACCAGGGCTTCCATTTTTATGTAAATACATTTTTTTTTCCTGGCTATAAATTTAGTGGGAAAAACACTTTCTTTTTTGTGTTTGCGAAAAAAAGTTTATTTACATATTTTTACATATTTCGGGGTTTTTCTACATATGATATATTTTTAAATATTTTGGACTTTTTCCCATTTTTCGCACATATTTTGCAATTTTTGAGGATTTTTAAATATCCCAAAAAATCCAAAATTTTGCAATTTCTTCGTAAATGTTTTGAGAATTTTTGAAAATTAAAAAAAATATCTTATGAAAATTAAAAAAAATTTTTTTAAATGTACCCCAAAAATCAATGTTTTCCAAAAATACAAAAGGCGATTGATTCTAAGCCTATTAAGGTCATTTTTATGGCATTTTATGCCTAGTTCACTTTTTACGAAGAATTTTTTTCCAAAAAATAACAATTTAAAAAATTTTATTTGCATATTTTACTACATATTGTAGCATTTTTTATACACATTTTATTTACATATTTCGTGATTCTTCTTACATAAAAATGGAAGCCCTGGTGTTGACTGTCCAACAATTACATGGAAATTCATGTTTTTTTTTGTAGATTTTTTGATGGAGTTAAAACAGGGTTACCCTTTGTACTTATTTGTAAGTATTGTAGTTATTTGGAGGGTCCAAACTTATAAATTTAAAATGTACTTATTTGTAAGTATTGTACTTATTTGAGCTCAATGTACTTATTTTTTAGATTCAGAGGGAAATTTAGATTTTTAAATGATAATTTTTGAAAGAAATCTTTTTTGAAGCGAATTAATTATTAATATGCAAAATCTTAACAAGATTCAGTTAAATATTCAAATTTTTCTCTCGGCGGTTTCTTATTATTCTCTTAAAAAATTGGCTCAAAGTCGTAATTTTGTCTTTCCCTTTTCTATGTTTTCTCTGCTGCCCCACTGTTTCGCTTCTCTCTGATTTCTTTGCCAGTGTCTCACCATTCTCCTCCAATTTTGTTTCCTTTTTTTCTGTCCGTGTCCGCAAATTGTATATAAAAGTGCCTAAAATTCTCAGTCAACCCAATCATTTCAAATGCATTTCGTTATTCCGAATTTTTTTTTTTGTACCACCTCAAATTACAAAGAATTAATTACCCCTTTTCTTTACGGATTTTCATGTCTTTTTTTCGCTTACAAATTAATTCTAAAATGACTTCCAATTATATATGGGTATTTATCAAATATTCCATCTTTTGACAAATCTCTTACCCGAACTCGAGCAGAAAGACGAAAATTTAAATTTTTCGGATTTCTCTTTTTTGCTCAAATTTAAGTTATAGATTCAAAATTGGATTAAATTGATGTCAGATTCGTATCAGGGACCCCCAAAACCCACCTTTGAACAAGTTTTACATAAATAGCAAAAGTGCCATGCATAAAATTGAAATGAAATTTTTTCCCTTTTTCAGCAATAAATCAATCATAAAAATGTTCCTCTCTCATTCTGTTGCCTGTCCAAATCGTTCTGATCGTCCTCAGTGCTCTGTTTGTCATCATCTCACAATGCTGTGGCTCCAAGAAGAATAGGGTCTTTGGCTTTTCGTTTTCTGCTAATTTTGCTAATTCCCCCCCCCCCCCCCCAATTAAGGCGATGGAACAGTTCCTCAAGCAGGAGAATCTCGACTACCAAATGCAGTCGCGCGAGTTCATGCACGAGGCCGACTCATTGGAGGACTTTCACGGCAAAGTGGTGGTGGACAACATCGTACATGAGAAGAAGGTGCGGTGCGTTTGGCTTCTGATCACTGATCAGTGATCTTCCATTGATATCTATCGCATTGGGCCTTCTGTTGCAGTCATTTGGGGCTCTGAATTTGCATGTTTTGTGGCCATTGATCACGATTATAACATCATGCATTTATGCGCCTATTCTGAATCCTGGATCCGAATTGGAACAAAAAGTCGAAAATTCATATGTTCGCTAACTGATGCAAGCAAAATTAGTCTAAAATCATTGGAAATCAAAATTAGTCACCATTTTGTACATATTTTAACACAAGCCTTGAAAATTCTCAACTTTTTGTTGAGTTTGGGTCCCCGGATTCTGAATAAGCCAAAAGGCATGCCATATTCATTAGCAAAAAGCTATGCTTAGTAACTGAATGACAGACTAATGATCCCTGAATTCTGCCTGATTCGTTAGCTTAGTGATTCTAACTTTCCTCTGTTTTCAGAAGACTTACGCTAAGCAGCCGAACGACATGAGGGGCATCGCCGTTAATTGGGACAAATGGCCGAACGTCGCCAGAAAGGTTGAGGATGCTAATGTTGCGTCCAAGGTGGGAAACTGTTTCCCAATTTTAACAGTTTAATGACGCAAAATACCATTACATAGACTGGCATCAAACCAATGGTCGGAAAGGCGGGCGGCGTCACTTTGTTGGGTCAGTCGACGCTGGCGGGGTCGACGCACGGCAAAACGAAAGTGCGTTCATTTTGGGGGCGGCATTTTATTAAAAAACTAATATAATTGAATATGTTTTAAGCGCGTTTCTCAGAAGAAGCCCGGTACCATCAGCAAACAGTTGGGCGGTGACACATCGGTGACGCAAAAATCTTCGGCGACGGAATCGGCGGCCAAAAGTACGACGCAAAAATCTTCGGCGACGCTGGGCCAAAAGTCGGAGGCGGACCGGGAGAAGTCGAAGAAGGAGGAGGAGGAAACTGAGACGGAAACCGAAACGGACGAGGAGGAGGAAACTACGGACAATGAGGAAGAGGATGAAGAAGGGGAGGAAAGCGGTGATGAGAACGAAGACGACGAAGAGGAGGACGAGGGAGAATAAGAAGCCATGGACGAGACGACGAATGACGGAGGAAGTTTGATGGAGAATGGCACAGTGCCAATGATATGCACCGTTATTTTCTGTTTTTGTTGTTGCCTGTTGCCCACCAATTGTTGTACCATAAATTTGTAGGAATTTTTGTTGGATAATATTTTATGTATACATATGAAGATATATGTAATGTATAAAATGGAAACGCACTGTTCGACCTGCTGATGACTTTTGAATTTCGATTTTCCTGTGTTCAAATTTGTGATTTTCCCTTCGCATTGAATTTCAAAAAGTTTTAGTCACAAATATAAATATGATTTCTTGCGATGATAATAATTTTTAGGAGAAAAAATGGGAAAAAATTGAATTTTGATAATTGTTCGAATCCGGGTTCGGAGTTCGAAATGGGTCGAAACAGATATCATATTCGGGTTCTACGACCCCGAAAACCTATAGAAACGACTTTTTATTAATTTAAAATAAATTTAACAAAGAAAAAAATTTTGTTGACACAAAACCCGAAAGTACCAAATGATCAATCCCGGCAATTATTGCACAATTCGAAAATTCTCAATGAGTAAAAACGATCTCGCAACAAGTTCATTTGGCAAAAACTCAGTTTCAAGTTGGATGAACAATACCAAGCCGATCACCATGGAGTGATCTAACAAATAAGATAATTTTGGAACGATTTAAATTACCTATTTTAATTTGTTTCTGCGTGATTTAATTTGGCACATGGAACAAACAAACACAATTTTTATGTGGAAACATAATGGTACAATCACAACAAATCAAGCATATATCTACATAACATATATACAATAGGCACAATAAAGCAGGGGCCGGCATTTTTATAAGCATACATATACACACGTTATAACATTAATATGATTTCGGCACTCTGTACAAGTCATCATCGTCTGTACTGTCCTTCGTTGTGTTCGGCACATTGTACAGATCATTCTCGTCGACATCATTCTTCGGTGCATCCATCTGTTGCGCGTTGCCTTCGCCATGGTCGCTTTTCAGTGCGTCCGGCACATTGTACATGTCGTCTTCGTCAAGAGCATTGCTCGGTGTCGTCGTTCCACGATTCTGTTGCGCGTCACCTCTGCCATGGTCGCTTTTCAGTGCGTCCGGCACATTGTACATGTCATCTTCGTCAAGTGCGTTCTTCGGTGTCCCATGCTCCAATGGTTGTTGCTGTTTTGGGTTGTACATGTCATCCTCCTCCTCAGCGTTCTGCTCCTCCTCATCATCAGCTTTCACTGGCTTTCGTAGCGGAATGGGCTTCACACCAGCACGTAACGGCGCAACAGGCTGCGGCGTCGGCTTCTCTTTTCGTTGCACGTTGACTTGGAGCAACGGTCCACCACCAGTCGCAATTGTTGGCATAGCCGGCATTTGGAATGGCAGCGGTTGTGGCGGTGCAAAACGAGGTTGAATTGGCTGCTGATGAGGCGGTGCATAAGGATGAACAGGTTGATGGAATGGACCATGCTGAACAGGTTGATGAACTGCTTGCCCATGAGCTGCTGGCGACGGAGGACGCAGAGGAGCAGCAACAGGCTAAAATATTGTTGCGATTGAAAAAAGTACAGAAAAATGAGATGGATCAGTTTCACTTTCGCTGCTGTCAGTGGTCGTTGAGGAGGAAGAGGAGCCGGTCGTTTGCCCGCCGATGAAAGAGGACGCAATGGAAGAGCATGCTTTTTGAGAGGCGATGCAGCGGCGCCATGTTTTTTGATCGGTTGACGAGACGCTGGTGACAGAGGACGCAGAAGACAACCACCAGCAGTAGTCTTAATTGTGTTTGTAATTAGTAGACAAGGCGTCAGAGAAAATTGCCATTGCGGAAAACTCACTTTGGCACCCGGTGCAGCACGTGGCAGAGGAACGGGCTTCTTGGACGGTGAAGAAAAGTCGGTCTTCTTGGGCGGCCATTTATCTTCCAGTTTCTTCTGGAGCGGCGATTTGTCCTCCGGCTTCTTCTTAAGCGGCGATTTATCTTCCGGTTTCGTCTTATCCTCCGGCTCCTTCTTAAGCGGCGATTTATCTTCCGGCTTCTTCTTGAGTGGTGTTTTCGCGCCAGCCTTCTTCTTCAGCGAAGGTTTCGTGCCAAGCTTCTTCTTCTTGAACGGTGTTTTGGCGCCAGCTTTCTTCTTCAGCGAAGGTTTCGTGCCAAGCTTCTTCTTCTTGAACGGAGATTTTGCCTTCGATTTCTTCGTAAGCGGCGATTTATCGACTGGCTTCTGCTCGAGGGGCGATGGTGTGGCAACATCAGGCTTCTTGGGCGGCGAATAAGGGGGCGTTGTTGGAGAAACGGGCATCTTAAAGGAGAAGAAGCGTTAAAAAATAAGCAAAATGATTAAATGACAAAAAACGGCGCTATTACAGTTTACACGACCATAAAATAATTTGGCAACTTTAATGGACCATAATTTTTTCTAGAAGCCTCCAAATTAAACATTCTATATATCATTCGATAGCCTAAAGAGTTAATTTGGTTGCTTCTAAAAAGTTATGGCCCATTAAAGTTGTCAAATTATTTTATGGTCGTGTAAATTGCAATAGAGTCCAAAAAAACAACTCACCACTTTGGTGTACTCAGGCGAACTCTGTCGCTTCCCTTTCTTCTTCCGGCCGAAACACATTATAATAATAATTGCAGAGCAACAATACAATTGTTGAATGATTACAGAGAGAAAATGAAAATGAGTGTTCATTCCGTCTCTATTTATAAAGGCGTAAAGACAAAAAATTCGTAATAAAATTGCCTGTTTACGCGTTGAGCTACAAATACAAAATTCCAGGGAAAATTGTTTTGTATAAAAATGGAAAATTTCACGCGTTTTCTTCACTTCATCAATTCCCTATTCTTCACGACAATTATTATTTGCTCGTCTCCAAGTCTCGTCCAACGTCTGCATTTATTGTTCATCAATCCTTCATCGGTTGGCATCCGCGCGCACTTCAAAATGGACGCCCTCAAAAGGCTTGCGAGCCGTGCACGGCAGGTAAAAAAAATGGGCGGATTCTGGGGAATCAATTTTTTAAAAATGCCATCCCCTGCACATTTCAGAAGTCGGCGGAGATCATCCTGAGCGCGGAGAAGACCGAAATCGGTGAGGAGGGCATTTTTGGTTTTCCTGAAAATCAAAAAAAAAAAACAATTTTTTTCCCCAAAATTCAGGTGCCGAGCTGGAAGGACTGTTGACCAAGACAGACAAGACGGAGGAGCACATGAAGAAGCTGGTGCATGCCATCGAGGTGTACCTGCAGCCGAACCCTGGTGGACACTTAGAATTTGCAATTTTGCAGGAAAATACTAATTTTTTTTTCCAATTTTCAGCAGTCCGAGCGCTGGACCCGCGAAAGGACAAATCCGGCCGACAGAACACGCTGGACGGTCTTGGGGAGGCGATGAAGGTGTGGTTTTTGGCACATTCACAATTAACAAACCCATTTTTAATGCCCTGCCAAAATTTCAGGAAGCAGCATCGAAAGCGGTGGGCGCCGAGTCGACCTTCGGAGGTGAGAGAATTTGGAATCGGAAAATGCTCAATTTAATTAACCCCACTAATTGTCTTTTCTGTTGTTTTTCAGCCATTCTGCTGAAGGTGTCACAGACGGAGTCCAAGATGGCAGCAGGGGAACGCCAACTCATCCAATCGATCACCTCGCAAACCTTGGCAAGCCTTCGGCACCTGCTGGAGAACGAACTGCGCGCCGTCCAGGCGTGGATTTGCATTTTTTACTCAATTTCCAACAATTTTTAATCCAAATCCCTCCTTTTCAGAAGGAACGCAGCGCGTTGAACAAGAAACGGTTGGATTTGGACGCGACAAAAAGCCGTTGGAAGCGCGCATCGGACGACAAAAAACCCGCTGTACGTCGTGTGTTCTTCCGCCGGGCTCCACTTTTCAACCGTTGACCAATTTCACTGTTTTTTTTTCAGGTTGAAGCAGAGTTGCGCAAAGCCCAAGACGAATTTGACACTCAACTGGAGACCATCAGCACTGCGTTGGAAGCTCTTCAAACGGCCGTGGTGAGAATTTCACACCCCAAAAAAAAATTTTGACAAAATTTCAATTATTTTCCAGGATCGTCAGGCTGAACAATTGGTGCAGTTCGTGGCGGCACAGATCGAATACCACAGCAGCAGCCTCAAACTTCTGAAGGACCTGAAGCGCGACTTGGGAGCCTAGTGATGATGAGCACAACAACAGCAGAAGAAGAAGCAGACGGATGATGAGAGACGAATTGCCATGGAAATTCATATTGGACATACCCATATTTGTGTATTATACTGGATTAATCCAAATTGATGCGTATGTATTACTTGTATCTTGTACTTGTACATAATTGTATGTGTGTAATAAACACTAATTAACCCCGTGCCATTTGTGTGTTTAAAATTCGATTCGCCCTTATAAAATTTGACTTTTTCGCGACAAAACGGTCCTTCAAAAAAGTGCTTTCGATTATCGAAATTATGAATTGGCATTCATTCTATTTTTTGAAAATCTAAGACAAGTGTTCCCATCTGACACCAAAAACACGGCATTTCCCGCAAAAAATGCCGAGTTCGGCGCTGTTTGGTCCGCTTCAATTCCTAATTTTTGATCAAATTGTAGTAAAATAGCAAAAACAGCGTATGTAATATGCACTTCACGAATCAGTGGTCAAAAAGTTTATGGATTTATGGGCACTCATTTCTGTGTCCTTTTCAAAAAGTTTTACTAAATTCGAATTTCTTAGCCAATAATGGCTAGAAAAGAGAAAGTTGACCACTTTTATACTCAAAAATTTGTTATGCGCAGAAAAAGAAATACGCCGACACTTTTGTCTGGCAGAGCAGAGAAAGAAAAACAGGAAAATAGCGCATGTACGTACATGTACAATCCGGAAAAGAAACAAAAGAATAGTTAGAAAGTATTATTCGAATCTTCCCTTTCCTCGCCCCTCTTTCATCCCATAAATTATATATTTTCTCTATTTTTACAAAAGAACCCTTTTTTGTCTGTGTTTTCATAATACGTCCCTCCGTTTAGATGTTGGGTTGTTGGAGCTTGAGCTTGAACTCGAGCTAAAATTTTTGGACTGTCCCCTCCCCGCGGAGGGGACTTAAAAAATTTAAATGCATTTTGGAATGGGCATGGGTATTTTCCAAAGACAAAAAGGCGCTTATGCCAGTTGGTGTGGGACTATGCTTACCTAAATTGATTTCGAATTATGAATTTCCGAATTTGTTTAGATGTTTTGAATGAAATGTAATTTTTTGGGCATTTTCAAGAACACCCGATAGTACCGATTGTAATCCTATTTGTTTGTATATGAATGTACTAATACATCTATCTATTCTGTTGTTTTCAATCGCTGTTAGGAGAGATTTGATGAATCAATTAAGAAGAAAATTAGGCACTTATATCCCCAAATTAAAAAAAATGACGGGAATTACCTAGGTATTTATTTTCGGTCAGGGTTGTTTTCGTACGGGCCGTTTTCGTACGAGGGCCGTTTTCGTACGGCAGGGGGTCGTTTTCGTACGAGTTGTGTACAAGCGTCAGACCGATGTAAAAAGCTTGGAAACTAATATAACTAAAATTTTATAATTTTAACTCCATACTCGTAAATTTTAATCGAAAATTCATATATTTAACAAAAAATCTTCTACAGTTTATAGCCCACAAATTTTTTTTCACTTTGCCAGTTGAAAACATACCAAGATTTTCAGGGTCGCTGACCTCGAATCCGGCATCCATTCCGAATAATTTAGGACTCCGTACCAGGGGGGACGTAACTGATTTTCATTTAGATGGCTACGGAACCGGGACCGGGACCGGGACCTGAAAAAACCGGGATTTCCCGCCCCGGTCCCGGTCCCGGTCCCGTGCTACTCTAGTGTATTCCTCATTAGAGATCGGCATTTTGCGAAAATACGGATCAGTATCAGTATTATGTACTTGACATCGATACGGATTAAGTATTTACGGACTAAAAACACGGAAAATCCGTTGTACGTAAAAATACGTATCGGCCGAAAAAAAATACGTATTACGGACTACGGGTCCGTAAAAATACGGATCCGGTCCGTAGCCGATCTCTATTCCTCATTTCGTGGTCGTGGATTCAAATTGCCGCGGTTGCGAATCGCCAATTACGAAAACAAAAAAAACGCTTGGATCATGACCGAGGCAATGCAGAAGGTGTGGTCGATAGTAGAGTGCCACGGGACCGGGACCTGGAAGCGGACAACTGAGTACCAAGATCCCGGTTTTTTTTCCCGGTTTTCCCATCCAAAACCCGGTTTTTCAAACCGAAAAGGTCCCAGTCCCGGGTTTGCCCAAAATTCCCGGTCCCGTGGCACTCTAGTCGATAGGATTTGACGCATTGCATTTAATTGTTTTTTTTATTTTCAGATGATCCAAGCGGACGCCAATTTGAACAGCGAGGAGCGCGAGTTGCTCGTCGCCGCCTACAGAGGTGCAATTTCTGCGCGTCGTGCGTCGTGGCGTTCGCTCTGTTACGCGGAACAACGCGTCGCTTTGGACCTTACAGACCAGCAAATACAGGTGGAGTTTGGGGCACAAGTGTCAGCAGCGAGTTCCTTATTGATGTTTCCCTTTTTTACAGGTGGCGGAAGAGTACCGGACGAAGATGGAGTCAGAACTGCTCAGCATTTGCCACGATATTTTGGTCAGTTGTGTTTTTTTTACCATGGATTTTGATCATTTTCCCCATTTACCCCCATTTAGGGAGCCATCAATGAAATGCTTCTGCCGAAGGCGAGCGACGCTGAGGCGAAGGCTTTCTACTTGAAGATGAAGGGCGATTACTACCGCTACATGATCGAAGTAGCGCCGGGGGAGGAACGCCCTGGTAGTGCCTTTCTTTTGTGCTCTTTTCTCCCACAAATTTGCTCTTTTTTTTTTAGCTGTCATGGACCTCTCAAAACATTCGTACCAAGATGGACTTGAAATCGCCACCAAGGAGATGAAAGCGTCCAATCCGACTCGCCTGGGCCTGGCGCACAACTTCGCTGTGTTCCACTTTGAAGTCTTAAAGTTGCCGGCGGAAGCCCGTCAGATTGCGCAGAAAGTCATTGTTTTTGAGTTTCTTGTTTTTTTTTGAATTTCATTTTCAAATTTAGGCACTCGACGAAGCGATGGCTGAAATTGGCGCAAACGAAGTGGCCGGGGAAACGGACACTGTTCTTCATGTGATTCGGGAGGCTTTGAACGCGTGGAAGCCCAAGGATTTCGCTGCGGACGCATAGAATGAAAATCGATCATATTTTGGTGACGTATTGCTATGTATATACTATATATAGGTCTTAATTGTGTATCCAATGTACATATCGTTTGATTCTGCATTCCCTCTCAAAGCGTTGTAATGATTAATTGTGTATGTATTGTATTGTACATATTGTAATAAAAATTCGAAAAATGCCAAAATTTTACAAATAAAGAAACTGATAAAACCCACCAAATATTGAAATAGAAATATTAATGAACCTTATTTTGCGTTTCAGAAATTTGGAATTTTTTAACATTTTGAAAACTTAATTTTTTAGCCCGGGAAATTTATGCAAATTTTTGGAAATTCAAACTCACTTCAGAGTTGGACAATGTTCATGGAATAAAGCTTAGTTTCAACATATTAACCATAAATAACGCTGTTTCCACTTGGTTTGAAGCTTCTACGTTGATTTTGCCTGGGGTCAACTGCGTCTGAAGAGGGTTTTAATTTATCAGAAAGATATGTATGTAATGAGTGATAAAAAATGATCATAAAAATAAAAATTATTTTTGGATTCGGACTGATTAGGTTTCTGATCACATCAGTCTCGAGGCGAACCAATTGGAAAATAATTCAATCCGATTCGTCATACATTTTAAGTGATTTACCGTATTTTCTCTAATTATGTGCCTGTCTCCATTAATCTATCCATCTCCAATTATGTCCCCCTATTTAAGTAGGTTGAAAAATATAATTTTCCCGTCTCTATTGATCTACCCCGGGGGATTTTAAATGCAGTATTACATTCGGAATGACACAACAGCCATATTCCTGTCCAGCAGAGGGTTTGAAACTCCGTGGATTAAAATTCTTAAACTACCTAATTGAAGTTCAAGAAATCATCTACATAAATTTATCCTTAAGACATACAAAACACAAATAAAACGATGATCAATGATCCTTCCATGCTAAAAAAGAACAATTTTTATGAGCACGTCAATA